>OU015534.1:34266936-34614080 GCA_907165065.1 Caprimulgus europaeus
GGCTCACCACTGAACATGAGGGTTATAACATTTTATCCTTATAAAAATTCTCTCTAGGCTTCTCTTTTTTATTTTATTTTTTTTAATTCTTATTATTTTTTAACTTTCCAACAGGGAACAGGATTGACTCTTTCTTTCCTGGCTACTGCAGTGGTTGGCAGAGAGGACGCTCAGCCAAGGAGCAGCTCTGGCCAGCTGTGCTAGCTGGCACCCAGCTGAATAAACTGCACTCAGAAAAAGGAGTGGGAATTCTGTGCCAGACTTGCTCTGATGTAGAGTGACTGCTCACTTGTGTGGTGTTTCCAGTACAGTCAATTTAATTTGTATTCCAATCCACTGTTGCTCTGAAAAATGCTTAAGTGCATTGATTGATGCTCTAAAGGTGCAAGTGCTCAAGCATCCTGTAGGTTTGCTAAGTTCCCACTGTGAAAATTGTTGTGAGTTCCTACTGAAAAAGGTAAAAGTTGCAGAACAATGGTGAGATACTTTCTTTTCCATGAATTCATAATATATTTTAACATTTATGTCATTCTTTGTCAATATTTATCACTGTTCTTGCAGAACACGACAAACCAAATTATATGTGTAGAATACTAAGACCATATTTACAGGAAAAAAAAAAGCACTTTATTCAAATAATTGCAAATGAAATACATTTGAGCCTGGCATATGATATACTTAAGGATTTTTGTTATTCCTGTTAAAAAGTTGAAATAAAACATGCTTGCTTGTCATCAAACCTTTGCCTAGATGTTTTTCCTTTGGCTGCAGAAGTACAGCAGTGAAAATGGACTAACATTTTGGTATTTATTGTACTTCTGCTTTGCCTTTTTTTTTTTTTTCCAATAAAGTTCTCTTCTCAAATATTTATTCTTTTTAAGGAGTTCTCATAGACATGAACGAGGAGAAAAGGTCTTGAAAAAGAAGCCTTTGAGGACTTTTGGATGTTACGAGTTCAGAGTGAGTTTTATGTTACTTGACAACTCAGAAGTACAGTGTGTTAAAAATATAGAATCAAATTCTATGGCACATATGTACTCTTCTCTGTATTGAATTTATCTTTAGTTAATGTTGATTTACTTGTGGTTTGGTTGGTTTGTTGGGCTTTGTTTTGTTGGTCGGTTGATTGGTTGCTTGGTTGGTTGGATTTTTCCCACAGCAAGAACGAGCCATTACTGTCCATTTATGTAGCAATATTAACTGATGTCATGATCTACAGAATTTTTCCAGCAGTATTCCACCAATATATATGAATTTTACCTAAAATTTTCTATTGACTCTCCATCTTGGAAAGCTTTTTCACAGTAGTCTGAAAGTAAAAGATCTTTGAGTGTTTTCCCCATATAAACCGTTCTGCTAATCATCATGCTTTCTTCACTGGGACTTAATTAACAGAGAATCATAGAATCATAGAACGTTGTGAGCTGGAAGGGACCCACCAGGATGATGGAGTCCAACTCCTGTCCCTGCACAGGACAATCCCAACATTCACACCATGTCCCTGAGGGCCTTGGCCAAATGCTGCTGGAATCTTGTCAGCCTTGGGGCCATCAGCACCTCCCTGGGGAGCCTGTGCCAGTGCTCCACCACCCTCTGCCTCAAGAACCTTTTCCTCATGGCCAACCTCCCCCTCCCCTGCCACATCTTCCTGCCATGGCCTCTGCTCCTGGCGTTGGTGGCCAGAGAGAAGAGCTCAGCACCTGCCCCTCCTCTGCCCCTGGGGAGGAAGTTCCAGACCACCAGGAGATCTCCTCTCAGTCTCCTCTTCTCCAGGCTGAACACACCAAGTGCCTTCAGCCTCTCCTCACACCCTTCCCCTCTAAACCCTTCCCCAATGTTGTGGCCTCCTCTGGAACTGGAAAATGATGGTGATTTATTTAGACTGTGGTTTATTTTAATTTTACTTCATAAGGTTATCTTTATTTTTACTTAAGAACAGATACTAAAACAAAGTGGCAATAATGTAAAAAAGGCCTTATAAAACCCAGACTTTTCCTCTGCATGAAGTAGACTTTTTTTCTTTTTTTTCTTTTTTTTTTTTTAAGGCAGCAACCTCATTTCTCACAGTGTCGAGCAGCAGATTATATTAATGGTCTTTTCAACTGAGACCGAGATGGTTTGCTCTATTACTGTTCATTGTCAGTGTCTTATCCAGAAGCAATAGGATGAACTCTGCCTGCCACTAATGCTCAATTTATGTCTCTTTGTGTCTTTATTTCAGCAGGAGAATGTGCTAGATGAGATACTGAAAACAGATGTACGGCACCAGATGAAGAAATCGCTGCGTCGTGCTGGATTTCTGAGGGCAGCTGCTATTCTACCTTTAAATGTCTCTTTATGTTTGCCACAAGAGCATAATAGTCCATTGACATCTCAATAACAAGCTGGCTGTTCTTGGTAAATAGAAAGGTGTTACATCCATTTCTCTTCCTGTAACAGAGGTTTTTTGGTTCCCCCATTAGTTTCACACTTGAATTCAAATATAAACAAGCAAAGGAGAAAAAAAAATCATCCAGACTGAGTGGTGCCCAGCTCCTGACCACAGGAGAGGCTGAAAGGGCAATTCCTGCTGGTGGTGCATTAAACAGATCGCAGTTGTGTGCTCGTTGGGTTTTTTCTTGACTTACTTTGTATACTCACATTAGAGCGTCCTTTCAGGGCCAGTTTTCCTTGGAAACACCTTATGTACACAGATATAACAGGCTAATGCTGGGTGTTACCCACACATTGCAATCCCTGTACACAGATATAACAGGCTAATGCTGGATGTTATGGACACATTGCAATCCCTCAGACATCCTTTATGGCCTAGCAGAAAAAGTCCAACAAAAAAAAATAGTTGAAATAAAGAAAACCAATTTATACTAACACCCCTTTAATCGTACATCATACTATTCCACGTCTTCCCTTTTTTGTGTGCATGCTTGGTTTGGTTTTTTGCTTTGTTCTGTTTTGTTCCTTGAGCATTTCTTCACCTTCTTTCTTCAGGAAAACGAGAATGACTCTCTGTAATCACATCTTTACTCATGGCAAGGAGCTTTCCATTCCTTTTTCTTTTGTTTTTTCTCCACCAACTATGAGATAAGACATAATTTAACATTCCTAGGGAAATTAGAATTTGACCCTGAATAAAGAACCAGTGGCTGTGGTTGAACTGAGCAAAGCTGGAGCCATTGAGCAATCCCAAGCACAGAGAAATGAATGTTTTACCCTTGACCTGACGTGGGTACTGTGAAACCCTCGCACTGCTGTGTGCCCATTGCTCTCATCAGGGGCTCCAGCATCTTACACTGAAATATATTTAGAATATACAATCTATTCCTGTCTCTGACTTATTATTTTTATTGATTCCTACTAATAGTAGCACATGCAAGGTGAAAAAGTATGGCCAGGTACTTTTTGTACTTAAACTCTTTCTTTTCTTGCTGGTTCAACTCATAGGCTGATCATCATCTGCCTCGAATGGCAGCGAGCAGTGGGTGACAGAGGACATCTGCCAGCAGCTGAGGAGATGATCTGGTCTGTCTTGAGTCTGGTTTGTCCTCCTCATGCATATCAGGTGGTCATTACTTAGAGGTCAGATCTTTGCAAAATTGTCTTCACAGGCTCAGTAGACCTCCTGTGACAGCAGACACCGTGGTTCCACTTGTGATGCCAGCACAGGACAGTCAGGAAGCACTGAGACATCATTTCACTGGGCGTGGAAACCAAACTGAATCCAAACTAGGTGAGTCTGGAGAACGTAACAGCTTCACCAACCCTCAATAGTTCAGGAACAAAGAAGGTTCTGATGGTTACCACATTGGTCTTGAATGCCAGGAAAGTGGTTAAACTCTATTTTAACACCCATAAAATATCCATCGTACTCATATACTCATATAATCTAAAAGAATACATGATGCTATGCTTGATGTAACCATGAAGAAAAGATGTTGAGATGATTCATTAGGTTGATTTCTTAATTTTAATCTTGGAAAACTGGAGAAAAAGCAGTCAGTATTGCAGCTGAAAGAGTCAGCACTTCTAGTAACTTAAATATAGGCAGTAATTTCATGTAAGAGGAGAATACATCATTAAAAATATAAATACTGAAGTAACTAAAATTTTTATATAGGGAAGTCTTATGCAAAAGCCATCATTGGGTTTTACACTTTAAAACTTCTCCTGCAGTATTTGGGTTATCTTTGTTTCTCTTAAGCTGAGGAAAAAAGCTCTTGAACAGGAAGTGTTTCAGTTACTCCTCCTAACCTGTAACCATGCCGGGATATTTTATTCTGTAGGATTCAGATGTCTCTGGATGAACTCTCACTTCCCTGCTCTTTTGCATGCTTCTGGTAAAAATACTAAGACATCCCTTCTGAGCTGCCCTCTTACACACACTGTTTGCTGTGGACAGCAACGTGCTTCTCATAGCTGCCTGAGAAGCCCAAGTTGCCTGTACTAATTCTAAGGTAGAATGAAATAATTAAAACTATAAAAATACTGGCTCAAGTGTTATGAGATGCATAGAGAATATTGACTGTGAAGCAGGAGAATGTAATATTGCATATTTCTGCTTATACTTCTATTTGAAATTTTTAAATTTAAATAGTATCTTGATGGATTTCTCTCTTTCTGCTCGTACTCCATAATTGCACCAGAGAAGCTGTGGCTTCTCCTCCCTGGAAGTGTTCTCGGCCAGGTTGGATGAGGCTTTAAGCAACCTGGTCTAGTGGAAGGTGTCCCTGCTGCTGGCAGGGGGGTTGGGACTGGATGAGGTCCCTTCCCACCCAAACCATTCTAGGTTTCTCTGATTTTAGATATATTTGTGACTCCATAGGAATATGGTGGCTTACAGCCTGAGCTACTTGCACTGTTTTCTGATGTGGTATTTCATGTGCACTACTCACACCCAGCTAAGGATCTGCATGACATGGTGCCTGCTCTCCTCCTTCCTCAGGGATATATGAAAGCTGAAAGGAAAATACCACTGACTCCAGCATGATCTCCATGACTGGCTAGGAACCATGACCATGGGTGTGTCCTCCTAGCTTGTCACCTTCCTTGAAACTGCTCCTGACACCAGTAGCTCCTCGTTCAGCCCAGTGGGGAGAAGTATGAGAGGACAGAAATGGCATGAGGGCTGCTGCATCAGGTGTTGTTTTCAGTGCCTGTCCACCCTACAGAAGGTGGCAAACACACAAGATGAGCTTCACAGGAGTGCTGCCGTTCTTGCCAAAGGATGTCACGGGTGACACAGCTCTACAGAAGAAGCTGAACAAAGTGATGGATGAAAAGTCCTCCCAGAATTATCAATGATGTACACAATATATTGAGCCCAGGAGGTTTCTGAGCCCTAAATTAGTGCCAGCTTGAAGATTGGTCAAGGGTGTATAAATTAAACTGGTATAATGGATCAGGGCCCCTTCCTCACAGCTTTTATCCCAGCATTAGCTGTTGGCCACCATTAGTGTGTCATTAGCAACACTGAACACACGACAAAGTGGCTTAAGTGACAACTGTAAAAAATGAATGAAGTGTCAGCCACAAGGTCACTCTTTCATGGTTTCCTGTGGAATGAGGTAGGAAACAATGGTAAAAGTATTTTTTTAAGCTTTTCAGGAACTTACAAGATTAATATACTCCCAGAATGAAAATAACATGTATTTAAACAACATTCAATAAAATTCAGTTAGAAATATGAACATGTTTTGTATAATTAAAATTTGTCCAAATGTCTTTAATTACTTTATTCGATCTAGACAAATAAGTATTTCTTTAAATCATGTGGAAAGCCCTTTATAAAACTAATTTGTTACTGATTTATTACTCCAGGCAATTAAAATCTGCTTATGTAGATCTATGCTGATCTGACCCATACTGGACAAAGGTAAAAACATGTTATAATAAAAACATATGAGATTTTCTGTTTTCTTCTGTGCTTAATCTAGATTTTGGTGGGAAGCTTATCAGTACTACAAATTAAATAGAAAACCTAAATATATCAGTAGAGAGGAAAATGATAAGCCAGTAGGCATGGACATATTTGCCATGACAGGAGATCTTTTCAGGTCTTTTGGTAATACTTCGGGGATGCATTATCAATTTAGCTAACAATAATGAAATAATTAAAAGTTGTGATGGTTCCACTGGGTTAGGACTTGTCCAGCAGCCAACACAGCCACTCACCCACTTCCCTGCCACCCCCAGGGGATAGGGGACAGAACGGGGGGCAAGAGTAAGGAGACTTGTAGGGTGAGATAAGAACAGTTTAATCATTGAAATAAAATAAAACTTAAAATAATGATATTAAAATAATGCTGATAATTATAATAGTAATAAAGTATGTAAATGAGTGACCCCCAGTGCCATCACTCACCACCCGCAGACCCAGCCCGGCCCGTTCCCAGAGAACGATCCCGGAGCAGCGACAATCCCGACCCGAAACCGCAATCCCGGGAGAGCGAGAGCCCGAGCGAGAGCCAGAGAGAGCCAGAGAGGAAGAGCCCCTCATGGATCTCCTGCCCATGGGGGACAGGAGATGGAACAGCCCCTTGGCAGAGCCCAATGCCCATGGAGCTAATCCATGTCAATGTTCCTCACCCCTGAGATCTTGCACTTGCAAACTGGCAAAACACAGAGTCCTTCAACTTCCAGCAACAAATGAAAACATCGGTGTGTTCTCTGCTTTTCTCTCCTAACAAATCCCAGCTGCACCCAAACCCCAGCGCTGTTCCAGCTGCTGAAAAACCAGCTCTGGCCCAGCTACAAACAAGGGCAAAAGTATAATAAAAAATATAGTTTAATCTTTAATTGCACCCAAACTGAAAAGTTTGGTTTTGCTTAATGTCTTCATTGTTTTGGGCTGTTTTTGTTTCTGTTTTTGTTTTTTAACAT
This sequence comes from Caprimulgus europaeus, assembly GCA_907165065.1. The sequence continues at coordinate 34,273,813 of OU015534.1, forward strand.
AGAAATCATGTGTACATACAGTGGCAAACAAACAAAAACTATAACTTGTCTTGCAAGAAAAGCCTAACCATTGTCCAAGCCATCCACAGCTTGAGAATGTGCAAATATTCTCTGCAAATATGTGCAGATATTTCTGTGGTTGTGTGTGGGGTTTACCTATGGGGTGTCTGCAGTGGGGGGCTGCAGGGGTGGCCTCTGTGAGAGTGGAGCAGGAGCTGCCTTGAGCTGGACACAGCCCCAGCCAGTCTCAGCTGATTCCAGGCCATTCCAGCCAGGTCAGCAATGACCCCACCCCTGCCACAACTGAGCCCATCAGCCACACTGGTGGCACCTCAGGAAAAAATGTATTTAAGAAAGGGCAAAACACAGCACAGCAGAGTGAGGAGTGAGGAAAAAAGTGTGAGAAAGAGCCCTGTGACACCCAGATGTGAGAAGTGAATTTGAACATCTCCAGAGAAAGAGACTCCACACCCTCTCTGGACAGCCTGTCCCAGGGCTCTGGTACCCTCTGTGTTGGGTCTGGCTGAGATGGAGTTAATTTTCCCCAGAGCAGCCCTCAGAGTGCTGTGGTTGGTATCAGTAGCTGGAAGGGTGTTGATAACACACCAGTGTTTGGTTCCTGCTGAGCAGTGTTCCCAGCACCAAGGCTGTGCTCTCCAACATTTCTTCCCCCCTCCATCCCACTCTCCACCAGTAGTCTGGGTGTGGTGAAGATCTTGGGAGGGGACACAGCCAGGACCTAAACTGACCAAAGGGATTTTCCATCCATATGACTTCTGCTCAGAAATAATAACTCAGAGAACAGAGGAGGAAGAAGGGGCATTCCTTATTTATAGTGTTTGTCCTCCAGACTAACCGCTACCTGTACTGAAGCCCTGCTCCCTGGGAAGTGGCCAGACATCACCTGCTGATGGGAAGCAGAGAATAAATATTTTGTTTTTCTTTTGCTTCTGTGCACATCTTTGCCTTCTGTTTCTATTGAACTGCCTTTGTCTCGACCCACAACCTTGTGGGATTTTTTCCATCTTATTTTCTCCCCTCCCCATCCTGCTGAGGAGGGGAGTGATAGAGCAGCTTGGTGGGCACTTGGTGTTCAGCCAAGGTCAACCCACCACAACCCTGAAGGACTGCAGTCTGTGGAGAGGAACCACACTGGAGCTTGATAAAAATGAGAGGAGAAAGGATTGGCAAAGAGGAGCCGTTACAGACTGACTGTAATCTCCCATCCCCAACCCTTTGCTGCTTGGGGAGAGGAGGTAGAGAAGCTGGGGATGAAGGAGTGAAGTTAAGCCTGTTTTTCACTATCCAATCTTATTTTAATTGTCAACAAATTACATTTGTTTTCCCCAAGTCAAGTCTGTTTTGCTTGTGAAAGTAAGGATAAAAGGTCTCCCTGTCCTTGTCTCAGCCTATGAGCTTTTCCATCTCAGCCTATGAGCTTTTCCATCTCATCTTCTCCCTCTGTCCTGTTGAGGAGGGGGAGTGAGAGAAAGGCTGGATGAGCATCTGGGGGCCAGCTAAGGTCAGCCCACCACCACAGGTAGTGCCCCACCACTGCAAAGCAAACATCAATGCTCCAAAGTATGGAGACTGAGAGTAAATGTTGTTTTGCTGATTTATTGTTTAAAAACACAGAGTAAGAAATATGTGCAGAAGACCTTCTTCTCACATCATTGCATCATTTTCATCTTTGCATGTGTCTGCTTATTTAACAACATTTTATTTGGGATAAAGTATCAAAAATGTTGAACACAATCAAAGTGAAATGGCACAGAAAGTTGTTACATAAATGTTATTGCTGGAAGCAGAAAGCCCCTCGGATTTGTAAAGGCTTGCAGCTTCTCTGACAGTCCTGGATTGTTCCTGAGCAGTTTCTAGTGATGAAGAACTGATCTGTGTGATTTCTGTTGGTCTTGCTCTGCAGCCACAAACAGCTCATGTACTTTTTGTGGTAGGTTTAGGCTGTAGGCAGTGTCATCAACTTGCTCTGTTTCTTTCTCTTTCTTCACTGCTTTTAAATCTGCTGCCTTGAAAAGAAAAGCAAGTAGAGAAATAAATATTCCTCGTAGATATATTTGCAGAAATTCTTTTTAATATCATTATTTACACACTATTTACCAAAACCTCCCCAGGCCTAATTACCCCTCAGCATCATTATTAGAAAACTTGCTTGATTTTCTGATTGAAGCCAGGATTTTTAGTATGATTTTTTTCCTTCCCTGTAAGATCACTTTAGAACTTCTCTCTGGGCACAAGGCTACCTCTTGGTAATTTCATATAACCCTTTTTTTCCACCAGATAGAACACCTACCAGTTCTGTGCTAACACCACTGACCAGGTCTGTGCTAACACCACTGACCAGGTCTGTGCTAACACCACTGACCAGTTCTGTGCTAACACCACTGACCAGTTCTGTGCTAACACCACTGACCAGTTCTACTGGAGGTGGACTACTGGGGGTGTATGGGGAAAGGAAATAAAGGCCAGATTCAACAGAGGTGAAGTAAGAGGAAAAATCCAGTTTATTTTAGTGGGATATAAATGTACAATTATTTCTTATTTACCTAAGAGGGCATTGACATTAATTAGATTATTTAAAGAACGTTTGCCTGACCTCGTTAGATGCAGAAAGAGGGGAGTACAGGTATCTTCCTTGCTGAATCATTCATCCTTTCCTCCTGCTACCTCCAGTTGCTCAGAGAGGAAATAACAAGCAGGAAGATGAAGGAACAAAGCTCCAGAGCCATGCAGCCACGACCTGCAGATATTTTTCTACCAGGTATAGCTGATTAGATAGCTTCTCCTTCTGTATTGGAGGCAGGAATAATGCCAAGTGCAGAGATCACAGAAGTTTAAACAAACAGCCACAAGAAATAGTCTTAAATATTCTGAAGCTGAGCCTGCAATTGATTGTCAGGGGTGAATATGGTTTGCAGTAACACTTCTGCACGTGTATAACACACAGAGTATTCTGATTTCTATAATCCCCACAGCACAATGGCATCCTGGGGGGCATTAGAAGGGCTGTGGTCAGTAGGTCCAGAGAGGTTCTTCTTCCCCTCTACTCTGCCCTGGTGAGGCCACATCTGGAATATTGTGTCCAGTTCTGGGCCCCACAGTTCAAGAAGGACAGGGAACTGCTGGAGAGAGTCCAGCACAGAGCCACCAAGGTGATGAAGGGAGTGGAGCATCTCCCTGATGAGGAGAGGCTGAGGGAGCTGGGGCTCTTTAGCTTGGAGAAGAGGAGGCTGAGGGGTGACCTCATTAATGTTTATAAATATCTGAAGGGTGAGTGTCAGGAGGATGGGGCCAGGCTCTTCTCAGTGGTGTCCAATGGTAGGACAAGGGGCAATGGGTGTGAGCTGGAACACAGGAGGTTCCGCTTAAACTTCAGAAGAAACTTCTTTATTATGAGAGTGCCAGAGCCCTGGGCCAGGCTGCCCAGGGAGGGTGTGGAGTCTCCTTCTCTGGAGACATTCAAGACCCGCCTGGACGCCTTCCTGTGTGAACTCATCTGGGTGTTCCTGCTCCAGCAGGGGGTTGGACTGGATGAGCTTTCGAGGTCCCTTCCAATCCCTGACACTCTGTGACTCTGTGATTACAATCACTGCACTGCAGTCGCTTCACCCACCTTTGTCTCCTGGTTTCAGGTAAGTAACGTCTCTCCTCTGTGCCAGAGATGCAGTTGGAAAAGGGCAGTGTTAAAATAACTCAGACAACTTTAACATAACTGTAAATAAAAATTAATTCTGTGTTGGAAGCAGATGTTTTCATGAATATTTATACAATTGTCACTTCCAGGTTTTTTATTGATATTGTAACCTTTGGAGGAGAGGACTTTACTGCTCATCTTCATGATTTATTGCTCTACATTGTTGCCTTCTAGTCTTGGGCCAGACATTCAGTGCCCATGTTAATGTGTGATGACTAAAGGCTTATTTTTCAAACACCACTGTAACAACTGGAATTGCTGGGAGCTCCAGAGCTGACCAAGTCCAAGGCTTTTAAAGCATTTGGCACTAAAATACAATTTTTTTGCCATCATAAATTCAGAGCAGGCTCCAGCCACGCTGCCTCCAGAAGGAAGTGCAGGGCTTGTCTGCACACTGCTGGTTTTAGAGGGGTGAAATGTGTGAATAACGACTCGGCAGCACTTCCTGAAGATAACAGAAATGACCTAAAAGAGGAATGAGATACTGGACCAGTGCTGAAGGTTGGAGAATCTGGTGGACTTTGTGTAATCCATTGGCATGAAGTGATGGATGTCTTGTAATTACTGAGATGAATGCAAAATGTGGTTTGCAGGTGTAGATACTACTTAACTGATGTCACTCCTAAACTTAACTTAAAAGTTTCATTGATTTAATGGTTTGAGGACCAGGAGCTCTCACCCTTTAAAGAACATCTGTTGTCAAAGTGCTCATATTTTTAAATTCACTTTGATGCTTATTTCATTGTAATTCATTCCACTTATTAGGTTTGCAGGAATTGCTATTAATGGAAGCAGTGGACACTCACAGATGCTTTCATCAACATATTTAAAACGTTCACACACTCTTAGTGTGCAAGGTTTGTTATCAGGTATTTTATAGCTCCTCATAGGAAAATGTTTGATGCTCCACCTAATAAAATCTTGCACATTAAGTTGTTTTTTTTTTTTTTCCACATCAGATGCTCCTTTGAAAGCTGCTTTGATGGAGAATGACATAACAGAATGACAGGACCATAGAATAGTCAAGGTTGGAAAGGACCTCTGGAGATTGTTAAGTCCAACCACACTTCCTTAAAGTAGCATCAAATCAAGTCCTTTGCTGGAGTTGCCCCAGGAAATCCATGTCCCTCTTATCTTGCAGAGTCCAGCACTGGGCACATCTTTCCAACTGTGTCTTCTCCAGTGCTGTGTAAAGGAGAAAGATCACTTCCCTTGACCCTCTGGCCATGCTCTACCAAAGGCAGCCCAGGAGGCTATTAGCTACTTCTGCCATGAGGGCACACTGCTGGCTACTCTTCAGTTTTGGTGTCCACCAGGACCTTCCAGGTCCTTCTCTGCAAAGCTGCTTCACAGCCATATGGTCCCCAGCATGGACTAGAGCACGGATTTATTCCTCCCCAAGAGCAGAACTCAGCATTTCCCTCTGTTGAATTTTGTGAGATTCCAGTTGGAATTCCTGCAAACATGGGGCTTTTTCCAATTGTCAAAAAAAGGACTTATCTACTTCTTCCCAACCAGGTAGTCTGTAGCTGATGGTCACCACAATATTGCCCATGTTGTTCTGCCTTCTACTTCTGCCCTATGAGCTCTAATCTGGCTCAGCAGCTGTTTCAAGGCAGAGCACCATGCGTTCCCGTGCCCTCCTGGCCTTCCCTTCCCCATGGACCTCAACCCATCCATTGCAGTGCTCCATGCATGTGAGCTATCTCACCACACTTCCATTATCCCAGGGAGATTGTAGCCTTATAAGGGCAAACAGACCTCCAGTTCCTCCTGTTTGTCCCTCATGCTGCATCTAATAAGGTAAAGGCACTTCATGAGTCCTGCTGATTTCCCAGTTCCTACTTTAAAGGTCTCCCTGCCACATGACCCAACCTCTTGGCAAAGTTATTTTCACCCCACTTTGTCAGGTGGATCCTGTCTCTTACATGCAGTTCATGGCTGTAGAAATCAAAACACTGTTGCCACCAGCAGCTGTGCAATGATTTGGCCTCCAGTGTTATCCAGTCATCCTCAAAGGTCAAGGAGACACAGCTCTGTGCTTGGCCATCACCTCCAGAGCAAGGTAGTTAAGCTTGATACGTTCACCACCTCTCCCCTGGCAATACTGATGGTACAGACAAGGAAGAGCAATAGGGGATAACAGTCCAAGAGCCAGACTAGCCCCATGTTCTGGTTTCAACTGGGACAGAGATAATTTTCTTCTGAGTAGCCAGAACAGCGCTGTGTTTTAGATTCAGTGTGAGGTTTGGTATGAGAAGAGTGTTGATAATATACTGATGTTGTGAGTTCTTGCTGGGAAATCAAGGACTTTCTAACTTCCCATGTTTTGATAGTGTGCAGGGGCAGAAGAAGGTGGAGGGATCATAGTAAGATTACCAGATCCAAACTGGTATTTGGGTATGTCAGTGGGATATTCCTTATCATATAAAGTCATGTTCAGTATGCAAATGAGGGTTGGCCAGGATGCTCTCTTGTCTGGGACTGTGGTTTCAGCTTCAGGATTTTCTCTCTGGGATCACTGGCCAGAAGTGGTTGGCACATTGATTAGCAGGTGGTGAGCAATCGCACTGTGCACCACTCATTTGTATATTTTATTATTACTGTTATTATAATTATTATTTAAATTTTATTTTCTTTCACTTTTTAAATTGTTCTTTTCTCAACCTACGAGTCTCCTTCCCTTTATACCTTCAATTCTCTCCCCTATTCCCCAGGGCCAGGAAGAGTGAGCGAGCGACTGCATGGTGTTTGTCTGCCAGCTGAGTTAAACCATGACACCACGTCAAACTCTTCTCAACTTCCTGACTGTGAGTCCTGGGCAAGAAGTAAACCTCCCCATGATAGGCTTTGTTAGGAGATGGCATCCTCTGTCCCCTAAAGTCTCCTCCTTCTAAAACTCGCTGCTTCCACCCACTCCCACCAGTGCCCCTGAATGTCTCAGTCTCAGCTGACAGAGATGCCCCATTTAACAACTCTCCCAGGTTTTTCTCAGCTGATGGTGATGAAGCTATTCTATAATTGCAGGCCTTTAGGTGGAGCATTCCTCCCAGTGCCAGAAGTCATAGACTTCCAGACTTTGCCATGGTAGGAGTTTCCACTTTGCAATCTCATAGGTACAGGCTCTGCCAGCTTCACAGCTTCACCTGGATGTTTGCACTCCTGAAGCTGCAAGGTTTCAGAGAAGATCCAGTTGGTCTCTTTCTCGTTATCTCTGATGCTGTACAGTCTCCTAACAAGCTCCTGCAGCTCCCTCTCTTCGGAACACAGCCCCTTGACAACTGCATATCTCCTACAGGTTAGAAGATCATGTGTCCCAGGCTCAGCAGGAGGCCCGAGGTGTTCCCTGCAGCCTGAGACTTGCATGACTGTGTCTCCCTTCCAGACCTCCATCTGGGTCAAGGCCTCCACTATTGCAAGAACAGTTCCTCCAGTAGCTGCTGGGGACGGTGCCCTGTGGTGCATCACCACTATTGCTGAGGTTGTGTATGGAGGACTTGGATTCAGACAGTGGCACCATAGCACAGGGTGTTTTGTTCTTTCTCCCTCCCCTAATGATTTCAAACATTCTGTCTGACTTTTCACCCTACTGAGATGACCTCCTGGTGGGCCTGCCCATCCCAACACTAACATCATGCTCTTCAGTGATGGGCTTGGAGTCAATCACAATTTTGTTTGTCTTCCCACTGACACTCAGGTGCTCTTTTTGCAGTGCTGGAGCGTAGGCACCACCTGAAGAAGCATTAGTCCTCAGGTGGAGATTCTGACAACAAGACTTCTCTTCACACATATGTCTGAAAATTGAAATCCTCCTAACATCTGTCTGTTCAAACACCCAGGCATACACACAGCTGCTCTTCTCAAACCAAGGAGGGCTCTTGAACTGCAAGCACTTCTTGAAATGAATGAAGAGGGGAGAAGTGTGATTAATAACCAACTACTGTTAATTAGCAGCCTCTCGTACTCTATGCCAGAGGGTCTGGTAGTTAAATGACTGATTCCCTGCAGTGCCATATAAACACAAGTTCATTAACCTCAATTTTCCATTTCTTTTAACAATTTACCTTCGACAATCAATGGGTTGGCTTATGACACCCAAGTTCTTCCACGTTCATAGGTGTTTGCTCATCTGAGAGTGTGGGCCAGCACAACAGCAGAATCTAGGATTCCTGATTGTTTTATATCCTGGTTTCACTGGGATAGAGTTAATTTCCTTCTCAGGAGCTGCAATAGCTGTGGTTTAGGTTCAGTGAGGGATTTGCTATGAGAAGAATGTTGATAAGGTGCTGATGTTCTCAGTTGCTGCTGGAGCCCAAGGTCACTGTGTTGGGCTGGGTCACAGCTGCATTAGGACTGGGAGGGGGAAGTGCAGTGAATAGCAAACCCCAAACTGGCACTGGGCTCTGCCAATGAGATATTCCATCTCCTGTCCCCCATGGGCAGGACATGACCCAGAACTGACCGGAAATCGGGGGGATTCTCTCGGGGATGGCTCGGGCTCTGGCTCTCCCGGGGTTTGGGTTTGGGGACTGTCTGTGCTCCGGGATCACTGGCTGGGACAGGCTGGGCATGGGTCGGCGGGTGGTGAGCAACTGCACTGGGCAGCACTCATTGGTATAGTCTGTTATTGCTGTTAGTATCATTTTATTTTGATTAGTGCATTGTTTTTATCTCAACCCATGGATTTTCTTACTTTTACCCTTCCAATTCTCTCCCCTTCTCCACATGGTGGAGGGGGGAGAGTGAGACACCAACTGTGTTTGGCTGCAGCCAAAGGAGTGAAACCACCAGATTTTCACCCCTGGGTAAGTTTACACAATGATGTAACAAAGCAACAAAAGACCACAACAGTGTAAAACATGAGTGAAAACCAGAGCTTAACAAGTCGTTATTTGGTTGGCATGAGGTGGTATCACCTTCATGAAAGGCTTGGAAATAATAATCTCCAGTGATTTTAGCAGCAAGGACAGATCACTGAGTGCTTGTTCTACTGCCCTTGTGGGCTTGCTTGGTTGTTTTTTGAGGGTTTGAGGGGTTTTGGGGGTTTTGTTGGTTTTTTTTTCTAAGGAGAGAAGTATGTTTGCATCTTTTGCAAACAGCAGTTTAAAACCCTGGTATAATTTTTCTAGGAATCTTGTCCTAACACTGTGCTATGAATATTTACCATGAAATAGACCCAATCTGAATTATTTGACAATGCTGCAATTTCAAAGTGCAGACAGAACTTGCCATCAGCTTCCAGTGTGCTGAGAAATGCTCTGATCCTTGGCTACACTGATAAGCTCCTGATGGATTTGTGCACTTACAGGTCCCTGACTCCAGCCTGTTTACATCAAACTGTCTCTAGGAAATATATAAATGGCAAAAAAAAAACCCCAACCTCAAACTTTTATACTTGTATTGGCTTAGGTTTATTTTCCAAATTTGATCTCAGACATGAATAATTTTTACAGTGCTGCTTTTCATATATGTAGCCCCAGATAATGATGGCACAACTTTAATCAGTTTGGGCAGAGGCAATACAAATTTCTTGAGGAGAAGTAAAGTGGCATTGTATAAAGGTGGGCACAGTTTTTCTGAAGATTATTAAGCTCATTGAGAAATATGTTTTGCATTAATAAAGCTATTAATAAACATAGGTAAAATGTAATCACTAATTTCATATGAGAAAAGAGAGGGTTTATGTTAAACGTTTAATTTCAGCATTTTTTAAATGAAACTTACCCTTTCCTTTTAAAATAGTTTTCATTTTTTAAATTATTTTTTAAAAATAATAAAAGAAAAAAAGTTAATTAGGTCTAAAATGAAATGCAGCTTTTAATTACATGTCAAATTGAACATATTGAGTTGATTAAAACATTTCTTAATCCAGAATTCTGAAACCAACTTTCTCCTTGTCATCTCATCAACATCTGAATGTTCTTGTTCTACTATTTTAAAACGTGTAGGTGTTCTGGAAGATAAAACTGTCAGGGTGAGGGGTGCAAACTCGGGACACACCTTTGGGATTTCAGTGCACACCAGTTTCAATTCACCTTCACCATGGAGGGCAAGGGTAACGGAGGCATGGCAGAACTGCACAGCACCATAAATACAACCATCCCTCTGAGCCTGGTGTATAAGGTGTTATACATAGATGTACAAACACATGTGCATGTATCCACCCCTACATCTCCTTGCACAACCATCTTCACTTCTGCATGGCAGGTTACTCACAGATCTGTGTGCACAACACATCCAACACCCTGTTTCTGAGCTTTCCCATCATGGGATGCTCCACCTGCTTCCCCTGGACCTTTAGGGTTGGTTTAGGCTTTGTTTCTAGATAGGTGCTTGGTTATCCCTTGCCAAACCCCAGTAATCTCTTCCCATACCCTGGTAATCTCTTCCCATACCCTGGTAATCTCTTCCCATTTTATTCCAAACAACCAGAAAATCATCCAGCTTTCAATCACAGTGGGTTGTTACCCAAGCAGCCCCTCCAACCTGGGGTGTCTTGATTCTGCACACGCTAGTCCCAACTGTCTCCAAAGTCAGTATCAACCTTCACTGAGGACTTACTGTACTGTTTCCACTAAGTGCATGTAAAACGAATTGTACACTAGATTATCTCACCTGATCTAGGGGACTGCATCCAGGATGAACCCCAAAATAAATGGCAATTCTCATTTTACTTGAGATCTTTTAAGCTGAAGAGTTATGGGAAGTGAAAGTAGAGCTCTGTTGCTTCATTTTACAAAAATGGTTATCGACAGTGAATTAAAAGGAGAAAAAAATCATTGAAATAAATCATTGCAGGGAGATTTTCAAATCCATGAGATCAATTGGATGATTATGTTGCAGCCACCTTGCTGTTGCAAATGTTTAATATTCCTATTTTTATTTGTCTTATATACTTCACAAGTTCTTCTGGGTAATAACTCCTAACGCTGCTGGACACGTTACTGCACTGAAACAGCTCTTGGGAAAAGGCTATTTAGGAATCTCCAGTTATTTAAAGACGATTATGAAGCGTGAAACAGCTCAGCATTACAACTGTGCTGCCACATTTTGCAGCTCTCCTTAAATACCCACGTAACAATTCTGTCTTGACAGAGGCTGTAGGAAGTTAAAACTGTTTCTAACTAGTGCATATATAAACAGACATATATATGTATTTGTATTTATTTCTCCACTTTTCAGTGTACAGATAGGGATGTTTTGATTTCCTGCTGGAAATCTGGGGGCTATTAGGGATGCAAATAGACTCCTTGAAGGCAGAAGCTGTTTGGTTCTAAGTTCAAGTTTATTTCCGTACTTACAAGTTGAGAGTGAAAATGTGGCAGTTATTTTTTAGTCAATTTTAAATATGTTCATGATGCAAAATTGCTGCAGATTTGGCATTTTTCCCTTGATTTTATTGCTTAATATATCTTTCTAATCTAACATTTGTCAGTAGGAGAAAATACTTTCATGCTAAATTGGGTAATGTGCAAATCTTGAAGTGAAGCCTCTGTATAAACTGGATCTTATATTCCACACGGACTTGTAAACTGTCAAATGTGCTTTATGCAAAATTATGGGATTAATGGAAAAAGTATGCAAAAAAAAGGGATTAATATGACACATTAGCCAGCTTTGGATAGCTACCCCTAAACCTAAGCTTAGAGGAACACCATGAAAATGCTGCATTGTAACAGACATTTCAACGTGACTTCAACCTAACAAGTGGAAAACCTTGCAACAAAGATCACAAAATCGTCTCAGCTGGAAAGGATCACTGAGTCCAACCATGAACCCAACACTGACCAGTCCCCACTAACCCATGTCCCTCAGCACTGTGTCTACACGACTCTTCAACCCCTCCAGGGATGGGGACTCCACCACTGCCCTGGGCAACCCCTGCCAATGCCTCAGAACCCTTTCAGCAAAGAAATTCTTCCTCACATCCCATCTCAACTGCCCTGGGCACAACTGGAGCCCATTTCCTCTTGTCCTGTCCCTTGCTCCTTGCTTGAACAGACCCACCCCCACCTCTCTCCACCCTCCTCCAAGGGACTTGGACAGAGCCAGAAGGTCTCCCCTCAGCCTCCTTTTCTCCAGGCTCAGCACCCCCAGTTCCCTCAGCCGGGAACTCAGCACACTTGTGCTCCAGACCCTTCCCCAGCTCCGGTCCCTTCTCTGGACACGCTCCAGCACCTCCAGGTCCTTCTTGGAGTCAGGGGCCCAACAGTGAACCCAGCACTCGAGCTGTGGCCTCACCAGTGCCCAGCACAGGGGTAAACTGATCTCATGTTTCAGCCAGTGTCTCTGTGAAGTCCAATGGCATTGCATTCATTTTTTATTGCTCAACCATGTGGCTTTCTGTTTTTAAAAGAGTACAGTTTATGGTGAATTTAAGGGATGAGAGATCTCTGTTCCTGAAAGAAACCCCACACACAGTACACATGCTGGTAACCCAGGCAGAAAAGTGTAGGAATAAGTGCAAATATTAACCCAGCCATTGCCCCTGTGATGAAGTTGGAGGTGTGAAGGCACAGCAGTGAGCAAAGCTTGTATTTTCACAGCTGCAGGTAGTGAGAGCTTTACCCTGGGCTTTCTTCTCTACAGTGTTTACTACTCGTAAAAGTGACACAGCAAAATATTCATGAGTAGCAGGTGTAATGCATTAAACATGATGAGCCTGCAGTGGAAGAGTGATGCTGCTGAAGGAGTTGAGAGTTGTCAGCCCAGTGATGTACGCTGTCTGAGGATATCAGGAGTGGAAGGCTAGGTGGATTGCAAGGACATCTGGTTCATAAGGATATCTGGTTAATGACATGAGAAACTACTTTGAATTTTCAATTTTTCTCGAGAGTTTATACTCTGTGCATCTCTGTATGTGTGATTCAGTAGCATATTTCAATCTGGACTGGCTGGCAGGGAAAAGGAGAATCCAAATCTGGAAATACTCAAATATGGAGCTGTAGACTGGATGGAAAGGAGCCCAGGTTATAGGCATTTAATATGCTGGACAGGATTAAGGTCAGCTCTAGGGGCTGAGCAAGCTGTGGATGTGAGCATGGACATGAATTAAGACAGTGAAGGTGTACCTATGCTCCAGGAGCAAAGCACAGTCATAGAATCATAAAATGACTTGGGTTTGGAAGGGACCTTTTAAGGCCATCTATTCCAACTGCCCTTCAGTGAGCAAGGGACACCTTCCCACCTGCCACCACACCAGGTTGCTCAGAGCCCCATCCAACCTGACCTTGAATGTTTCCAGGGATGGGGCTTCTGCCACCTCTCTGGGCAGCCTATTCCAGTGTTTCACCACCCTCATAGTAAAAAAATTCCTCCTTATATCTAGTCTAAATCTCCCCTCTTTTAACTTAAAACCATTACCCCTTCTCCTGTTGCTACAGGACCTGTAGAAAAGTTTGCCCTCATTTTTTTTATGTATTGAAAGGCCACTGGAAGTTCTCCCCGAAGCCTTCTCTTCTCCAGGCTGAGCAGCCCCAACTCTCTCAGCCTGTCCTCACAGCAGAGCTGCTCCAGCCCTCACATCATCCTGGTGGCCTCCTCTGCACTGGCTCCAGGAGCTCCATGTCCTTGTGCTGTTGGTGGCCCCAGCACTGGAGGCAGCACTGCAGGGGGGGTCTCAGGAGAGCGGAGCAGAGGGGCAGAATCCCCTCCCTGGCCCTGCTGCCCACGCTGCTCTGGGTGCAGCCCAGGACACGGTTATTGGCTCTGTGCTGCCAGCGCACGGTGGGGCTCATGTTGAGCTTTTAACATGGTCCTGGTCAGCCACCATGAGCAGCCACACCTCTGCTCTCTGTGAGCCCCTGTCCTGGGAAGGGGAAAAGGGAATGGTTACCTGTGGCAATCAGGCTGAGGAGGAGATGGGGAAACTGCCCTCTGGACAGAGCGGTGCTCGATGGTGGCAGTCCCACACCAGGGTGTGGAAACACGGAGGTGACTGTGGGCCGTGGTAACGAACAAGGCATGAGGTGTGACCTAGCCTGTCCCTTTATCACCAGGGCAGCGTTTCTTCCAGGTTATAAAAGGGTTTTGGGACATAACCAGGGAAGCAGCCCGTTCAGTGACCAGCCCACCACAGTGTGAGGCCATGGATAGGTCGCAGTTGACTTTTTTTAAATGTCTCATTTAATGTCTTAACTTCTTCCTTCAGCTGTCCCTGCCCCCAGCCTTCCAGGCTCTTAATAACTGAAACTTGGAGAAATCTGCAAAAAACAGCTGCAAGCTCCATTTAACACTTCTGTATTTTTTTTCCTTATATCACAATAACACAGGGTCCATTAAACACTCCATGAATGTTGTTATTGAGTTGTTTCAGATACCTTGCCCTTGCCAAGGGCTATTCTTTTTATTAATGTGCTAGGTTGTTTTGTTGTTTTTTTTTTCTCCAAATATGTTTTTATTTTTATTAAGCTCACTTATAATGCTGTCTGTCTCAAGAATGCATTTGAACTCTTTTGAATCCTTACCCCTGTTGGTTCCCATTTGAATACATACACAGTTTAAGTTTTCTAAGCCACTGGCAATACCAGCTGGTCGCTGTGGAGAGCTTCATAAGCAAAATTATTTTAAAAGATAGAAAAAAAAATGAATACTTAGAGCTGAAACTTCTTGCAGCTGCTTAGCCATTAATCTCTGGTGCTTGTGATGCTACGTGGAATGATGTGTGTGGGTTTTAGTGAAGGCAGGAAGTAACATTGGGCTTCCAGAGGAGAAATAGTGCACTGTAAGAGCCACGTTACCCAAGCATTGCACAGAGGTGGATGTTGAGCTGAGGAGTGATGGCACAAACACACCTGGAACAATGGAGGGCTTTAGAACCATAGAAATTTGGGGGTTGGAAGGGACCTTCAAAGTTCATCTAGTCCAACCCTCCTGCTATGGACAGGGACATCTGTCACTAGATCAGGTTGCTCAAAGCCTGTGCAGAGGTGTCCCATCCCTCTGACCTTTTCTGTGGCCCTCCTCTGGACCGGCTTTAATAGATCCTTCGTGTACTGGCGACCCCAGAACTGGATGATGTACTTCAGGTGGGGTCTCATGAGTACAGAGTAGAGGGGAAAAAATCACCTCCTTTGGCCTTCTAGCTATGCTTCTTCTCATGCAGCCCAGGATACAATTGTCTTTCTGGGCAGTAAGTGCACAATGGTGGCTCACGTCCAATTTGGCCCCCATCACTGCTGCCACCTCCTTCTCTGCAGGGCTGCTCTCCACCCATTCATCCTCCAGTCTCTCTTGGCATTTCAGATTGTCCCTGCCCAGGGGCAGGACCTTGCACTTGGCCCGTTGAACTCCATGAGGTTCACACGGGCCCACTCCTCAGGTGCCTGTCACGGTCCCTGTGGATGGTTTTCCTTCCCTCTAGTGTATCCACTGCAGCACTCAGCTTGGTGTCCTCTGCATTTTGCTGCAGGTTTGCTCAGGCTGCTATGAATTATCACCATTTTGCAGTGTTCTGAAAGTACAGAAAACAAGAACAAATGCACTAACAATGGGTTAGTTCAGCTGAAATGTGTTAATGTACCTCAGGAAGCGAATATTGAGTGGTTTTCTAATAAATTTACACCAACACATACATCTGGTAGTTGTCTGCTTACTTCAGTTTTAATGCAGCCTAGGTTCTCCCTGGAAGTGTTCTCGGCCAGGTTGGATGAGGCTTGGAGCAACCTGGTCTAGTGGAAGGTGTCCCTGCTGCTGGCAGGGGGTTGGGACTGGAGGAGCTTTCAGGTCCCTCCCAACCCAAACCAGTCTGGGATTCTGTGATTCCATGATTATTTTCAGACAGTTCCACGTGATGGATCCTAGCCTGGGCAATGGACTGCACACAGACCTTCAGAGAGAGAGAATGAAAGGGCTGTTCTTTTTCCTAACTCTCCCTACATGTCAAGCAAGAGGTCCTCTCCCTGCTGTAGTGCATTTTTTCTCCGTGCTTTCCAATTCTCAGCTGCACGTGAGCCAGAGCTGCCAGCACTGACCATAAGGTTTCCTTTTTAAAACATCCACATCCAGATTTTGAACATTTCTAAGTGGTTTAGGATCCACTTTGTGCTTTGGAAAATGCTTCTTATATCTAATTCTATTTTTTTTTTCCAAGGCTGTATAATGTTCTTCATGACTCTTGTGTCACACCTCTGTCTACGTCTGGTAGAGACACTGGTTCTTTGTTATGGGCTCACCTATCAAAGCAACTGAACTGTGATGTTGAAGCCCCTTCTTAGTCCAGACTAAAACTTTTCCACATGGGAACCATTAAGAAGCCCAGTGCCAGCTGGACCCTGATGTCATAGGCTATTTGATTTAAATAAGTTACTCCAGCCTGTGTCACTGGGTTTAGTTTTTAGAAGGATTATTTGTATTTTTAAAGACATGCACACAATTATTTTGATTATTACAGACAAATGTTTTAGAAATTAAGTAAAAGCATGGAAATCCTACTATTTCTTCCTTTTAACTGTTTGCTCTCATGGATTTCATGCACCATATTTTCAAGAGGATGCTCGAACTCTTCAGCTCCTTACACTTTTGCAAAACATAAAAAGCTTTAGAACAAACCACAATGAATTAATTTAAAATGATGCTCACCAAAGACTCACTCACTGCAGCTTTCAGCTTCGCCACTGATTACAGAATCGTTTTGTGGTTCATTAAGAATAAATTGTAAACATTCTGTCAGCAGCAGAAAATTATATATATATATATATATATAAAAAGATAGAGTCCCTCCCTCCCAATTTAGAAGTAAGAATAAAAGAGCAAGGAACCGTCTGGCATCTCCGACAGACAGAGACAGACTTTAACAGTGCCAATTCCTTATTGACCAGAACTCAGCTGGTACATTTAAATACATTTCATGTCTGTTAGGCAGATGTTTTCCAAAGTTTTTCAGGTATCCAAATAGACTCATTATACTACAAAAACCCACCCCAAACTATAAAGTTCTTTTTTCTGTACGTGGTTCATGCGCAGACTTAAATCACATGCTCAAATCTTCAGCTGTGAGTGGAAAGTCAAGGAGATAATCCCCACATTTTCCTTCAATCTGTGCATTTACAGCTTATAGACAACAAATAATTGATAAAATGAAAAAAACAGAATACATGTCTTTTTTTTGATGCCTGCTGCCTTATCAGGAAGCACTTTGAAGCTTTCAGTTATTACCCCTGCATGTGTTCATGTGAGGTTGGGGATTTCTTCCAGCTTTCTGTTTTAGTGGGCTAGGCTTGCTGGGTCACACAGCCCAGCCTAAAGACCATTTCTGACACTTCACAGGACCTCTGTCATCCCCTGATGTCAACCTTTGTTTAAAGGTTTCATTCTCCAGTCCTGAAACAGCACAGAAAAAATGATTAACCTGATCTAGAATTAAGTGTGACTAAGTCTATATTTAACCTCATTTAAGAAAAACTCATTTATTGTAAATATATTTTTTTTTCACATTTTTAGCACTCAGTTCATGAAGAATTGTCTCATTGGATTTTTTTATTTATACTTCTTTTATAAAATTCCTACAGGAATTAATGGCATTCTGAACAGAACTATTACCTCAGCTTTCATAGTTTCTATGGCAGATATGAACACTTCTGAGGTTGTTTTAGCTGTTAGAATAATTTGAGGACATTCTTATATTTAACTTTTTTGGTTTTCTTTATAAGGAAGCATTATTTATGAAGACAGTATTATGCAGGACCCTGAGGATATACAGTTATATTTTACATGTTGTTTGCTACTAAGTTTAGCTACTAGAGGAAGACTTGTTCATTCTGATTTGGGAGGGGAAATCAGAACAAAAATTATATATTCCATGTAATTGAAACAAAATATGTACAAATTAAAATGTAAATTTTAAACCCCACAGAACATAAATACGAGTGTCACACTCACAGCAATGTGCAATGATTGAGCCATCTCCTATAATGTGTGAATTTCATTTACAGAAAAATTTTATATACAGGCTCTTTAAAGCCAGGAAAACACTGGGTATGTGCAGTTATCCAGAGAATCCCAGACTGGTGGGGTTGGGAGGGACCTCAGGAGATCTCCAGTCCAACCCCCCTGCCAAAGCAGGTTCCCTACACCAGGTTGCACAGGAAAGTGTCCAGGTGGGTTTGAACATCTCCAGAGATGGAGACTCCACACCCTCTTTGGGCAGCCTGTCCCAGGGCTCTGGCACCCTCACAGCAAAGAAGTTTTTCCTTCAGTTTGTCTGGAACTTCTGGTGTCCCAGTTTGTGCCCATTGCCCCTTGTCCTGTCACTGGGCACCATCGAGAAGAGCCCGGCCCCATCCATTTGGCCCCCACACTTCAGGTATTTATAGACATTGATCAGATCCCCTCTCAGGCTGCTCCTCTCCAGGCTGAACAGTCCCAGCTCTCTCAGCCTCTCCTCACACGGGAGATGCTCCAGGTCCCTCATCATCTTTGTGGCCTCCACTGGACTCTCTCCAGAAGATCCCTGTCCCTCTGGAACTGGGGAGCCCAGAACTGGACACAACACTCCAGACGTGGCCTCACCAGGGCGGAGCAAAGAACCAGAGCAAGATTGCTATACTAATAAATTACTGCAACTGATCTCCGACCAGAAAGGTCTTACAATCAGTAAGAATCAAGTTGAGCATCTACGTGTCCTACAGTAACAGCCTTCAGCCCTCACTGGCTTATGGGCAACATTACACAGGGAAAACCATGTGGGCAACATCAGCTTTGGCTCTCCCTATTGCCTTTAGTTTTATATTTTCATTTTCTGTGGCTCCCAGCAATGTTGCTGGCTCTTGCAGGCAGCGTGTTCCTGGAGATCTGAACGTGATGGAGGAGTATGCTGAGAAAGTCAGTGCTTTTCTCACTCCAGTTCCACAGAGCCATTTGCACAGGCTCTGTGTTATAAAGTGGTTCTGCCTGGAAGGGCTCACTTATGCCTCGATAAATCTGAATTGTCCATAGGAGCTGCTATGTACAAGGACAAGCTGGCACATAAATGTTGGTGCTTGTCAACACCGTGCACAGTGTTGTGTGCCTGGCACAGGCTTATTAATCTGTTTTACCTGATGTGTGTGTACACACCCACATGTACAGAAAATCTCTCTTAAAGGATAAGACTGAAAAAAAATGAAGAAAAAAGCTCTTCTTTATAAGAGATCCTTGAATATTTTATTTCAGTTATTACTCATGGACTGTATTCGTAGACCAGCTACTCCAGAGAGATGTTCACCCTTAGCAATGTACCTTGGAGCTCACCTATCTCCTCTGCACGAAATGCAAAGGGTGAAACATTTGATCCTGTCTTCAATTTCTTTCAATCATGTTGCTGAGTTGGAATTTTTCCCCTATGGCTTTTCCAGATCTAATAATTCTCTGAGGTTTGTTGTCTTCATATTTTCTATTCCTTGATTTTTTTTCCCTTCTGTTTTCTCTCCTTTTATTTGTTTTTCTGTTTTCACTCATCATGTCTCCCCCAGCTAAGGAAATAAATCCTCTTCTTATTGTGTCTCCTCTATGATGGATTCACCAGATGCCTTTCCTTTCTTGTGGAAGAATGTATACATGGAAAATGTATTTTTTTGATTCACCAGACAGAATAGAGAAGCAGGAGAGGCTGAATTGTATTTTTTCCTGGGCAGATCCATCAGCTTAGCCTCAGATCCCGGAGGTCTCAGCTAACAAGCTTTATCTTGACAGGATACAGTCACTAAAAAGTGAAAGCAGTACTGGAATGGTTTTTGAGACATATTGACAACATATATATTCACGCTCCAGCCTTTTCTTTCTGCCCCTAATCTCTCTTGCTTTGGCTGTGTATTGCTCTTTCTAAGGCAATCAGAGGATTGGGGGTGGACTGGGGCACTGTGCCTCATCCCAACACACTTGTGGTGTGTGGGAAGTTCAGCTGCAGCTGAAGCTCCCTGGTTTCAGTGCTTGGAATATTAACCTGTACAGAGTGACCATGCATATGGACAAAAAGTCTCAAAGAATCACTTACTAGCAAGTTAACTCTCCTTTCTTCCCTCCAGAGACTTCAGGCAAATCCAAATGGATCCACTAAAAGTAATAGATCAATCCTTCTTCCTTTTACTACAGGGTTATTGTTTTCCTTAAGTAAAATAAATAATCTAGCTTGGAAATCCATGTTTTCTCTTTGTGTACCTGACAGACAAATTAACAGGGCATCCAAACTACATATGCAGGTACAAAACCTCCACCAATCCAAATAGAATAGTTAATGAAGTGTGCATTGAGCCTGGCATGCACTTTTGACTCAAAAATTAATGTTGATTTTTTTTTTAAGGCTCTGATTGCAGAATACACTTCTTTCTGGTGAAAGAAATTTGAATCATCGAATCCCAAACTGGTTTGGGTTGGAAGGGACCTCAAAGCTCATCCAGTGCCAACCCCCCTGCCATCAGCAGGGACACCTTCCACTAGACCAGGTTGCTCAAAGCCTTATCCAACCTGGCCGAGAACACTTCCAGGGAGGGAGCATCCACAACTGAAGCATGTGATAGAAAGATTTTACTTACAAAAGACATTTTCTTCATTTAATAAGACACTCTCTCAGTTTCCAAAAAGAGGGAGCTCAAAGCTTCCTTCACTTCTGCCATTCTCAATGGCAGAGACATTTGGTCAGCCACTCAAGAAGGGCCTCCCATTTTTGACACAGCAACAAGCAGAAATTTATGTCAAGAAGGTTTCTTTTGTTTCCAGGTTAACAGTGACACATTTTAGATAAACACAGGGTTAACAAATACTGAAGTGTGAGTATCCATTTTTTATTATTATTATTATTATTTTTCTTGAATAAGATATAACAGAACTGTTTCAGTTACTAAGTCAGGACTTTTGTGCTGCAATTTCTGTTTCATTACATCTGACATTTGTTCCACCTGGTAGGCAAAACTGGGGTGAGGTGGCTGAACCTTGCTTGGAGGGGTAGGGTTGCAGTTTTAAGATCACACATGCTGTTTTACTGCCTAGTGAAACACTCAGGTCTGGGGTTTTATGGTTGGTTGGTTTGGGGTTTTCATGTGTGAAAGTAACTATGCATGTTTTCATTTCTTATTTCATCACCTCTTCCTGTTTGAAATTGCCATTATTATGCTTAGAACACAGAGAAACTCAGTGGTGGTTTAACTTGGCTGGCAGTCAAACACGACACAGCCGCTCGCACCCTTCCCACCCTTCCCCACCACCACCCAGGGAAGAGGGGAGAGAACTGGAGGGGTAAAGGTGAGGAGACTTGTAGGTTAAGAACACTTTAATAATTGGAGTAATGTACTAAAAATAGTAATGACAATAATAATGATAACAAATTATATATATATATGTATATAAATGAGATACAATGAGTGATGCACAGTACAATTCCTCACCACCCACCAGCAACGATAACAAAGGAGCAAAAAGGAACCCTGAAACAAAAAGCACAATCCCACAAAAGTGAGCCCAATTGATTCCCCTAAAAATCGCTCTCCTTTCTGGTCAGTTCTGGGTCATGTCCTGCCCATGGGGGACAGGAGATGGAATATCTCATTGGCAGAGCCCAGTGCCAGTTTGGGGTTTGCTATTCACTGCACTTCCCCCTCCCAGTCCTTTGCACTTGCAAACTGCCCAAACACACAATGTCCTTGTACCTTATCAACATTCTTCTCATAACAAATCCCCCACTGAAACCAAAATACAGCACTTTCCAGCTACTAAGAAGAAAATTGCCCCCAACCCAGCAAAGCCAGGATGTAATATATCGTTTTCTAAAAACATCAGTGCAGAAATTTCCAAAGGGTCTTTTAACCATTATTAACAGAAGTGAGTTGTGGTCTTTGGAGACTTTTCAGCTTTTATGATACCTGACTGCTCAATTGATATTTTTTGTATGCTATAAAGATTAATTTTAAAATTATAGAAAAAAAAAATGGAGAAGAAGTGGATCATTAGGAGGTGATGCTAGGTCTGCTGTGCAAGAAGAGGAAAGAATTACCAGGATTTCCCTGGAGTTCTGTGGCTGCAATTGACAGCCAGTGCTAGGGAGGGATGATATACACAGGATGAGAACCTTTGCACCATAAAATTATGTAATACTGACAAAAAGGAGTAGGCAATAAAGAAACATTCAAGGAACCAAAGGGAATAAATATAGTCACAAGGTTTCTTTTCAGTAATAGTTATGTTCAGTATTTTCCTACATCTGTTAGTGACTTTAGGAGTTCATGACATTGTGGTAGAATGCAGATGGGGATGAGAGCTGGCCCAAGTACTTCTGATAGAAATTTTTTTTAATTACATTTATATTTTTATTAAAAAAAAAAAAAAATCACAGTGTGCTAGTTTTGGTGACCCTTTTCAGTGATACTGGGAAAAGATCAGAGCATTCCTTTTGAAAAACATACCAGGTTCTGTTTCTGTGTTGTCTGGATTACTTTCATTAGAATGCATATGAATATAGTAACTATATATCTTATTTTTATAATCTGATAAAAACGAACTAAAATGACTGTATTTAATGAAATGTTTTAATGATACCTAAATTGTCCTTCCTTTCGGATATCCATGTTTCATGATGTTCTTTTATTAGCTAGCACTACTATTTGCAATAACATTATCTGAGATGAAGATCTCTTTTTCCTGTGCTATTACTTGGAGACAAATTGTATGATAATCCAAGCAAGATGCCTGGGCTTTGTGGAATAAAAAGGGGAAAACAGAGTTGCCAGAAACTGAGTAGTTCATAAGCAAGGGTGAATCATAGAATCGTTTGGTTGGAAAAGACCTTTGAGATCATCGAGTCCAACCGTACCTGTCCACTGCTAACCCAGATCTCTGAGCACCTCATCTACCTGTCTGTTAAATCCCTCCAGGGATGGGGACTCCACCACCTCCCTGGGCAGTTCCAGTGCCTGAGAACCCCTCAGTGAAGAAATTTTTCCTGCCATCCAATCTGAACCTCCCCTGGTGCAACTCGAGGCCATGAAGTGTTCACACAGGGCCATAAGACTTTTCAAACCAAGGAAGCAATGAGAAGACAAAGCATTTGCACGCTGTGGGAAGGGCAGAGAGCTGATTGGAGTCCCAAGCCATGCACACAGAGGGTGGTGATGCTGTGCCTCATGCCGAGCTCTGGCGCTGCCGTCGCCTCTGCAGCACAGCTTGTGAAGTGACAATCTGTTATTCCCAGGGATTTTAGCAATTGTATTGCAAATAGCAACGCATAATTTTTGGTAATAAAACTTTCAGAAATGAATCTAATTTCAGGTCATGCAATAAACATTGAGTTTGCTCTATACTTATTTCCAAGCTACAAGAAAATATATCAATATTTCAGTGAACATGAAATGAGTTTCAAAGTTTATGGGCTTGTGCTCATTTCCCTCCAACTTTACTAGGGACAAAGATGTGATTTGGAGTGAAAGTTACAATAGGATGGGGTTTTTCATAATCTCAGTCTTAAAATGAAAACCAAATGTAGTTGTTGCAGGTAATGTTACTGACTCAGGCAATACATACTGTGTGAGCTGAAGCCAAAATAGAAGTCATAGCACCCCTCATGTTCAAACCTGCAGAGTTAACTCGCTCTTTGCTCTCGTCCCAGCACAGCTGTGTGGGAATTCTTGGCACCCAGGAGCGCTCCATTTTCATTCTATCTCACCATTTCAGAGCAGAAAACTTTTAAGGCAATCTTGCAATACTAATTTAGAGTTAATAAACAATTCTCTTGGGGTCTGGAGTTGTGGGGAGAGAAGGAATGCAGTGTTTTAGTGCTGCAGCTGTAGTGCAATAAAAAGCACTACCAAAAAAAGATTAAAATAATTCTATAGCACCTATAGCATCACTTTCCTTCTGCTGGCAGTAAATAGCAACACATACTTCATTAGGCTGAGTAGAAAACAGCATTAAAGAGTATCACCACACTATCTTTCTATGCTGCTGGAGAGGCAAGGATGTGTCTGGAAGGCCAGGGTTGTGAAGCAGTGCAGGTTGCTAAAGGTTGATAAAGAAATCTTTACTTATTTTTTTTTCCTATCTAAAAGCTTAACAAACCCTACCCATTCTTGTTGGATTTGGATTGTGATTCTTAATTAAAAATAAAAATAAAAAAATATATTATTTAGCCCCCTACAACAAAGGAAAGATAGACTGATAGACAAATATGTCAGCTAAGAAAACAATGGACAACTATCCTTGATTTTTGCTGTAAATTTTGGAGCAAAGTATTTTTAGCCATAAAATAATATCTACATATTTAATTTTGACTACTGCTTGTTCCTTAACTACATCATGTGTTTGCAGATAGCACAAGCCACGTGCAAACCTCTACCTGTTTGCAAACAGATTCACCTTTTGATGGCTGTAGAAGCCTTCAGATGCAGTATCTTCCAGTTTATTCTTCTTTTCTGAAAGCCTAAAGGTTTGATTTCCTCAACTGTCTTACAGTTTTTCTCTAGATGTTACAGCTGGTAACTGCTTTCTTTAGAAAGCAGGAAAAAAAAGGACAACTCAGATTAGCAGCCACATGGTTTTCAACAGTGTAAGAATAGCTTGGCAGTATCCTGAATTTTCTGGTGAGCAGAACAAAGTGGTTACCCAGGAACAAAAATGCAAATCTGCAGCATTTGGTACTTTTTCTTTTTCTTTCAAATCTGCTTTCACAGATCTCACTGACAAAGCTAATTTAGGTTGTTGATGCTTCTGGAAGAATAGTTTCTTCAGTTTTCAGTACTCAAAGTTTTTCTGCTGTATTGGGTAAAGCTGGACATTTCTAGAGAGTTCTGTACACAGAAGAACCAAAAATGAGTTTGGATGAATGTTTTGACCTATGTGTCTGTGTTTCTGTATTTGGGGTAATGCACACACTCAGAAACTGAAAGTGACTCCTTATTTCAGTCTTTCTTTTTAGCCACCAACATTTTAGAATGAGGTTGGTCCTTTTTTAATATTTTTTTTTAATTTAATGTTTATTCACCAGCAAAACCAGAATGACATCAATCTAAGCAACAACAATTTCCACAGATCATTCCAAAACATGATGCTAAGTTCATCAGGACCCATTCCTGAACGAAGGAGCATTTGTGATAGTTACTGTGACTTGCTTATTATTTTCATGTTTTATAACAAACATGCCAGGCTCTGAAAGCATTTTAAAATAGAATTCACATCAAGCAGTCTCCAAACTTCTTTAAAATACAAGACAATTTCAGGATATTCACTCTTCTTATGTATTTTTAAACATATAAGTCCAGTGCAGAGCTTCAATTTATTTTCCTTGACCTCCCTGTGATGTGTGGGGACCTGATTAGAAAAAAAGTGCTCTGAAGTACGTAGGCATTGATGCTTAGATGGAAAAATACTGAATATTATTTCCTTACATCCAATCTTTGGCCACAAACCTAGCAGATATGTATTTGAAATATCTAAAAGTGATAGGCCTTTGTGTTTGTTACCCACCTGCAATCCCACCCATCCCAATAAAGCTGCCAGTGCTGAGCACTAATGAAGAACTGAACTTCAAAAAAACCCCAACTTGCTTGAGGAGGTTTTACAGAGGTTTCAAAGGAAATATAGGGACATATTCTAAATAGTTGTGGCAATGTCACAGGTTGTCAGTGAAATCCTCCAAAGAGCTATGCTGAAATCTCTGGTGTTCAGAGTGTTCATTCATGATCTGAAAAAGGAAGGACCTGGAGGTGCTGGGGCGTGTCCAGAGAAGGGAACGGAGCTGGGGAAGGGTCTGGAGCACAAGTGTGCTGAGTTCCCGGCTGAGGGAACTGGGGGTGTTGAGCCTGGAGAAAAGGAGGCTGAGGGGAGACCTTCTGGCTCTGTCCAAGTCCCTGCAAGGAGGGTGCAGAGAGGTGGGGGTGGGTCTGTTCCAGCAAGGACCAAGGGACAGGACAAGAGGAAGTGGCCTCAAGTTGTGCCCAGGGCAGTTGAGATGGGATGTGAGGAAGAATTTCTTTGCTGAAAGGGTTCTGAGGCACTGGAAGGGGTTGCCCAGGGCAGTGGTGGAGTCCCCTTCCCTGGAGGGATTGAAGAGTCGTGTAGACACAGTGCTGAGGGACAGGGGTCAGTGGGGACTGGTCAGTGTTGGGTTCATGGTTGGACTCAATGAGCTCAAAGGGCTTTTCCAGTGGGATTCTGTGACAAGCTCATTGGAAAAGGGAATCTCTGTGGGTTTGTCTCTGCCATGACTCAGCTCTTTGGAAAATGAAGGCACAGACCTGTTCATGGTTCAGCTGCATGGACACTGTTTCCTACGCTGAAAACTGGTTTAAAATACCAGACTTTAGGAGTCCCCCACAGTAACATTATACAAAACATTTCCCAGGTCCACTACAGAGGTGGAAAGAAATTGTGTCTTCAGCTGGCTTTTGTCTGAGGTTTTAGCCTGTGACTTTGACTTTCCTTTACCTTTCCTGAGGACGTTAGTTGGCATTAAGTAAATTTGAATGTGACCAATGGGCCATAAAATCCCTTTGGTTGTTTCCACACAGGTAAATGATGGTACAACAAGGGCTCTGACAAGGACTTTTAATTTTGCACAGAAGAACTATCCAGCATTATTTTATTCTCTGTGTTAAGACAAATAGAAATTTTGTGTATTATTTTTAATTGAATGGAGTCATGCCAAATAACTGACTGTCAGAAATCCTTTTTCCTAATGAAAAGAAGAAGTAAGTGCCAAATGCTGCTGGCAGCTTAAGCTTAAAAAAAAGAAAACCAATTAAAATCAGATTAAAATAATTTCCCATTTAAGGAAAATTTAAGAATTCAAAGGTGTTGAGGTTTTTTGCTTGTTTTTTTTTCTTATAGCAAGAGTTCATAATCTAAAAATAAATGTTTAATTACCCAAGAGTGGGGAAACAGTAAACTTTGTGAAATCTAAATGTTCTCTATATGCTTTTGAAATATAGGGTATTTATGTAGATTTAAACTAATTTATTTCACTGCTGTACTATATCATTATCTATTATTTTATGATGATTTTATAGGAATATCTCTGTCAATATTTAGACCACTTTAAGGGCATAATTTATTTTGCAATTGTTCAGTCTGTATACTTAACAGTTTTAGACTTTTTTACCTTAGACCTTTCAGATTCTTTCAGTCTATCTCCAAAAAGGCTTTTTGCAATGTTTGTAATAAGATGTAGAAATTGCAGCCATGTCTGTCTCTGTGAACTCATGGCAAGACCCTTGGCCAATATAAATCTTACTGAATTGTACTTTCTCATTTACCCTATGACTTTATAGAACTTTTTTAACACCAAGTACATTGTTCCCTTTAATCCTGGATTAAATCACATGACATGAAAGGATTTTTTTCTTATTTTTTGTTTTGTTTTTTGGGGGGTTTTTTTGATGGTTGCATTTCACAGGCTTGGCACAGACAGGTGTAGTTTCTATATTTATACAAAACATTTCATATAAATAATATTAGAAACTGCAAGGTCTGAAAGACTGAGAGCATTTTTGCTTTGTGTAATCAAATGATCTTTGTTCAGATGAGTTAATGATGTCCCTTAACTGCAGAGTTGCACCAGGGGAGGTTCAGATTGGATGGCAGGAAAGATTTCTTCACTGAAGGGTTCTCAGGCACTGGAACTGCCCAGGGAGGTGGTGGAGTCCCCACCCCTGGAGGGATTTAACAGCTGGGTAGATGAGGTGCTCAGAGATCTGGTTCAGCAGTGGACAGGTACGGTTGGACTCGATGATCTCAAAGCTCTTTTCCAACCAAACAACTCTATGATCTATGGGAAAATGTTATCAAATTCTCTGAGTTTAATTCCTCATCATTTGATTATTGATTATGCTTTGAATGTTTATAATTCTATGGGATTAAACCTCAATGCAGGACAACGCCTTCCTCTGCCAGCCTTGACCTCTCTTGAAGATGCTCAGTTGTACCAGGCAGTAGCCAAAGCAGTTTGACCATCAGTGGGTGCTGTCCCTCCTGTGGACATTTCCATGTTGCTGTGCTCGATGTGAGTTCCCTGGCTGCCCCTGAGATATGGAACTGCAGTTAATTACCTGACATTTGTTCATCAACAAGGGAGGCAAATGAAATGAAACCTTCCAAAAATGGCTTATCAGAATGTTAAAATACCTTTTAAATTAAGATAGCAGGTGAGAATTTACCTTTTGATCTTTGAAACTGCTCATCATTTACAAAGAAAAGGAAGCTCTAAGAGAAGGAAAACAGCTTATTTCTTTATCAGGGAGTGTAGAGCCTCAAAAGGGCACCACTCACATCAAGTGGACCTTTTTAATTAAGCTCACTAAATAAATGTTAAATCTTTCTGTGCAAGTGTTTATATCCAGTCAGCAGCACTTTTTGTCTTTGTTTAACATTGATTAATATCACAGGCATCTCGCATGCAATATTTTGGGAAGATCATTAAGTCTAATAATTAAGTCTGGGAGTAGCACACAGAGCCACAGCAGTTCCTGTCTCTTCTTCAGGGTGAGGGCTGCTGCAGTGTGCTGAGCAAGACCAGAGCCTTGGTCACTGCTGGCTGCCTGGGGTGAACGTGCACCTTCTCCCCTGAAGCCTGTGGAGCACAGTGACGTGATGTGAGACACGGGATGTCCTTAGCACGTCACTGACCTCAACCAGAAAGAGCTCCTGAGAGAGGATGTAGATGTCCATGTAGAGGATTTACTGATTTCACAATTTAATCAGCTTTCTACCTGGCTGACCATCACTGGCCAGTGTCCTCCCCCAAAAGCATTACACAGGTTTAAAACTGTTAACAGTTCTGTGCATCTGTTTCTTTCCAGCACATCCCTAGATGGTGGCAGATATAGTCCAGAGCTTTTGGTCAAGCTTCACCATTGCAATTATCTCTCCTTTGTTGTTTTCCCAGTATGTACTAGTATCTTCCAATAAATTAGACTAAGGCAGATGTGGTCAAGATGTCACCTTCCTGAAGGGTGTTTTCAGAAAGGCTTCACCCCATGAAACTTATCTTCTGCACAGTTGCAGAAGGTTTATATGTCAAACCTCTAACATCTCTCTTTTTATTTGTATTTTTCTTGGGACAACAGACTACTATGATAGTAGACACGATAGTAGATTGCTACTGCAATAGAAATATTGATTTTTCTTGCAGGATTAAACAGTAGAGAAAGTGGGATTGCAGGAAGAGGAAAATGCTTTCCTTCAACACAAAGATCTTTAATACTAAACAAATGGGAAAATGGATAATTCTGGGACATTAAATTTATCCTTTAGGTTTAGTTTTGAGGACTATTCCAGTGTAATCAACAAGACAATCCCTTTCTTTTCCATCTTTAGTTTCTGTCTAGACTAAATTCATGAAGAACTTTTCCTGAGGCATTCCAACTGGCATAATGGATGCACTTCTACAGTACAAGACAGAAACTAAAGATGGAAAAGATCTGCTTTTCCAGCACAAGGAATGGGGGGAAGTTCAAAAGGAGAACAAAAAGCTAAAAATTA
This sequence comes from Caprimulgus europaeus, assembly GCA_907165065.1. The sequence goes on from OU015534.1 coordinate 34,302,959, forward strand.
TCAGCCGGGCCCAGAAACATGAGCCATTGAAACTTCCACAACTCAAAGGATGTGACTTGGTCCTAACTTTATTTCTACACTGAAAAATTAGGTCTGTCTTCTTCTAGTTCCTTCCTGAATCCCTCAATTTCACAGCTTGTTCTCAGCCTTAAACTGCACAAGCTTTGTTTTCTTTAAAGGAGACACAGTGAAATCACTTGTTCAGGCTAAGCAACGCGTAAATGGCAGAGGAATGGAAATTCAGCTCCCTTTTTCCTGACAGAGATTTTTTTTGTCTAACAGCTTATTCCCAAGAAAAGAAAAAAATATATTTTGAACATTTTTAAGGGAAACTTTTAAGAACAAGACAATAAATTTATTTTATACAAATACATGTCTCTTCTGCACCAAGATTTCTTATCTGACAAGGCAGTTGTTTGGCAAGACCTGGGATTGATAAGACTTTTTTTTTTTTAATATTAATAGTTACTATGTAGTGACAAGCTCCTGATCAGGTTGTTTTGGGGTTTTTTTTTATGTTTATATAGTAATGTCTGCTGAAAAATTCAAATCTGTGTGCTAGAAAAGTTGAGAAAGATGAACAATTATGTTTGTCTTTCAACAAAGAATGGAACTGTGAAAGGTTGCCAGATACCAGGGAATGGTTTTGTCAACAGCTGATGGCAAGAAGCAATAATGCTAACACTTGGTTCATGGTGCTTGAAGTTTCTCCAATGATTGTCATAAAAAAACCCCATTATTCTAGAAGAAGAATTAAGAAAAAAATATATTGAGTTTGAATTTAATAGACTTTAAAGGCAAGCCAGGACATTGCTGCCAGGAATTTGTATAAAATCATTCTTTCAAAACAAACATCCTGAGAGGTTGGAGATATGAGGAGTTTGAAGAAGGTTGAGCAGCCAGGCCAGTTCTGGTGAGGTAGAGTAAAAGGAAAGGATGAAAAGAGCAAAATGCCACCAGATGTGAGAACCTGTCATTACCAAAGTCCAACACTCTCTGAAGGGTTCGTTAGATATTTCACATGTCGAGGCTTTGTGTTTAATACCAAATTTACTCATTTGAAGCTATTTGACATTACTTGGGGCTCAGGTTTAGCAGTGACACCAAATGAACCACACTTGGGAGATTCCTGGGTCCCTCTGTTGACCTCAGAAGCACTGCTGAGGAGCAGAGTGATCAGTCAGAGCAGAGCTGGTGTTCCAAGCAATCCCACCACTGATAAAACGTGGTACAAAGCCACTTACAGTGCTTCAGTGGTGAAAGAGGCTTCTAAAACTTACCTTGTTATGCATTACAGCTTTGTAAAATTGGACATTTGAAGTTATTTGCTAAAGATGGAGGTCACTGATGGAATATCACAGGTCTTGGGGTCATAAACAAAGCAATTTTCTCTATCTTAATGGGCTAGTAAAAAGAACTTAACAGCCATAAAATTTAAGTGGTACAAAAGCAGATAAAGGAGGGAGGGTAAAAAGAGGCATTACAGGAGACACATCTGCAGTTTCAGTGATGTCCAATTTTGGCTAGGACAGGCTGGAAACATCACTAAATACCAAGGCTTTGTGATTTCTTGTGGGAAAATGTAAGGTAGGAAATTTTAGTAGGAAAAACCCAAGAGATGAATGATGATAAATGTACATAGTTGAAAATGCTAAGAAATGTTTAAAGGACTTTCTAAAGTGTAAACTTGTAAATTATGTAGCTATCATCAACTGCATATACTGCCTTTGCATCTTGCCACTGACAGCAATTTATTCATTAGTTGTGGATATACTTCAGGGCATGGGAATAATTTAAGATGTATTGCTGTTAGAATAGAAGGTTGTCCTCTATAACAGTATGTGAAAAAGCCAATATTCTTGATCAATATTAGCATTAGGATGTCATCAAAACTATCAAATATGCAAACAATAACCTCGTTGTTGAACTTGCCACAAAAGGTAGTTCAGGGTGTTGGAATCACCAGAGGTGGGGAGGGGTTGCTTGTACCCTGCACTGGGGAAGTTAAATGAAAAGAGAGAAGAGGACTGAGGGTGAGCAAGATTACTCACATGGGAGAGAGCAACATGAAGGAGGAAGCAACCATATCTAGTGGAAAAAGTAATACTACTTTTCACTGTGAAGGTGGTGACATTAATTCCCACTCTGAGTGAAAAATCAGATATATTTGTAATTTTGCATTCATAGTATTTGAGAGATATTACTGTAATCCTTCCTCTTTTTCCTGCCTCTTTTCCATGCCCAGTTTATTAAACCTGTTATTTAAATGTTGTGTTCTTCCAGTTCATTGTTGGACCTGAAGGCTTTATGTCTGTCATGGTGATACACTAAGGTGTGAGGGACATGGACTTCCTTAGTCAATGCCATTGATTTCAGCTTGTCAAGAAACATGACTGCAGTGGAGCAAGACCATGGGCTCCTCACCTGCTAAGTGCTAAGCTGTGGAAGAAATGAGAGACACACAGTAAGGAAGTGACACCTTCATAGTTCCTGTATCCTTCATATATGATTGGGAAGCTATGTCCTAGACATCAAAGGAAAATTTAGGTGCCCTATGGTTATTGTCAGGAGTGGAAGTTCTGAATATATCTATAAATTCTATTTTTTTCATCACTGTAAGATTGACAAGTGGATGGGATATGGCAGCTCAAGGCTTAGACAGGGGCACTCTTTGCTGGGTAAAAAATTGGCTGCATGGCCGAGCCCAGAGAGTTGTGGTGAACAGAGCTAAATCCACTTGGTGTTCCCCAGGGCTCAGTTCTGGGGCCAGTTCTGCTTAATATCTTTGTCAGTGATCTGGATCAGGGGATGGAGTGCACTCTCTAGGTTTGCAGAGGACACCAAGCTGGGTGGCAGTGTTGATCTGCTGGAGGGTAGGAAGGCTCTACAGAGGGACTGGGACAGGCTGGATCCATGGGCCAGGACCAACTGTATGAGGTTCAACAAGGCCAAGCGCTGAGGAGCACTGGAATGGAGAAGGTGACACCAGAGGAACGAGGCAGATGGCAGGAGGTTTTTACACGTGAGCTTTAGCTGTCCTAATAACTCATACACAGGGCAGTAACTGAACTACCAATGGAAGCTGCTAAATTTCTTTAGAAAATCTAAATGTTAATTGGACTCATAATCATTTATTTTTTTTAGCTGTACAAATAACATTTGCATAACTTTGCTTGTAGCAAAATTTTGAATTTTAACACAATTTTGACTGCAATGACAGGCACACACATGGAAAAACCAGGGCAGATATCATGTCAGTGGAACAATTTACTGCTCCAATCAGGGCACTTCTACGGGATTCTCCAAGAATTTGCAAAGCCAAATCATTCATAGTTTGATAGATGATAAATAATATACTAGGAATAAATAATTCCCCTATGAAGCCACAGCAGGAGAAGACATCAGCCAGGGTCCATCTCTCTGAACTCCTTTGACCAAATATTTCCACCTTGCAAGTTATATTTATAAAAAATTATAAAAAAATTAAAAAATTATATAATTTTTTTTAAAAAAAAATTTTTTATTCCTCCTGGTTGTTTCTACAAAGGTGCCACATGGTGAGGGATTGACATTTTATCCTTAATCAAAGCTACCAGAAACAATCTGCTTCACCTCATGGCAGGGAAGGAATGGGGATTTGAACAGGAGTTAAAGCAGTGAAAAGAATGAAGAGATTAATGATTAGAAAAAAACCAAAGTAGGGAGGATTCCTGGAAGATGTGGGTTTAGTGAATTATGTGAAAGAGGGGAGGGCACTTGGCAAAAGACACAGGATTGAATGTTCATTACACATTTCACATTAGGAGAATAATAACATGGAAGGGCTTTAAGGATATAATGAAGAAGGACGTAATCCCAAAGCACGAGAGTTTAGAGATGAGAGGCACTTTGCCTGCTGAATGGGAATATATATGTAGAAAGTCTATTAAGTAATAAGCTTAAAAAAAGTCGTGGCTCCAAAGTCCTCACCACTTTTATTAGCTCATGAGCACAAAGTGGATTCATATTTTATGGACAAGAAGTGACAGCAAGTGTATCAGTGTTATTTCTAAATTTGTTTTACGTGGTGTGGTCATTGTTGCTTCCTGAACTCTAATGATATTTTATACAAGGTGAGGATTTGGTACCAACAATTTCATTTAATTTTGTTTTTTTCAGGGGCAGGGGGAGAATTAACAAATATTTAATGAAATTAACATTTAAATGAAATCGTAAATTATTTCACTTGCAACTATTCCATTATTTTATAATTCATGTAGAATAAATGTGCCAGAAAAGCGAGATGTTAAAGTATTACACATATCATACAAGACCTTCCAAATGGCACATACATGTGCTCATGTAAGACTGCATATTGGACTAGAAATTTCTATTCCACCATCCAGCAAACATGTTTTTGAGTGCTTTTCACGTTCTTCTTCCCCTATAAAATCCATGTTCCTTTTTTACATATTCCTATGCATTCATTAATATTGCTATATACAAAAAGAGAGGAAGGGCAGGTAGGTGAGAACTATTATGACTTTAATAAATTTGTTTTTCCTAAGACAAAATTAATAGAAGGCAAGGACATATATTTTATGCATGTCTTATGATTTTTTGGGATTCCTTATGCTTTTTTTTTTTTATGTAAAACCTCATCCTACCCTAATGTTTTGCATTTTATATTTATGCATATGAATATACTTAACCACATGTCATCAATTGTTATGTAACGGTGAGTTTACTGTAGTCAAGTTAAACTCTACAGCTCCACTAAATCACGCTTTCCTGTGTAGACGTGCTGTGATTTTCCAGATGCATGTTCCTGCACTGCAGATTCAGCATTATGCACAAGGAAATGTATTTTTTCTCATTGTTTTGTTCAACTACTGTGGGTAAATTCAGACTTAGATCCATGTGATGGTTTTGCATTAATCACAGTCACATCACTGTTAAATGGTGCCCCAATAGAATGGCACTCCCTGAAGCCAGCACTGGCCATGGTTTCCCATTAGCCTTGCATATTCAGATTTCTCTGACAATGAAATGCACTTCCCATGTTTACAGTGCTTAAGTCATAGAGAAGATCTCATCTCACTGCAGAGTTTGGTGGCATTGTCACCAATGATTCCCTGCAAGAGAAAACTGCTCTGTTTTATTATAATTGTAAAGGGATAATGATGTTAAAAAACCACACATTTTCCTGACACCTGATGTGGAAACATCTTCATGATGACTGTGCAGTCAGGCTCCTTTTTAACAGTGTAAAATGCCCACTAACCAAATGCAGATGGAAAAACACCCTTTAAAATTAACCTCTTTGGGGATGTTCTCACATCAGAAAGACATTGCTACCAAAACATTTTACTGGTGAGAGAGGTGGTTTGGATTTACAGGTATTTTTGGTTTTGTGTCGTGCTTTGTTGTTGGTTTTTTGTTGGGGTATTTTTTGTTGGTTTGGGTATTTTTTTTTCAAATTCTCATATAGTTTTCTCAGAACTTATAAAAAATTTTCTATTAAACATAATTAATTTCTTGCTGTACCACCTGGTAAGACCAGCCTTTGCCAGGTAAGGTTGTAGAAGATACCTTGTTGGATTTTCAGCTGTGGGTGGACAGGTGCACCCCAGTATAAGGGTCCCCTGCTCACCTATTTCTGAACTAGTTCTTAACGAGACAGGCTGCTACTTAAAGCTTTCAGCAGGACAGAGGCCACAGCCACTTGCAGCATGATGGGTTGTGACTGACATTCCTTCAGCTCAAGGTGGATACCATGTGAAAAAAGGGTGTTAAAAGTTGAGTAAACCCCTAAAGTCAGTTTTAATAGTTAGATTTTTTTTCCTACCCCTTAAGACAACGTCTTGGTTTAGCTGGGATAGAGTTAATTATCTTCTCAGGAGCTGGCATAGCTGTGGTTTAGGTTCAGTGAGGGATTTGCTATGAGAAGAACGTTGATAAGGTGCTGATGTTCTCAGTTGCTGCTGGAGCCCAAGGTCACTGTGTTGGGCTGGGTCACAGCTGCATTAGGACTGGGAGGGGGAAGTGCAGTGAATAGCAAACCCCAAACTGGCACTGGGCTCTGCCAATGAGATATTCCATCTCCTGTCCCCCATGGGCAGGACATGAGCCAGAACTGACTGGAAATCGGGGGGATTCTCTCGGGGATGGCTCGGGCTCTGGCTCTCCCGGGATTGCGGTTTCGGGTCGGGATTGTCGCTCCTCTGGGATCGTTCTCTGGGATCGGGCCGGGCTGGGTCGGTGGGTGGTGAGCAATGGCACTGGGTGTCACTCATTTGCATATTTTGTTACTATTATAATTACCACTACTATTTTAATATTAGGCTTTTTTTAAGTTTTCTTTCATTTCTATTATTAAACTGTTCTTATCTCACCCTACAAGCCACCTTATCCTTGTCCCCCATCCCAAATCCTCTCCCCTATCACTTTGGTGTGGGGGCAGTGGGTGAATGGCTCTGCTGGCCACTGGCCAAGGGCCAGCCCAGTGAAACTATCACAGAGAAGGAGAGAGTGACTTGGAGAGGCAGAGGGAGAGGACAAGATCCAACAGTCAGTGTCAGTAAAGGACATTTGCCTGTGTTGAGGGAAATCTAGTTCTGAATACTTACTTTGCCCTAGTACCATCTTATTGTTGTTCTCTGCTGAGTTGTTTTCAGTCTTCGTTCCAAGCAGATAAATAATTAATTACAGGCAGAAGAAATAAAAGAAAGACTCGAAACTTGTATCTTAATATGAGCGTGGAAGTGTCAAGCTACTAGAAATACAGAAAGTGGTCTTCCTCTCTTTTTTAGAAACCTTTTGGAAAGATTTTTATAATGCATAGGAACTTTAAGGTGACTTTTACCTTTTTAAGAAGCATTTTCCATACATATTTATGAGCAAGTGACAATGTTTTTTAAAAGGTAACAAAAAATCAGTAGCTTTGCTTGAGGAAAATTTATTTCCTGCCACTTTGGCTTGCAATGCTGTCTGTCACTAAACATTATCCTTAGCAGTTTTTAGCTCAAGGTATACGTTTAAATATTCCTGAAATCATCTGCTTAAGCAAAAGTTTGGAAAGGACAGGTGGTGACTCTCAGGCTGAGTGAATTTATGAACACCAGACTGCTCCCCTGAACCCCTCATCTCTACTGCTTCCTGAAGCTGGGCATAAACTGAGCTACTAAACCTGATTTGAGAAAGGCAAAGAAAACAGGTGCCTTAGCAGCAAACTTCTTTCCTGCATTAATTTGTTATTTATCATGATATCCACTGCAAGCTAATTTTATTCTACTTTATAGCATAGTTCCCTTCAATTACTATATTTTTTTAGTAGTTGTGAAGTGTTTTCTTGCTCAGAAAGACAGCTACATTTTATTTTCTGCTGTTAAAAAAATACCATTTTCCTCCATCATTACATTATAATGGAAAAGTAATTTCCTTTCTCAGTAAGTGGAGGACTGCCTTCATGGACAGGAAGAAAAAAAAAAGAAAAAAGAAAAATATGTGAATTAAAGCTTAAAGCAAGTATCAATGCACCACACGCTGCGTGGTGAGCACGAAGAGAAGATAATATTTGTACTGTGATATTGTGCAAGTCACAGTGAAAGCTAATTGCAGTGTGATTTCCTTGATAAGACAGCACACTGAAAATTGTTGGAAAGAACGCTAATTTGAGGGCATTAAAATTCTGATGTTACTATTAAAATTGTCATTTTGAGGTTTGATGGCAAGGTTTTGCAATTTACTAGTAGCACTATCCTGTAATGCTATTAGATACCTCCCTATCAGTGATGGCATTCCATTAACATTATGTAAATCATGATGTGACAGTCTCTGACAACACATGATAACTAATAATGATGGAACTTTATGGATTATATCTCCCCATTCTGCCTCAATAAATGCTGATTTTGACACCAGATGAGCAAATGTCTACTGAGACTTTCTTTTTCTCCTAGGTGAATTTTTAAAGAAGCATTAAAATTTATGTTAGAGAATTGTAGTTTTAAGACCTCCAGTGGAAATATACTTTATTTTATTTACAATTTTTCTTAATAATCTCTAATATCTTCCCAGGCAAGTAGGCCCACAGAAAATAGTGATATTTACCTTAAGAAAAGTAGTAGAGTTTGATTCTTTATGAAATTGGTTGCAGAACAATATGGTACCTTGTATAAATGTGTGTGTCCTCATCAGCTACTGGACTATGATCTGAATCTGGATATTGTAGTGGATTTAAAACTTAACTGAAGCTAAAAGGAAATGTGCAGTTGACTCCTGGGTATAGTGCATGCTCTTCACAAACAAGAGCCTAGGGTTTAAGCCCCACACATGTTCTGATTAAATGATGGTGGTCTCCAGACAGCAGTGCTAGTCTGAAGATCACAGAATCCCAGAATGGCTTTGACTGACAAAGCCCTTTAAGACCATCAGGTCCCATCATGAACCCAACACTGACCAGTCCCCACTAACCCCTGTCCCTCAGCACTGTGTCTACACCACTCTTCAATCCCCCCAGGGATGGGGACTCCACCACTGCCCTGGGCAACCCCTGCCAATGCCTCAGAACCCTTTCAGCAAAGAAATTCTTCCTCACATCCCATCTCAACTGCCCTGGGCACAACTTGAGGCCATTTTCTCTTAACAAATGCAACTTTGGACACCAAATGCTTGTAGATCAGTGTCAGAATGCAATCTGGAAAATATGAAGGTTCCTCAGATTAAAATACCATCCCACTGCAGAAAAGGAAACCCACTGCATTTTTTTTTTTTAATTCCAAGGTATTTAGCAATGCAGTAATTATTATAGATAATGAAGAGAATCACATAATCTCAGGGTCTATGATTTTAAAGAAGAGAAAAATTATCCTGGAAAGCATGGAAGCCTTCTAATTTATGGAGGAAAAAGCAATAGGTTTATTTAGTTTTCAGAGGCTGAGAAAGAAATGAGGTATGATATATGAAATTGCAAATTCTAAAAAAAAAATACACTTTTCTGCTCTTTCTTACAATATAAAAAAATGAGCTAATGTTGATTTACATGTAAACAATGAAGTCTTACTACTCTTGTGAATAACAAAGTTTTATCCAAAGTAAATACAGGCAATGATATTATAAGATAATGAAATTCTCTTGCACTGAGATAGAAATCAAGGTAATATAGAAAACAAATAAATACAAAAAACAACTTCCCATTTCCTTTGTCAATTTTACATCATGTTCTGTACTACCAAGGTGAAGCTGTTCTTTATCAAAGACGTGTACTTGTACTAATTACATAACTGATATGATTTGTGATTCTCAAATTATTATGACTAAGGATCAAGATATTTGCATCCTAGATCTGCTGCTCTTCGTTCTCATTCAGACTGCCCTCTGGTTTGGCACAATGTTCAGCATACAGTGAGTACAGGTCACTCCTGTCTGTCTGAAAGTGGTGGTGATGGCATTCAAATATGAAGTAAAACAAACTGGGTGCAATCACCTGATCTTTAGAAACACCATTGTTCCAGCTCAACAGCCAAAAACAGAGTACTAGACAGGCCAAGTTCAGACAAAACCTGAGCAACCTGTGTCTTGAGTCCTTGCAAAGTTAGTACAGAGCCCACAGCCTCTTACTAGCAGTAGCCATACTCTATTTACTACAGGGCTGCATAAAATACAGGTTTTATCTTCACAATGTAACTGCTGTACAGAGTTCTGTTCAATAAAAATTTAACATTTCATGCTTGCATGGACAAAACCAAAATTAACACCTTATGAAATATTAGTAGGAAATGTCTCTTTTTTTATTAGGATTTTTAAAAACATAATCTAGCCACTGTTAAGTTAAAGAATGTATTATAGGTGGTGTTACAGATTTGTCTGCATTGCCTACCATGCCACAGTGGTGTTGCTGTTAAGAGATGTTTAACTTGGCCAGCACATCCCAAGGTCAGAGCAGTCAGTGGTTTGCATGTTCAGACACATTTTATTTCTTGCCAGTATTGCAAAGGTGACTCCTGGTTTCACCCCCCTCTTTCTGGCAGTGGATCTGTGTTGGTGCCAAATGTGGTTGAATGTCTTTTGGAATCGAGGATCTAGATGTCAATGAACATATATAAACCTGAGATAAACCAGAGTAACCATCTGTGACTCCAGACTTCCTTCTTGGTAGGAAGTGTTTCCCATTTCTGTCCAGGCTCCTCTGAGTGGCAACTCGTGCATGTTGTGTAAGAGACTCTCCACCTGGTTGTGTATCATTGGCTGACTGGCTGAAGGCACATTCAACCCCATCACTGAGATCATTAATAAAGATTTGGAACAGTTTTATCCCAGGACTGACCACCAGTGCACACCAGCAGGGACCAGCCTTCGTGATGTTTGTGACAACTCTGTGGGACCAGCAGCTCAGCTAGCTCTCAGCCCACCTCACTGCTTGCTTATCTAGCCCATCCATCAACAGTTTCTCTAGAAGGTTGCTGTGGAAGAGAGTGCAGGCACATTCTTAAAGGTTTTGTAGGGATAAAATATTAAGACTTAGGTTTCAGAGAGAGATCTGTAAGGATTATGCTCACAGGTCACACTTAACATGTCTATGACCAAAGGCCAAGCTTAATGTGTAGTAATATCATTTGTAATTCTATTGTTAAATTCATTAATTTCAGCCTGGGTCCTCAGAGGACCTACTTTCCATGCTGCTTAATTTATGGTTTTGATTACTATTTTTAAGCTCAATAAGAGTGATTATATATATATATATATATATATAAAAATATACTTTTGACATGTTATGTTACAATTTTATCTTCCTGATATCCATGAGGAAGACAAGTATAATCCTATTTAGGAACTAATACCAGGATGTTTTAGTCTACATCCTACTAATCTGAATAGGAAAAACTGGATGTTAAAGGTCTGTAAAAAATCTGTTGCATATGACTGGAAAGAAAAGGATCAAAGACCAACATTATTGCTTTGGGGATATATACTTAATGCTTTAACAGATGTCATCAATCTGCTGCTTTTTAATGAGTTTCAGCGTGCTCTTCCCTGAATTAATTATCTTTTGTCATCAGTTTTATTCTTCTGTGCTGGATTTTCAGACTTAACAAATAATTCTGGAACAATGGGTAATTATAAAACAGAGACAACGATATCCTTAGGTTTTGAACAGTGCATTGGTGATAAACATCCTTGAACTTGAATCCATCATTTTTTTTATATAACAGCAGCATTACATTTTGAAGGACTCAAGAAGAAATTCTATACAACACATTAACCCAACAAAACAAGGAGCACTAATGGCATTTTGATATATAACACATAAACTGGATTACTCTCCCAACTCCTCACTTACGATTCTTATCTGAAAGTAAAACATAATTTATGTTCAAATTAAATGTTTGACCCTTCTTTAGAGAAAACAAAGAGTTTTACAAGGAGTATTCATAGACAGCATCAGAAGGAAATGATCTATTTAATGTGCTTTGGCATCGTGCTCCATTAGCTGCAAGTACCAAAGAACCTCTCCCCAAGCTTGGCAAAGCCTTCAGATATAATTCATCAATGTAATGGCTGAAGTGGTTTGAAAAATAAACAATATAAATGGTGAGAGAGTAATATCAAGTAGAACCATAACCTTTTCATTGTGTTGCCCAATTCTGCCACTTTTTCTTAAGGTGAGAAATGCCTTCCTTCACAAATAAAGATCAGAAATAAGAAAAAGAAATAGTTTTCCAACTGAGAAAATAATCAATATGCAAAAGATTAAATATCTCAACTAAAATTAATTTGCAAATGTTACTAAGCAATTTACATTCAGCTTCATGCATGTTGGCACCCCTCCACAGAGGTGGTAATTATTGGTCTAACATAGCACCTTCTTTTTTGATGGTAGAATAGAACTCCTTGTTATGCTCAAGGCTTAAAGTCAATGAACTTTTAAAATATCTTTATTTCCCTTGTTGGTAAGGCATGTCATTGCTCATTCCTCCCTAATTTCTCTTTCCCTGGAAGCACTTCCATTTCAGTACATTCTCCTTGCACTTCAGAGAAAAATGGTCTCAAATTTCAAAAAAAGAGAGGTTTTTTTCTGAATTGGAATAAATACTAAAATTGTTCTATGTAAAAGATTTTGTGGCCCTATTTTCTTTAGAAGAAAATACTGTGCTTGGAAGAAGAGAGGAGGTTTTTTGCCAAATAGTCCTCAGAGCTACAAGAATGTACAGAGGAAATGTAAAGTGCAAAGGAAGACTTCGGATTTTGAACGATGGGAAGAGTTTCCAAGCTTGGTGTAACGGACTTTAGATATGCAAATAGCAGTTTGGATATTTAAGGATGTGTTTTGAAGACCTTTATCTCCAATGCTGTCTAGGAACACATAAATACAGAGCTGCATGCCAGATGAAGACAAGTCAGCAGAGTGCCCAGGTGGCCAAGAAGGCCAAGGGCATCCTGGCCTGGATCAGCACCAGTGTGGCCAGTAGGAGCAGGGAAGTTCTCTTCCCCCTGCCCTGGGCACTGGTGAGGCCACAGCTCGAGTGCTGGGTTCAGTGTTGGGCCCCTGAGTCCAAGAAGGACCTGGAGGTGCTGGAGCGTGTCCAGAGAAGGGAACGGAGCTGGGGAAGGGTCTGGAGCACAAGTGTGCTGAGTTCCCGGCTGAGGGAACTGGGGGTGCTGAGCCTGGAGAAAAGGAGGCTGAGGGGAGACCTTCTGGCTCTGTCCAAGTCCCTGCAAGGAGGGTGGAGAGAGGTGGGGGTGGGTCTGTTCAACCAAGGACCCAGGGACAGGACAAGAGGAAATGGGCTCATGTTGGGAGAGAGAAATACCTGAAGGATATTACCCCAAGCACTGGCACAGGCTGCCCATGGAGGTGGTGGAGTCACCTTCCCTGGTGGTGTTTAACAGATGGGTAGACAAGGTGTTGAGGGACGTGGTTTAGAGGTGGGACTGGTAGTGTTGGGTTTATGGTTGGATTCAATGATCTTAAAGGTATTTTTGAAGCACTATGATCCCGTGTGATTCTGTGCAAAGGATCTAATCTGCCCATAGGGCTGGCAGCATTGGCAGGCTTCTGGGCTGCTGATGGGGAGCAAACTAAGCAAGAATAACTCTGATCATCCCAACGGTCTCAAAACAAAAGCATTCAGATGTCAGAGCTTGCTTAAGACAATGAACCTTATAAATCAGAGCCTTTGATTTTTAACATTACAACAAAGGTTTTTCTTGCAGTAATTCATCAACATGGTGATGAAGTTTGTAAAAATGATCAATTTCAGAGAAAAAAACCCCAACACTTTCATTGAATACATGCTGAAGTGGAAATACTGTATTCATCTGCGAGCTTTTTCTTAGCTAAATATTTACTCAGAGACTAAGTTCAGTCAAATATCAGACTGTCTTGAAATGATCTATGTCAGCATTTTGTTCTTTTGTGTCAGCAGCTATAGAGGTAAACGTCAAAAAAACCTCCCCACGTCTCATTTCAGCTTGTGCTTGCTTTAAAAGAAGACAAAAAAAAGAAGAGACCTATTTACTTAAATGAAAAATCCTAAAGTAGATCATAAAAATGGTCAGTAATGTTCATAGTCACTCAATGGTTTCCAAAGCTTTTCAGCTGATGCTTCTTGTGCAAGTGCATCTGAAAATTATATTTAGCTATGAGCAGAGAAAAAAACCCAAACACGAGAAGACTCAATATGTGCTTAGGTAAAAGGTGGAACACATTTAAGGAAATATATTACTTAAGAGTAAAGAAAAAAAAAACCCTAGAATCTTCACTAGTAGTTGGAAAATGGAGACTGTGAACTGGAGAATGGGGACAGGGAGCCCAGGTTGCCAAGTATCAAATGAAGATTCAGAAAACTAAGATTATTATTAATTCTTTTACCTCAAAGCTGCATCTGTAGTTAGGAACCTCGTTGCTGCCATGTGACTTATTAATGCCTGTGTGGGTGGTGTCTGTTTTAGGGGGTGTACACTTGTATAGTGGTGTGGTCACTGAATGACCTTATAATAGATTTAGAAATGTTTAATTCCTTCTTCAATTGGTGCCTTAAATACTTTTTCACTGTTGCTACCTTGCGAAAGGAGCTATCCATCGTGCATCTAGATGGCATCACTCTTACCCAGCTGCATCCTGCTCTTGTGGTATATTTCAATCCAAACTCTTTCTTTTTCTCCAGCAAAGCCATGCTGATACAACTCCAGGGCCGTTCACTTCCATAGCCAGCTCTCTCCAGCAGTGACAATCCCTTCTGCTGCTCATATAGATTCCCTGGATGGAGCCAGAAGTTACTTCTGAAAGCAGAACCTGCCAGCTGTAACACTGATTATTCTCTTTAGTGTGGTGGATGAGGATGGATTAGCCAATTGTATAGCAACTGCCATACAATGTCCTCTCTTACGCCTATAAATATAATGGCATGCAGTAACATAATAAGCTTACACCCAATTTTCATCAGCAACCCTAATCATAAAAGCTCTTAAGTGCTCCTAATTGCACCTCTTCTTAAATGAGTAGGTTAGCTTTGCAAAAAAAAAAAATATATTGCAGAATTAAGCCAGCCTAATTTAAGATTAATTTCCAGTCTCATGGAAATTACACTTCAGGAAAATAAGAACATTCTAAAAGGGTCGTTGGACAACCTCTTAGTAAAAGCAGATGTAGGTATTGCTGGTGACAAAATGCAGGAGGTTTCCTCAGAGGGCCAGGTTTATGGGCCCTAACTGAAAGCCACAGTACTACAAGAAAAAATATATACAAGAAAGTATCCAGGACTTTGCTTCCTTTTTTTTTTCATTTTCCTTTTTTCATGTATCATTTTTTTAAGGCTATGTAGGATGTGAGGAAGGTAAAAGAGATGTGGAACATAAAAGGCATGCTGTAAGAGACAGAAAAGTGAGGGTTTTACCTCAAACACTTCTGTTGTGAAAAGACAAATGGTCCCAACTGACGAGCAGCCTTGCTAATCAAAGGATGAGCAGCCTTGCTGATAACAAGAGATGAGCTCATGTCTTCCAGGTGTCCAACAAGAGAAGTTGTGGGATGTTTAAAGGACACACCACCTACTCCCTGCCTTACTCCCTTACTGATGGGGAACTCCAAGGGGCCCACAGAGTAACCAAGTGACTGCTGCAGGTGCAACAGGATGGCCACCACCCCACCACCTCTTCTAATGGAAGTAAGGGAGACATGCCCCACCACTCCATGTGCTAACTGAAGAAAGTCAGGTGGAGACCTGAGAACTTTTGTCCATAAAAAGGTGAATTAACAGTGGGTGGGTGTGTGCCACCACCCAAGGGTCCCAGAATGGCTGGACTGAACTTTGCTGGAACCAAGGAGTGGTGACTCTCCAGAAACTTTCCTCTCTCCTTTTTGTATTTTCTCTTTCAATCTTCCTCTTTCCTTCCCAGCTTAAACTCCATCCCTGGCACATGAGGGTAACATTGTTGTAAGTTGACATCACTGTAAGTTTTCAGCATGGATAAGTGGTCACTGGTTTTTAGCATTGCTGCCAGTTTTTGGTATTACCAGATCATTGTGAGTTTGACAGCTCTGGTTGAGTTGGCTGTGGGTGATGGACATCGCTGGTGCTTGCTGAGCTGCTCTGAGTCTGAGTTGTGTCAGGAAGTGTCAGTAGGGTGGAAGTTTCCTTCTCCAAGTCATTTGTGTTGTTGTGAGTTTTCATTGCCAAGTCATTTATCTTTTGTAACACCACTGCATTCTTTACAGCTCCCTTTAATAAATTGTAGTTTAATAGAACCTCTGCAGTAATTGTCATCATCAGAGATCTAAAAACAACCTCCCCCTAATCCCATCTGAGCAGGACTGGACACATGTGGATCCCTGGAATGCAAGAGCATCTTGTTTTGAGGATATTGGGTTAGTGGCTATCCATCATAAAAAAAGACAAGAGATAAAGAAGGGAATAAATGGTGCTTAGATACACAAAGTCCAACGAAGAGGAGAAAAATTGAGGTAGTATTGAAGATCTGAGCTCTCCTGCAGCCAAAAGGACCTCTCAGCACCTTGGAGGGCCCAGACAGATCTGAGCAGGGGAAAAACAAAAGTGTCATGGAAAAGAGTGAATTTATCACAGCATGTTGGATGGGAGTGTATAAAACTTTTTATGGGGTGATTTAAGGGATGGTGGGGACATACAAAACTTATTATGGGATGTTTAGTGGAATGACCAAGGCAGGGAAAGAAGGAATCAGGTTTGATGCAGGAGGAAGAAGTGTGGGAGAATGGAAAGGAAGGAGGAGAAAAAGCACCAGCACAATGTAAAAAAGCTGCTGTAACAGTTACAACAATTTTGCACTTCTTGAGAAATGTCATTATAGGAGGAATGTGACCATTCATCTTTTTTTCTGCATTTTTTATGAAGTCATGCAACATGCAAGCAAAAAAAGCATAGAATGAATGAGTAATATGGAAATGTGTGAGGAAATGAGGAAAATATTATATTTTGGAAAGGAAACATTTAATATGGGAAAAATGGTTTTAAATCTTCTGTGTACAAACATTAAAAATCAGTATTTCAAAAATTTATAGTTAAAAATAATATGAAGAACCACTGTGTTGCTCATACTCCTTTTAATACAAACAATGGCAGTTCTTCTCATATATTTACAAAATATTGTTGTTTATTACGAAAATTAATCCCTGAGTTACATGGTCTTGTCCATATGACTTCTTGTAAGTTTTAGTGTAAGCTCTTTTGCATTCTTCATGTAAGTAACACTCACCACGAGATTTTCAGTCCTCTGAGGTGTGACAAAAACAAATAATAAAATAAACCCTTGAAAGCATGAGTGAAATAAAACTAAAGCTCAGAAAAAAGTCAGAAATAATTGAAAATATACTATAGAGAATTATTTAAAAAAAATCTTCAGACTTTGGTGCACCTGGTTGATGACTTGCACATGATGAAAGCTGCAAAACCAAATACAACATTGAACATGATCAAGCTTTTCTTCCCTAATTCCTTAGAAGTATAAAAATAAAAGATGCCTTGTCTGCCACTGAGTGGGTCACCACATCAGACCCTACAGATCTCCCTCAAATTAATAAAACTCTCTATATAATTTAAAAATATATTATATGTTGGAATATTCTTTAAAAATCTCCTCACAGTGGTAAAAACCTTTTAATAAGCTCCAGTCTAAAATTATTCAAAACCAAATAACATGCCTGTTTACTTGTGCCAGCATTGTGCTCTTCTATATTCTTCATCGATGATATCTGTCCTTTGATGAGTTTAGAGTGTAATCTTTTGTAAATTAGCCCATCTGTATTAGTAATTTCTGTTCACATCCAGTCCAACCCCCCTGCCAGAGCAGGTTCCCTACACCAGGTTGCACAGGAAAGTGTCCAGGTGGGTTTGAACATCTCCAGAGAAGGAGACTCCACAGCCTCTCTGGGCAGCCTGGTCCAGGGCTCTGGCACCCTCACAGTGAAGAAGTTTTTCTTCGCATTTAAGCAGAACCTCCAGTGCTCCAGTTTGTGCCCATTGCCCCTTGTCCTGTCACTGGGCACCACTGAGTAGAGTCTGGCCCCATCTCCTTGACACCCGCCCTTTAGATATTGATGAATTTCTATATTCCCCTCCCAGGCTG
Organism: Caprimulgus europaeus; assembly: GCA_907165065.1. Next base: position 34,320,542 of record OU015534.1, read on the forward strand.
CTCTTCTCCAGGCTGAACAGTCCCAGCTCTCTCAGCCTCTCCTCACACAGGAGATGCTCCAGACCACTCATCATCTTTTTGGCCCTACACACCTCTCCTCACACCCTTCCCCTCTAAACCCTTCCCCAGTGTTGTGTCCCTCCTCTGGACACTCTGCAGCAGCTTTAGATCCTTTTTCTCCTGGGGCACCCAAAAATGCCCCCAGTGCTGGAGGTGAGGCCGCCCCAGAGCAGAGTGTGCATGAGTGTACTTACTGTCCCCCACACATATATTTGCACACACGTCTCCATCAGAAGTTTTGAGCTGTCCTTGTCTGCTTCGAGCCTTTTCTCTCCTTCTGCACTTTTTTTTCAGGCTTTTACTGGTCTGTTACTAGAGCTGCCGCTTTCTCAGTCTGTCTCATGAACAATTTAACTGTTGGATGAATTTATCCCTGAAGAAGAGCAACTACCTGGATCCTAACCAGAGAACCTCCAGTGTGTGAAGACTCTTAGCAAGACGGATCCATCTCTGAAGAGCTATTGCCCTGGTTAACATATGGCTACGCACATTGCTCTTACAGGGTTGGTGAGCGCCTATTTGCGCCTGTTTTGTGTCATAAAGAGCCTGGGCTGCACTCAGAGACTGGAAAGGAGAAACGTTCTCACTGAGGTCCAGGGACATCGGGGGAGCTCAAACGTGCTAGTGCAGTACACACGCACTCACACACACTAAAGCACGCACACACACATGCGCGTGAGCACACGCACAAGCACGCACACGTGTGCGCACACACAACGCACGCACACGCACGCACACGCGCACACGTACGCACACGTGCACAAACACGCACAAACACGCACACATACACACGCACTCACACACACAGACACACATGCACGCACACACACACATGCATGCGCACACACAGACACATACACGCACGCGCACGCACACACGCACATGTGCACATACACGCATGCGCACGCACACACGCACATGTGCGCACACACGCACAAACACGCACACACTCGCACACGCGCACACACACGCTCACACACTCGCACGCACACGCGCACACACTCACACGCACACTCACATGCACACTCACACACACGCACATGCGTACACACACGCACACACACAGACACGTGCACACACACACACAGACACGCGCACGCACACACACACACCGACACGCGCACACACAGACACACACACACGCACTCGCACGCACACACACAGACACACACAGACACACACAGACACACACACACAGACACACACACACACACTCACACACAGAGACACACGCACTCACACACACAGACACACACACACAGACACACACACGCACTCACACACGCGCACACGCACACACTCTCACACCAGGAATTGAATCATTACAGGAGAAACATCAGAAAGTTGAAGAAAACGACACCTACCCCTCAATTTCCCCAGCAGCACAGACTTAGACAGAGCTGAGGGGGGACCTTTCCTCTCTCCCTCTCCTCACCGGCACTGGCAGAGGGACTGCACGTTTCTGGCTGCTACAGGTACCCAACTTTCCCCTCCCTGTCTCACAAACCACATTTAGCTTCAGTTTTAATCTGTATGATAGAGCTGGGATGTTACACCCTAAATGGGGCTTTATCTAACATAAAAATCAAGTAGTTCTTTTTTCCTCTCTCTCTCTTCTGCCCATCTCTCACTTTGGGCCTCTCTCTGTCTTAGTGTCATTAACAGGAATTATATTAAAATAATGATGTGAAGTTTTACATTAACTCTATCTAGTGTGATGTGCTAACAGTGATGATTCATTTCCTTCTTACACTAAGAGACAGTGCATGGGATTTACTTAATAATAATTAATAATAATAATAATAATAATAATAATAATAATAATAATAATAATAATAATAATAATAATAATAATATTTGATTACCAACTAAGGTTTTATGATAACACGAAGTATCACAACACAAAGCACAAGGAAAGTTAAGTTGTGATGCAGATGAGTCTGAAATATCATAGCTCAGAATAAGGATTTGTCAGATAAAAATTATTCAGGAACTCGGTTATTACAACTTCCATTTGGGTTGCAGAAGTCCCTGAAGTCCCCTTCACAATTGGAATGAGAGCATTTTCCAGAGCTGATGGTTTTGTTGGTCACATCCAGGATGTAAAGGTGTGTCTTTGAGAAAAAAAATAAATAATTTATGTTTCAGTTTAGTTTGTTTTGTTGGGGGTTTTTTTAGTTGTTGTTTTTTTTTAATTTTATTTTGGTTGGTTTGTTTTTTTAAGAACTGAAAGCATGCAAAAGTATCTAGAAAAAATTAAAGCCAGATATTTGAGTTTTGTTTGCAGGACAAGGTGTATGGTAGCATTATTTCCTTCTGTATGCTAAAACATCTCAGACTTGAGAACAAGGTTAGGGAAAAAAAGAAACAAAAAAGATTGGGTGCTGATGTCACGGAGATCTTTCTTTTGCATCATACTTTCTACCCTCCATAGACAACTTTGTTTTCATTGTAGCTGTCCCAGTAATCCTAAAGGAGTTATCACTAAAATACAGAATAAAGTCTTGATTTCAGTATGCCCATGCTTAGTTTTCTGTGTGTGAGTAATTCTTCTGAACTCTGTTAACAGTTGCCTCTTGTGTCTGTCTCCTGCATCACTGCAGCTGGGAACTTGGGTGGGTGAGGTTTGTCCACTGTGCTTAATCTACAGAACAAACAGCTGTATGTGGCTCAAAATCTTTATGTTGTGGTCTGTGGGTGGCTGAAGATGTTCTATAATCTGCCTCAATTTATGTAACATGACAATAATCCAGGCCAAACTCCCCTTTTTCTTAAAAAAAAAAAATAGCAACAGTATCCAGTATCTTTATACTGGAAATAGGCTGGACTCCCTACTTCCTCTTAATTCCTTTAATTAATAATTTATTTTTGTTTAATTTAAATTGAATTTATTTAATTAATTTATTTATTTTTGTCCTCCCTTCTTACCTCTAAAAGCAGTAGCTACCTGATTTGAAATGTGCATTATACAAACTTCTGCATTTCCATGTATATTCTATAATATAGCTGCACTGTGTGTCGGTGGCAAGGTGTTGGTATGGACCTGCTGTAGGGTGGCCTCTGAGAAGCAACCAGGGGCTGCCCCGTGCTGGATGGAGCCAGTCCCAGCCAGTTCCAACCAGTCCCAGCTGGCTCTGCAACAGCCCCACCTCATACACAGCTGAGTCCATCAGTGATGCTGGTGTCACCTCTGGGAGAACATGCTTAATAAAGGGCAAAACACTCCACAACAGTGAGTGTGAGAAACAACCCTGCCAACACCAAGGCAAGAGAAGGAAGAGGGGAAGGAGGAGGTGCCCCAGGTGCAGAGGAGGTTCCCTTGCAGCCCACAGAGGAGCCCACACCACAGCAGGTGGATATTTACAGAAGGAAGCTGCTGCCTGTGTGAAGGACCCATGTTGGAAGGGATGATGCTGGAAGAGCTGTTATGGACTGACCACAACCCCCTACAACCCTCCTGCTGAGGAGAAGGAATGATAGAGCAGCCGGGTGGGGGTCTGGTCAAGCTCAAACCACCACAACTGTTGATAAAGAAGAGTGATGAACAGTGTCAGATACTTTCCATCCTTGTTATATGATATAAATTTCAAAAGACTCTTCTCTAGGCTGTGTGACTCCTGCTGTGCAAGTTGATGGATGGATCAGTTTAACTGCTTCAACTTAACCACTAGACCTTCACAAAGACGACACACTGGCCAATACTCTCCTATTCTAACACCTGATGCAGAAGTTACAAGACTTGTCTAACATAAAAGTACAGAAGTCACAATTTAAAGCACCTGAAGTGGTGTTTTTTGTTATATTCTTAATACCATCTGGATAGGACAGAGTAGCACAACAAAAAGTTGTCTTGGATGGGTAAGTAGATGGCTTTAGATTAGAATTTTTCAATGTTCACTCTTCCATAAAGTTATTAAATTCCTCCAGAAACTAGAAAACACAGACCTGTACAGTGCAGCTAAATATAAATGAGGAAAACTCATGCCCAGTCATCCTGATTCTTCTTTACCAGATAAACATTCAAGATACAATAGTCTAGGTAAGTGCTACTGCCAGCATCTCTGAATCATTGCATTCATGGGCTGCCTTTAGGATATCATACATTAATTAAAATTAATTTGCATATCATTGACATTGCTAAGAAAAGAGAAATAAAATAGTAAAGTGGGTCAAAGTCTAAATCCCTCTACTGGAGTGTAAAATTAGCCTAGACAGAAAATAAAAACAAAATTAAACTCTCCATAATAATAAACATCTCAATAAACAGAGAAAATTTATTTGCTGGGATAGTCCCATTATTAGAAGAATATCACAGGATCACAAAGAATCACAGTGGTTGGAGAAGACCTTTAAGATCATCGAGTCCAACCATAAACCCAGCACTGCCAATCCCACCTCTAACCCATGTCCCTGAGCACCTCGTCTGCCCGTCTGTTCAATCCCACCAGGGAAGGTGACTCCACCACCTCCCTGGGCAGCCTGTGCCAGTGCCTGACTGCTCTTTGGGTGAAGAAGTTTTTCCTCAGATCCAGTCTGAACCTCCCCTGGTGCAGCTGGAGCCCATTTCCTCTTGTCCTGTCCCTTGCTCCTTGGTTGAACAGACCCACCCCCACCTCTCTCCACCCTCCTTGCAGGGACTTGGGCAGAGCCACAAGGTCTCCCCTCAGCCTCCTTTTCTCCAGGCTCAGCACCCCCAGTTCCCTCAGCCGGGAACTCAGCACACTTGTGCTCCAGACCCTTCCCCAGCCCCACTGCCCTTTTTTGGACCTGCTCCAGCACCTCAACATCTCTCCTGTAGTGAGGGGCTCAGATATCTTTAACTCCTCAGGAATTTAGAGTGACAGTAAATTGAGTGTATTTTTAATCTAATACCTATGGAAGTGATGTGTGCTGCTCAGAAAGGACTAAGGTCCTGAGTTTGGAGTTGCAACATGCAATGTGTTATTTCTGTGGTCAGTTAGGTAAGTCCAAGGTAGGTGTACGCTGTTATAGTTGTGTTTTTACCACAACTATTTGGTATAAGGAGCAGAAGCATTCCTCATAGGATAAAGATGTTGGATATCATGAGGCAGAGACCAAGATGTGGTTCCTAGTGAGTGCAGTCACTCTGCTAAATCTCATTATGGGGGAGACTTTAGGGAGAGAAGAAAACCAAACCCATTCAAAGAAGTGATTCTGATAACCTGTGATGTTATGAGTGGCTGCATTACTCCACTACTGCTTTGAGATTTTTCTTGAGCATGAGCTCCATTTCACAATCTATTTTTAATGTAAAGAAAGAGAAGGACATATTACCTAACCATCATTATTTTTTTCATATTGTCTCACATATCTGTTTGTAAAATAAACTGCTGAATCCAAAATATAAAGAAATGATGCTTAAAATAGGCTTTGCTCCATTTAAGCCAAGTTTGCAAGCTTTAAGAGTGTTTGGATTTTTATGCTGCAGGTTATTGCAGTGGTGCCATTTGGGCTGATAAAGTTATTTCAACATTTTCATTACCAAGTCTCTGCTATCTGAAATTGGCAACTCAATAAAAAAAAAACCTCCACAAAAATACCCATTGTTTTGGGCTGAAACAGTTCATCGAATTTCAACAAACAGCAATACTGTTATTTGTTATAATTAAGTCAAAACCTAAGTATTCAGAAGCTGTAAACACACAACATTTAGTTATTTCTGCATGTCATGCCTCTATTATTCAGGCTAACATCACCCCTTTTCTTTCTGCAGTGCAAATGGCCATGAAATGGGTGAAGGCTCATAAAGGAATGCAGACAAACCGTGGTTCTTTCATTCATCTCTTTGCCTGGTAAGACCTAGAGCACATAGCTACAGAAGGTCACACATCACAACCTTCTATATGCAATATTATCATAACAAGGAGAACACTGAGAGTAGAATAACAGCTTTTTCTTGTATGAAAGAGAAAAGCACAAAAAATACATCACAATTAAAATAGCAGGGACATATCTTTGCTACAAGTAGTAGATAGCACCACTTATCATTAGTTCAACAAAGATATTTTTTATGTATCCATCTGATTGATAGGTTTATCTGTTTGGGGTTTTTTTCTTTTTTTTCTTTCTTTTTTCTTTTTTCTCTCTTTTTTCTTTTTTTTTTTCTTTTTTTTATTTTTTTTAAATGTGCTGTGTGTTTTACACTGATTTTCATTCCAACTAAAGTAGCAAGACAGTGCTGGTAGAAGGCAGAGCTTTGGTAAATATTGTTGTCGTGACCTTTAGTCTCTTTCTATATTTCACATTGCCTTTGGGTTGCTTTGCCTTTTGGTCCTGTATTAGGAAATAAAGGATCTAGAAAACCTCACATCTTCCTTTTCATGCCCCTCGTGTAGAAGCTCTGTTCTGAGGTCAGCGTGCCCAGCCACGCTCACAAGGTAACTTAAATATTTAACATTGAACAATCCTTAGGATCTCTTTTCTGTAAGTCTCCAAAAATGCTTTTTAGTATCTTATAATAGTTTAAGATTTCTTCTTCAGCTCTGGAGAGAAGGACTTGGGGTGCTGGGGGAGGAGAAGCTCCACATGAGGCGGCACCGTGCGCTGACAGCACAGAGCCAATCACCGTGTCCTGGGCTGCACCCAGAGCAGCGTGGGCAGCAGGGCCAGGGAGGGGATTCTGCCCCTCTGCTCCGCTCTCCTGAGACCCCCCCTGCAGTGCTGCCTCCAGTGCTGGGGCCACCAACAGCACAAGGACATGGAGCTACTGGAGCCAGTGCAGAGGAGGCCACGAGGATGATGCCAGGGCTGGAGCAGCTCTGCTGTGAGGACAGGCTGAGAGAGTTGGGGCTGCTCATCCTGGAGAAGAGAAGGCTCCAGGGAGACCTTCCAGTGGCCTCCCAGTACCTGAAGGGGCTCCAGGAAGGCTGGGGAGGGACTTTGGCCAAGGGCAGGGAGTGACAGAACAAGGGGTGATGGCTTGAAAGTGGCAGAGGGGAGATGAAGCTGAGATGTGAGGAAGAAATTCTTTGCTGTGAGGGTGGTGAGACCCTGTCCCAGGTTGGGCAGAGAAGCTGTGGCTGCTCCTCCCTGGAAGTGTTCTGGGCCAGGTTGGATGAGGCTTTGAGCAACCTGGTCTGGTGGAAGGTGTCCCTGCTGCTGGCAGGGGGGTTGGGACTGGATGAGTTCTCATCACTGAACTAAGACTTCAAGTCAAGGAGTCAGTTTAGGCTTAAGAGGCATCAATACTGATGCACTGAGATCAAAGACACAACAGCAACATTTTCATGAGAGAAATCAGGGATGAGTCTATTACCTCATCGTTGTCAGGTTTGAAGATCTTGGAGGAAGTCTTCTGAGATTCAGACTTGTATCTTATTCCCTGTGACATAGCAAAATTACTGATTATTTCCTTTTTTTTTCAGCTACAAAGTAGTCTAAAATAGATCTGGGACTTCTTGGAGAGTCTGAGCAGGACATACAAGTGTGCTGGGGTAATTCTGCATTTTGTGCTGGAGGGTACACTTGCACATTTCTCTTTTATGTACAGATTGGTAATTTCATTGTTCACTGTTTGTTTCCCCTTATTTTTAGGGCTTCAAACTTTACTTTCATTTATGTGTTTTCACAATACTTTCTACTTGAACTCATTGGTACCAACAAAGCCCTGACTTTAGCCCTGGCCTAGGTGATGCTGCAACACGTGCACAGTCCCAACACCTTCAGCATGAGGTGCTCACCTTACTTCTCAGTGGGCTATTCAGGATGTTCATCTGGCAGAAAATGAACCCAGGATAAAAAAATTTTTATTCACTGAGCTTTCTACTAGCTTGATGCCTTTAGCCAGCTTAATGAGGAGGCAAAAAAGCCAACACAAGATGTTGCCACAGTGCTGATCATGAGGAGCCATACCCTGAATGCACACTTCACCTAACTTTAGAAACATTGGTGTGATAGGATGACTTTTGTGTCACCAGGTGCCCATCAAACCTCCCTCTCTCTCCCCCTCCTCAGCAAGGCAGTGGGAGGACATAAGATAAAAAAGTTCATGGGTCAGTTGAGGACAAGGAGATCACTCACCAATTACTGCCACAGGCAAAACAGATTTAAATTGGAGGAGATTAATTTAGTTTATTCCCAGGTAACAATGGAGTAGGATAGCAAAAATATCAAAAACTAAAACCACCTTGCCCCCATCCCTCCCTTCTTCCCAGGCTCAAGGTCACTCCCAGCTTCTCTACCTACTCCTCCTAGACAGTGCAGGAGGATGGGAGATGGGGACTGTGGTCAGTTCATAATGCTTTGTATCTGCCACTCTCCTCCTTGCAAAGTTCCTCTGATCCTTGTGGGATCCTTCCCCCAGGACACAATCCTTCACTGCTGCCCATGGGCTGCAGTTCTTCAGGAATTGTTCCATTGTGTGTCCTTTCCATGGAGTACAATCCTTCAGAAATGGATTTCTCCAGTGTAGGTCCTTCATGAGCCACAGGTCCTGCCAGAAAGCCGCCTCTTGCATGGGCTTTCCATGAACTCCAGCTTCCCTTGGGGCATATCCCCCTGCTACATCGTAGGGTCTGTCATGAGCAGGTATCTGGTCCATTGTGGTCTCTCCACAGGCTGTGGGGGAATGTCTGATTCGGTGTGTTTGGAGCATCACCTCCTCCTCTTTCTTCACCAGCCTTGGTGTCTGTGTAACTGTTTCTTACATTTTCTCACTCCTCTCTCCCAGCTGCTGTGCAGTGATTTTTACTCTTTCTTAAACATGTTGTCACAGAGGTAACACCATCCTCAGTGGTGGCCTCAGCTTTGGCCAGGGGCAGATCTGCTTTGAACCTGACTGAAACTGGAGCAACTTCTGGTCTCTTCTCCCTGAAGTTACAGCTGCAGCCCCCCATTACCAAAACCTGCCCACATAAAGCCAATACAACCCATTTTCCAACTAGTGTGGGATTCTGAGCTTTGACACAGGTTTTTAGTGATGGTAGTGCTGTGTGAGGATGAGGATTAGCAACAGGTAAGTTTGAGGTGAGAGAAAAGCTGCTGTGATATCAATATCACTAAAGAAGTCTAAGTTGGAACATGACCTTAAAGTACAACTTTGATAATAATGAAGAACCATTCCAGTTTTACTGGCTTTTCTCTGTATGTTGGCCTAAGCAACCTTCTTTATGTTATTGTAGGTCATTAAATTCTCAAGGATAGCCTTTTAGCAACAACTGATTGTATAATTCCTGTGAAATCCTTGCCCCTTAGATAAATGTCCATGTAAGCCAAGGAGAGAGTTTACTACTGGGCAGATAGAAACTTGGCAGAAACACAAAACAACATTAATGTAGAATTCTACCAAGCTGCTGAAAGTCAAAACAAGTCGTGTGACTCACCAGGACCATTGGGAGCAACTATGATGTCATCTGTGTGTCTAAGAATCAAACAATAATAACTTCAAATTTCAGGATCTTAATAGTATAGAATATAAAAGAAACACAGCTAACAGTAATTTTTATGACAATTTCAATATATTGTCACATAATTATTACAATGTAATTGGAAATTTTGCATTAAATTTTATGTAGTATATCAGTGAGTAATCATAAGTGCTGGGAAATAATCCTAGATCAATACAAAAGGATAACTGATGTGTTAATGATGCTGCATCTCAATTATGAAAACATTCTGATGAAAAAAAAAAGTGCATAATATTTAACTGAGATTATTCAACCACATTTCATGCCCCTTATGTTTCTAGCTCAAACACAGTTCTCTCTTGCCCCTTTAGGGAAGAAAAAAGTTATAATTTTTAGTTTAATTTGTTTTTCACACCATAATACGCAATATTGACAATAGCTCCAAGACTTAAAACCATTCTGTACACTCCTCACTCTGTGGAAGAACGTATCAACATTAAACTGAGAGCACTTTGAGGAGTTCTGAGGGCAGTACAAAGATAATGTAGATTTAGTAGGCAAAGTGTCCTAGGTATTAGGTTCTGCTGTGATACAGCTTTATCTTTAATTAATCAATCAATCATTCTATTAAGCAAAACCTCTGTCTTAATACTGAGGAAAGATATAAACATTCACAGAGGGTGTTTATAACTTCTATGTGTTATAGAACCTTAAGGTTTTAAGAATAAAGATAATTTTTTATTAGAGCTTCCCTCTTTTGATGGCTCAGTGCAGAAAAAGATAACTCCAGAAACCTTTTTGTTGAGCCCTGAATTCAGCCCAGTGGCAATTTTTGTACGTTACAGAACAAAGAGAGCCAGAAACGCCACTAAAGAGTCATAAAAAGTACTGAAGGCAGCACCTGGTGGAACGGAGCTCTCAGAGGGGCACTGAAATCACTTGGGTAAGGAAAGAGAGAGGGAGAAGGACAGAGGAGTAGGTTGATCTCAAGAAAGAAAAGCAAATTGCAGTTGCTGAGGAAGTGCTACTGTTTGGGCATTTAACAGCCTTCTGGGATCCTTCACTGCTTGCAAACACCTCTTTTTGATCATCCCTTTTACAACTTGGATTAGAAGTGAGATGGGCTCAGAGTCAATACTAACTTAGACTTTCCTATCTCTGTTTGCTTTGTCTAGATTCCTCTTGAAGTTAGCAGGCTTTAAGCTAGTCCATATGCAACTGACATCCATGAAGTTCTGGTATCACAGAATCATTTGGTTGGAAAAGACCTTTGAGATCATCGAGTCCAACCGTACCTGTCCACTGCTAAACCAGATCTCTGAGCACCTCATCTACCCGGCTGTTAAATCCCTTCAGGAATGGGGACTCCACCACCTCCCTGGGCAACCCCTTCCAATGCCTCAGAACCCCTCAGTGAAGAAATTTTTCCTGACATCCAATCTGAACCTCCCCTGGTGCAACTTGAGGCCATTTCCTCTTGTTTTGTCACTAGTTACTTGGGAGAAAAGACACAGACCTGCCTCCCTACACCTTCTTTCAGGTCAAACTGTTCTTATGTGCTGTGGACCAACAACAGTGTCTTTTCACCTGGTTACCACTGACAAAGTTTGTTGTTTGGGTTTTTTTAAATTTCTTTTCCTTAAAGGTGATTTTTTTATGATTTAGTGCAGCTTGGTGGCAGTCTCTGTGTGACAGGCTGGAAACCCTGCTTCTACTTTCTTTTCATCTGTTAAATGTTGTCCCTACAGATCATTGTCATCTCTGTTTGCTAACATGGTATATGTGGTCTGAAGTCACTTGGTTTGTTCAGCCTGGAGAAGAGGAGACTGAGAGGAGATCTCCTGGCGGTCTGGAACTTCCTCCCCAGGGGAAGAGCAGGGGCAGGCGCTGAGCTCTTCTCTCTGGCCACCAACGCCAGGAGCAGAGGCCATGGCAGGAAGATGTGGCAGGGGAGGGTGAGGTTGGCCATGAGGAAAAGGTTCTTGAGGCAGAGGGTGGTGGAGCACTGGCACAGGCTCCCCAGGGAGGTGCTGATGGCCCCAAGCCTGACAAGATTCCAGCAGCATTTGGCCAAGGCCCTCAGGGACATGGTGTGAATGTTGGGACTGTCCTGTGCAGGGACAGGAGTTGGACTCCATCATCCTGGTGGGTCCCTCCCAGCTCACAACATTCGATGATTCTATGACTCTAAGTGTTCATTTTAGCAGTCTTCACACTTACATAATCCTGGGCCATACACTGTATTTCCAGTCACTGATAAATTACTTCTGATAGTACCAAACAAGGCGAGGAAATTCATGCCTAAACCCAGAGATTTTTATTGTGGTTTTAAGTCTACAAATGGTGACTAAGAAAAATAAATCAATAAGCTTAGAACTGCTACATGTGAAATCTCTTTGTCCCATGGGAAATGTTTTGTTGTTCTCTTGTTTTAGGAGCAAACCAGAACATGCACATTGCAGCCTTTTGAGGCTCTGTTAGGAAGTGTTCTGGTTTCAGTTCTCCTTAGAACAAATTATTACATCCAAATTCCTACTCTGCATTTAGTAACAATTGTTTTATTACAATATAGTGGTACTGGCATCGCTTTGGATTTTGTGTGTGTGTGTGTCTCGCTCTGCTGCAAATAATGAATTGCTGCAAAGTTTTTCTGTAGAATGAAATAGGAAAGTTAATCTGAATCTGTTTCTAAACAGCATTAAACCACTGAAGATTTGCCCTAGTTTGGATGAGTAAAGTGAGCACAGAAACATTTAATGACATTTAAATAATATATTCTGGTATCACACTTTCAGTTTATTTAATTTCTTTAGAATAATTGTGTAATATGTCCACACCTTTTAGGATGTGCCACCATACCACTGCTGTGCTTGGAGAACCATTGCACGGCCACCAAACCTGCCTGCCACCGAGTATCCACCTCAGCCACAGGCATTTGTTTCCTTTAAAGGTATTATTTTGCTATTCCAAAAGAACAAAGAAAAAGGAAATTGCCTGTAATGATTACCACAGTAACCCAAAGATTAACCCAAAGACTGAAAAACGCTCTCTGAATTTTGATTCAAAGCTTTTTCAACTATAGCTTAATAAGACCATAGCAGCAGAAGACTGAAAGTAAAAGCAAGAAACTGTATGACTGAGACATTTGGAACTGATTTTATTTAGCTACTGAATCTGAATTTTTCTTTTCTGGCTTATTCATTAATCATGTCTAATTAAAAAAAAAAAAAAGGAGGAAAAAAAAAAAGAAAACAAATGTAACAAACAGGAGTGTCCAACTAGATATTCAATTTTTATAACTTCTCCAAGGCACTATTAGGTGCAATTTTATCTGCTTGTCAAATAAAGTTTTATTTATAAATAAATATATATATAAATATTTATTTATAAATAAATATTTATAACAAGCATCTGTTCTTGTTCGGATGCCCTAGCTGTTAATAGGAGTAGTGTAGGTCACCTGGCTGGAACTTAGTCCGTGGTGAGATCATGAGACCATTGCAACCAGTCTATTGCTTGGCAGTTTCAGTGAAGCAAAGAGATAATTCATTATTGTTGCCACAAAAATCAGGAATGAACTTCTTAACACCAAGGGACTCTGGAGAAGGAGGCATTCTTTATTGGGGCACTGATGCACGGGGGATCGCTCCACCTATGGTGCACATCAACTCATCCCTCTACAAAAGCTTCACACCATCCAAACATGCATATTCACTGCTTTCCCACTAAACTGTTAACATATTAATTACATTTCCAAGAACTCATTAATTGTAAAAGTCCTTTTCACATGCACACTGGTCAACTTTGAGGGTCCTCTGGTGGTCACTGAAACTTTTCTCACTGTGTCCTTTAGTTGAACTTTTCTTTTGCTCATGCTCAGTTCATCTCTTGACCTGTTCACAACACTTCTGCCTCCACCCAACTGGTTTATTCTGCCATCACCACCTTACCTACCCTACTGCAAAGTTTTGATGCCTCAAGTCTCCTGTTGTCTATTTTAGACCACAAATTTGAGTAGGCCTGGCTGATACCTCACGATCTCTCAATGTCACAGTGTTTAAGCAGAAGGGGATGTTCTCTCACAATGCCACCATTGGCACCTGAGCTATGATTAATTACTGATGACTTTCAGGAATGTTAAATACTTGCCCTTGCTAATGTATCAGAATATAATAGTGAAATTAATTTAATACTCACTATGAGAACGTTTCTACAAAGCTCAGGAGGAAAATCAGCAGAAAGTGTGTCTCTGATTATGCAGATTCAGTTCAGAGTGCTTCTGAGCTTCCCAACCTTCTGGGTACACAGAGGGAAACACAGATGGTAGCTGCATTCACTTTGATGTTGGGTTACTGCCTCAAAAAGTGCCCTGTGCCAACCGTTGCTGGGTGTCTGCTGACCTTATTAACTTTCATACTGGGGAAATAACAAAAGCATGGTTAGCACCATGACTTGAATGGCACAAGTTCCAATACTAAATTGAGACTGATGAAATTTCTTGCTTGTCTCTGTTCTATGTTCCAGACATTTAGTTGGCCCCTGGTAAGTGTTTTGGAGAGGCTGAGGAAGGTTCCATAGAGATGTGCTTCAGTGTGAAGGAAATGTTTTCAAGGTATCTGGAGGAGAGTCAAATATGAAAAAGGTGCAACTGTGAAAAGATAATTCATAGAATCATAGAATGGTTCGGGCTGGAAGGGACCTTCAATATCATCCAGTCCCAATCCCCCTGCCAGCAGCAGGGACACCTTCCACTAGACCAGGTTGCTCAAAGCCTCATCCAGCCTGGCCGAGAACACTTCCAGGGAGGAGCAGCCACAGCTTCTCTGGCCAACCTGGGACAGGGTCTCACCACCCTCACACCAAAGAATTTCTTCCTCACATCTCAGCTCCATCTCCCCTCTGCCACTTTCAAGCCATCACCCCTTGTTCTGTCATTAACTGCCCTTATAAAAAGTCCCTCCCCAGCTTTCCTGTAGGTACTGGGAGGCCACTGGAAGGTCTCCCTGGAGCCTTCTCTTCTCCAGGCTGAACAGCCCCAACTCTCCCAGCCTGTCCTCACAGCAGAGCTGCTCCAGCCCTGGCATCATCCTCGTGGCCTCCTCTGGACTCGTTCTAACTGGTCCAGGTCTCTCTTGTGTTGGGGGCTCCAGAACTGGACACAACACTCCAGGTGGGGCCTTACAGGAGCAGAGTACAGAGGGAGAATCCCCTCCCTGGCCCTGCTGCCCACGCTGCTCTGGGTGCAGCCCAGGACACGGTTATTGGCTCTGTGCTGCCAGCGCACGGTGCCGCCTCATGTGGAGCTTCTCATCTATCACCACTCCCGAGTCCTTCTCTTTGGAGTTGGTCTCAATCCATTCATCACCCAGCCTGGATTTGTGCTTGAGGTTGCCCTCACCCAGATGCAGGACCTTGCATTTGGCCTTGTTGAACTCCATGAGGTTGGCACAGCCCCACCTCTCAAGCCTGTCAAGGTCCCTCTGGATGCCATCCCGTCCCTCCAGTGTGTCAACCACACCACCCAGCTTGATGTCATCAGCAAACTTGCTGAGGGTGCACTCAATCCCCCCGTCCATGTCACTGACAAAGATGTTGAAGAGCACTGGCCCCAATACCAACCCTGGAGGGTGACACTTGTCAGCTGTTGACCACAACTCTTTGAGTGCCACCACTCAGCCAGTTCCTTATCCACCGAGTGGTCCATCCATCCAACCCACATCTTAGCACCTCTGCATTTGGATAGTCCTCTGTTGGCTCAGATTGTCTTGAAGTGAATAACAGTGCTGCAGACTATGGAGCATTTCAAGGCCTGTGTGAATTACTGTATTTTTATTTCTGCTCCAAGTCCAAGGCTTTAATTCAAACAATGCACATTTCATTTGTAGAAGCCTAGGGTAAACTCAAGTCTTCAGACATTTCAGGGTAGATTCACATAACCTAGAAATAAAATAGTTTTTAAATTCCATTTTTCTTTCCCTCCAGACAGGCTGGGAAATCCACTCAGAATTATTTTGCTATTAACAGGAATTAAAAGGAAATGGCTTTTAAGGAGTTGAAATTTTCCATTCTCAGTGTCTACACTTTGCTTGTGCCACTCAGTAAGGTGGACCACAGCTCCTGCAAGGAAGATTCCAAGGAAGTTACCACTGTACTAGGACATCTACTGCAAGAAACTTTTAATCAACTGTTCTTTTTCTTAGAAGACAAAAAACATATTTTTAAAGGAAAATATTTACTTGTGTTTTTCTCTGCTTATCAGCATGAAATCTGAGTGTTTGAATATTAATGAAAACTTAAGAGAGAAGGAAAACAGAGCACTAGTAAGGAATAAGCTATGTCAGCAAAATGACAAAAGCTAAAGGAAATAGAAAATATGCTGTGCAAAAAAACCTGGAAGTTTGTTTCTCCAAAAAAGACTTCTTAGAGGAAAATCAGCTGTGACACTGTAAAAGCAGTTACAGTAGATAATAAAGTGCATCATATTCCACTTTTTCTCATTAAAGTGAATCTGTGTAAAAAAAGATGGAATTAAAATAAAAGCAGGAGAAATTCTAAACCTGATTCTTGGTGATTAGAAGACATTCAGCAGTTTGAACTAAACATCCATTACTGATATTCTTTAATAATATATATATTTCTCAGGTTTATACAGTTCTTTTAGGTGACCTTACAGGACCAAGCACTCTGCCTGGAGCTCAGTTTGTACCCACTCATTTACTTCAACACTGAGAGCAGGGCTGATTTTCTTTCTTTAAAAAAAAACAAACAAAACCCATCAAAATAACTTTCAGTTTTTAAAAATAATGAAGAGCAATATATTAATCCTACTGAGAAAAATACATATTTTTCTATGCTGAGGAGTAGTTGTCATCAACACACAGTCCTCCACATATTTAGTGGTGAGGTAGGACCCAACTTTATGTTAGAAATGTATGGCAGGAATAAGTGAAAGAATATTCTAAAAATCTGTTTGCAGTTGGGTAATCCATGTAGATGGAAATAAACCGTGTTCAACAAAACAGGCATTGTTATGGATGAGTGCTGCTGAGGTTAAATCTATCCATGGTCACTGAATTAATGATGTGGTTTTCTGTCTTTAGTCTGTGCAATAATGGTCTCACATGGAAGACTGCATTCTTGAAGGAGTGTCAGATATACTTAAAAAATAGAAAATCTATAATGTAGAGCCCTGACTTCCTTTGAGGTCTTAAGCTTAGTGGTTGTAATATATAAATCATCCTTACTACTACTGCACGTTTCACTCTCATGAAGGCCATTTATGTAGAAAAAGGCTGAAGAGTATCAACTAGAAATGCTCTTAATTTCTCCAAGCAACTCTTTCTTCCTACTCTCCTTCTAGCATTGGTTTAAACTGATGTGATGTCCTGGTTTTGCTGGGATAGAGTTAATTTTCTTTTTAGTAATTAGAATAGCTGTGTTTTAGTTTCAGTGTTTCAGTGTGGGATTTGCTATGAGAAGAACGTTGATAAGGTGCTGATGTTCTCAGTTGCTGCTGGAGCCCAAGGTCACTGTGTTTGGCTGGGTCACAGCTGCATTAGGACTGGGAGGGGGAAGTGCAGTGAATAGCAAACCCCAAACTGGCACTGGGCTCTGCCAATGAGATATTCCATCTCCTGTCCCTCATGGGCAGGACATGACCCAGAACTGACCGGGAATCGGGGGGATTCTCTCGGGGATGGCTCGGGCTCTGGCTCTGCCGGGGTTTGGGTTTGGGGACTGTCTGTGCTCCGGGATCGCTGGCTGGGACAGGCTGGGCATCGGTCGGTGGGTGGTGGGCTCTGTGTATAATTCATTTGAATATTCTGTTATCATTGTTGATATCATTATAATTTTATTTTAATTAGTAAATAGTTTTTATCTCGACCCATGAGTTTCCTTGCCCTTTTCTTTCCAATTCTCCCCCCTACTCTCTGGGTGAGGGGTGGGAAGGGTGAGAGAGCGACTGTGTTTGGCTGCAAGCTGCAAGCAAAAAGGGTGAATCCACCCAAACCACGACATGTGGTATTAGCACTATTTTGTGGTGGTTTCACTCCTTTGGCTGCAGCCAAACACAGTTGCTCTCTCACTCTCCCCACCTCAGCCCAGGGACCAGGAGAGAGAATTGGAAGGAAAAGGGCAAGGAAACTCAAAGGTTGAGATAAAAACAATTTATCAATTGAAACAAATAATTATAATACCAGCAATAACAGAATACACCAATGAGTGATGCCCAGTGCAGTCGCTCACCACCCGCTGACCGATGCCCAGCCTGTCCCAGCCAGCGATCCCGGAGCACAGACAGTCCCCAAACAAAGAAAGAAACATTTTTAAAAGGCTCTAGAACCAAGACTGGATTAAGCCACCAGTCTGCAGCATTCAAACTCCCAGTGACTTCAGTAGAATGTTTTAGTGGGGCAGGAATACTGTACCAGGCTAATCAAGATGTGCCAAAAAGCAGATGTACTTCATCAACAACCATTTGTTGCTGGGTGTTGACTACAAAGTTTTCTATGTGTAGGGATTTTTAGAAGAAGTGAATCTCAGACTTTTTCTTCATTGCAAAAAGAAAAATCCCCAAACCTGTTACCAAGGCTCATAACCATGAAAATGTGCAAGAGTTCTGGTGAGCTGTGATCTGAACTGGGAACACCATCACATCACAGGTGCTTGAGCTATGGATGGTGAATTGGAAATGATCATGTCTAAAAAGAAAATTTCAAACTCTCATTAACTTATAAAATGGCATGAATTCTGCCAGAAAGAATAGAAAATCTACAATTATTCTGTGTAGCCCACTATTCTTTTTTTTTCTTTTGTGGAGAAAGAGGGAGACATTAAATTATGTTCATTGTTGTAATACTCCAAGTTGCTCCTTCAAATGCAATTTTTGCTTCATTGTTACTGAAGAGGACACTTTCAGAGCTGATGATCAACTTCATTAAAAGTGTCTTTTGGAATACACATGAGCCTTCTGTCAGGTGTTCTGCTTTGCTGTTGCAAGATACAAGTGTGTCTGTGTTCCTATCTAGGCCAGCCAACCATTATATCTATTTTTGTCCAAACATTACTGAGGTCTAAGGAAAGATTTCTGGCAATTTCCCTAAGCTGTTTTAAGCTTTCCAATGATTGAAGATGTAAATCACAGAATCCCAGAGTGTCAGGGATTGGAAGGGACCTCGAAAGCTCATCCAGTCCAATCCCCCTGCCAGAGCAGGAACACCCAGATGAGATCACACAGGAAGGCGTCCAGGCGGGTCTTGAATGTCTCCAGAGAAGGAGACTCCACACTCTCCCTGGGCAGCCTGGCCCAGGGCTCTGGCACCCTCACAGCAAAGAAGTTCCTTCTCAAATTTAAGTGGAACCTCCTGTGTTCCAGCTCACACCCATTGCCCCTTGTCCTATCATTGGACACCACTGAGAAGAGCCTGGCCCCATCCTCCTGACACTCACCCTTCAGATATTGATAAACATTAATGAGGTCCCCCCTCAGCCTCCTCTTCTCCAAGCTAAAGAGCCCCAGCTCCCTCAGCCTTTCCTCATCAGGGAGATGCTCCACTCCCTTCATCATCTTGGTGGCTCTGTGCTGGACTCTCTCCAGCAGTTCCCTGTCCTTCTTGAACTGGGGGGCCCAGAACTGGACACAATATTCCAGATGTGGCCTCACCAGGGCAGAGTAGAGGGGAGGAGAACCTCTCTTGACCTACTGACCACAGCCCTTCTAATGCCCCCCAGGATGCCATTGGCCTTCCTGGCCACAAGGGCACAGTGCTGGCTCATGGCCATCCTGCTGTCCACCAGGACTCCCAGATCCCTTTCCCCTTCACTGCTCTCTAGGAGATCATCTCCTATATAGATATGGATAGAAAGCAAAGGTAGAACAACCAGAATGCTGCCATCCTCCTGTCTGTTCAAACATCTATATTTGTACATTCCTACCCTTTACAAGGAATACGAGAATCAAAATTCACAGTAACTGCTGTCATTCAAAAGCCAAGGGTGTAAAAATATGCTCCATTTTAAATAATCTTAGCATTTCAGTCTTGATTTGGAAAATCCACTGTCCAGAAGTGTCACTTTTTTATGATAGTGGGTAAAGATGACAGTTGATTGCTGCAGACATATTAAATGAGACCTGAAATACTTTGACAGCGTATTATCAGGATTTTTCTGTCATTGAACTGAGTGGAAATTAAGCAGTAAAGCAAATTTTCTCCTTTCTGACAAAAAAAAATTACATTATTCATATTGCAATTTATCAGCCTGCAGAATATACACATCCAACAATAGCACATTGGTTTTGTACCTACTTGTATTTGCATTTGTTTGGTAAATGGTTTCTTCAGTTAGGAATTCATTGTGCTGGGCAGTGTGGAAGTACACAAGAGAAAGGTGCTCTATGCTCTAAGGACCCCATAAACCAGCCCCTGCTCAAGGTGGACTTTGACTCACTCTCTCCTCTTTGCCACTGCAGTTTCTGCCTGTTCCTTGCAAGTTCTTGCTGTTCTTGACTAGAGATGAAGAATGAATTTGTCTTTATGAAGTCACAGAGTTCATTTCTGTCTGTGTAACCCAAATAATGCTTTGACCACATTTACAGTGGTCAAATCTAATTAAGTCGAGTTAATCAGAGCAGTGAAAATACAGTCCCACTCTTCTTAAATTACTCTTTGACTAGTTGGTCTTGCCATTTTTTGGTGGTAACACAAACCACCACAGTCACAGACATGAGGATAAATCTGGAGAAAAGAGGGAAGAAAACGTTGCTTTATATAAACACACAGGTTTGGGAAGAGAGAGCCTGGGAGTTTCCAGGTGGGAAACCTGTGCCCTTGCAGCTGATCCCTACTAATCCCACCTAAATGGGGTGCAGCAGTCTACAAGGACAATCAGAATATATATAATTTCCAAATTAGCTTTCCAGTAACCATGCTAATAATTTTTCTATTCTATATTTCTTTTCTTCTAATAGAGTAGTAGAGAAAAAGCAAGTCTGAAAGACTCTCAAGATGTCACTGAGTTTATTCCTTCCCTCTAAACTGCTGTCAGTAATATGTATGTCTTCCAGGACAGATTATTTTAGTATCTCTAGTAAGGGAAAGTCCACTATTACTATGTAAAGATTCTTTGCTGATGACCTTCTCTAATAAATAAATGTGGGGGTTTGTTGTTGGTTTGGGTTTTTGTTTTGTTGTTGTTGTTTTTTTCCTTAATACCTCATCTGTATCTTTCTCATTCTAGATTGCTTTTTGTTCTGATTATGTGGATATAGAAAAATGAATTCTCCTTCTAAAAATCATGTCAGCCACTTCCTTAAATTTCCTGTTTTCTTCAGTTATTTCTCTTGAGTCATGATTTCCAGATCTCTGATCATTACTGCTGTCCCCTGCTGTATTTTCTCAAGATATTTACAATTGTTTAGCTGTGGCTTTGTGCTGGCTGAGCGGAGAGGAATTTTTTCATGTGCATTTACTATTAATCTTTATATTTC
Source organism: Caprimulgus europaeus (assembly GCA_907165065.1). The sequence continues at coordinate 34,341,455 of OU015534.1, forward strand.
CTGTATGATGTCTGCCTTGCCACTGCAGTGACATTATTGTCTCCTGTTCTGCTTGTGATTGATTTATTTTAACTTTGACTGGCAATAAACCCACAAAGCCATCAAGAAGACCATAGGAAAGGAAGCAGAAATAAACCTACATAATCTATTCCATGTCCTCATTTTTAATTGGATTTGATTTTTGAGCAAGGACACATTGTGATGGACTCACACAAATACTCTGGTTACCCAAAGTTCCCTTCCCAAAGGACTGGTTTCAGTTAGCTGCTCCTCATTCTGCACTTAGGACACCAATTATTTCTGTTTAAGTATTTTAGGGGTAAATCAAGGTATTATTTTTATCAATTATTTATTAATAATAATAAAATATTAATAATATTTTATTATTTTTATCAATTATTTTCTGGTCTGAGCTCGCAGCATTTCTCACACTCCTTGTCTGTCTTCGCTGACTGATGGAGCTTGGGGGTGCTCAAAGCTGCACGTAAATACTTCTACTTTTTCTTTACACACAGCTTCAAATGAAGTTTCTTTGGGAATTAACCACTAATGGGACTTTTCTGTGTTCCATTTGTCAGAAGTCTTAGGAAAACCTTTGCCACAAGGCTTGGCCTGGTGTTGTTTTAGCAATACTTGAGGAAACGTCAGGAAAAGCAGCACAGTGCTGAGTGCAATGCATTGGGAGGGTGTGTTTCTCCTGGAAATACCTTGGAAACCCTTTATGGAGCCTCTTTGTCTTCTCTTACTGGAAAGTGCCAATGTGGTGATTCGCTCTCCGTTATTAGCTCTTGTTTATTTGTGCAAAATAATGCACAAAGGAGCACTTGGGATCCAGCTGTATTAGGGTCATTTCCCCAGGGGTAGATCCTCGGTCTGGTCTTGTTTAACATCTCCATCAATGACCTGGATGTAGGGGGAGCATCCACCCTCAGCAAGTTTGCTGATGACACGGAGCGGGGAGGAGTGGCTGACACAGCAGAAGGCTGTGCTGGCATTCAGAGAGACCTGGACACACTGGAGAGTTGGGCGGAAAGGAACCTGATGAGGTTCAACAAGAGCAAGTGCAGAGTCCTTCACCTGGGGAGGAATGACCCCAGGCACCAGGACAGGTTGGGGCTGACCTGCTGGAGAGGAGCTCTGAGGAAAAGGACCTGGGAGTGCTGGTGGGCAGCAGGTTGGCCATGAGCCAGCAGTGTGTCCTGTGGCCAGGAAGGCCAACAGTGTCCTGGGAGCATTAAAAAGCATGGCCAGCAGGTAAGGGAGGTGCTCTCCCTCTGCTCTGCCCTGGTGAGGCCACATCTGGAGTGTTGTGTCCAGTTCTGGGCTCCCCAGTTCAGGAGGGACAGGGATCTTCTGGAGAGAGTCCAGCAGAGGCCACAAAGATGATGAGGGGCCTGGAGCATCTCCTTTGTGAGGAGAGGCTGAGAGAGCTGGGACTGTTCAGCCTGGAGAAGAGCAGCCTGAGAGGGGACCTGATCAATGTCCATAAATATCTGAAGTGTGGGGGCCAGATGGATGGGGCCGGGCTCTTCTGGGTGGTGCCCAGTGACAGGACAAGGGGCAATGGGCACAAACTGGGACACCAGAAGTTCCAGACAAACTGCAGGAAAATCTTCTTTGCTGTGAGGGTGCCAGATCCCTGGGCCAGGCTGCCCAGAGAGGGTGTGGAGTCTCCATCTCTGGAGATGTTCAAACCCACCTGGACACTTTCCTGTGCAACCTGGTGTAGGGACCCTGCTCTGGCAGGGGGGTTGGACTGGAGATCTCCTGAGGTCCCTCCCAACCCCACCAGTCTGGGATTCTGTGATATTCTTAATACTGTGCTGGCACCAATAAACAGGTTCTAGACAGTTGGTTGCTTAAATCTTACAAAGCAGCATTTGGGGGCTGTTAGAATTTCTGGGGAGAAGAAAGGGAATTTGTCAATTATCATACACTGAAGTGGTTGATGGGTGAGATGAGTGACTGGCAGTAATATCTGGTGTCTCTTTATTCTCTTGTTTATTAAAAGTTGTTAATATTGAAGGAGCATTTAAAAGCTTTGGATGCCTTGTTGTACTCTCTAAGAATAAATGTTATATTCACATTTATATTTCCTTTCTATCATTATAGATTATGTGAAAATGTCTGTAGTTTCATAAAACAAATATATTCCTTCTAAAATATTATTTCCATAGAGAAAAAAAAAAAAAGAAAAACAATCTAGCTGTTTCACTAACAACTTTCATAGCTAATTGCTACATGTGAACAAATTCTGATGAGTCAAGAATCTCTCTCTCTATTATCTGTTGCTATTAGATCAGTTAATACTTCAGCAGTATCATTATACACTGATTTTCTAATAGCTGTCTATTAAACACCGGCAACACAAACCTAGAAAATGATCATTAGTGATTCTTAAGGTGCTAAGAATAAATTAATAAATGAGTTCTATTTGATTTTGAAAAGCTCTATTTACTCTGGGATATCAAAAGGGCAAAGAACTGTTAAACAGGAAAATAAGAGTCAGTCCTATTTAATCCGAGGTTACCCACATGGTTATTGTTAGCTAGGTAACTAGCTACTTAGCTGTTTTGCTTTTTTACAGACTACTTCCAACCTTGTCAGCAGAACTTGGAAATTATAGGTCAGGTTTTAGCAATGTGTTTTTAAATCCTGTCAGAAAAAGCACTAATGTGGAGAACTGCCACAGGCTGGGTATTTGGAGGTGTCCTGGGCTTGGCATTGCAATTGCAGTGGTGTGGCTTTGCTTGAGAAACATGATTTTATGTTCTTTGTTATAGTTTTCTTTCTGATTAGTGCCTGAGTAGAGATGAGGATGAAGAACTCACTGCTGCCTTGCTTCTTTTTGTGCTGAGAATACCGGGTGGTGAAGTCACGGATTCTTTTTCACTCCACTCAGACGTTGAACGCAGTTCTGCTGTCAGGAGTTGCTGCCGTCTCTGCAGACATCCTTCTGGGCTATGTGTGGTTCAGTGGCAGCTAAGGACTGGGGAGAGCTCTTCTCCACTTTTCTGTTTGATGCTGGGATGTAAAGGGGGTCACTGTGGTGGTTCCGCTGGGCTAGTCCTTGGTTAGCAGCCAGCACAGCCGTTCACCCACTTCCTCCCCACCCCAGGGGATAGGGGAGAGGACTGGGGGGCAAGGGTAAGGAGACTGGTAGGGTGAGAGAAGAACAGTTTAATAATGGAAATAAAATAACCACCTGCTGACCAAGCCCAGCCCGTTCCCAGAGAACGATCCCGGAGGAGCGACAATCCCGACCCGAAACCGCAATCCCGGGAGAGCGAGAGCCCGAGCGAGAGCCAGAGAGAGCCAGAGAGGAAGAGCCCCTCATGGATCTCCTGCCCATGGGGACAGGAGATGGAACAGCCCCTTGGCAGAGCCCAATGCCCGTGGAGCTGATCCATTGCAATGTTCCTCACCCCCTGAGATCTTGCACTTGCAGACTGGCAAAACACAGAGTCCTTCGACTTCCAGTGGCAAATGAAAACATCGGTGTGTTCTCAGAGTTTCTCTCCTAACAAATCCCAGCTGAACCCAAACCCCAGCGCTGTTCTGGCTGCTGAAAAGACACCAGCTCTGTCTCAGCTGAAAACCAGGGCAGTTACTAGTCTACTCCCATGCTGGAGCAGGAGTAGTGTATGAAGGACATTGTTTCTGAAGCAGACAAGTGTGTTTTTAACCGCAGTCTAAGTTAGCCCATGCAGAATTACAGACCTCTCCTGAGTAAATATTCATGCCAAAGCGTTTGACAAGGCACTGTGCATCAGACTATTTCTAGACATTCAAAGACATGATAAAATGTGCTGTTGATTTAACTTGCTATTGTCTAGGATAGAAATGTCACAGTACAATAGTCCCCATTTGATGTAGTTTTACATGTACAGTACAGAGAGAACACTCCAGTCTCTGATCCAAATAGAACAATTTCAAGCCAGATCCAGGAGTGCATGACTCACTGGTCTTAGGCAGTTCTTTTGCATCAATTGGTGTGCTTGTTTAAAGTGAATAGTGCAATCGAGAGGGTGCTCTGTTCACTGAAATCCCACTGCTTTGCCTTTATGCCTCATCCTTGCTGGGGCAAAAATATCTGACCTGACAGAGAAGAAAATGTACAGTTAAACTGCTCAGTATTGTACACTGCACAGAACCAGATGCATCCCTCTGGTCACGGCACTGAGGAGTGCAATGTGAGGAAAAAACGCTTTATCTGAAGAACAATGGCTTTGTATGTCTTTATGTTTCCTAAACTGTCACTCCTAATGAATATGAATGCTATCATAGCCTTCCACTCTGTGAAGCCAGGAGCAGAAGCCTGTTCTACATAAACCAGATAGCAGCTGGCATTAATGATGCTTCACCCATGCAGACCCACCGGTGTCAGGATTTCAGGTGAAGTCTTTGAATGCTCTTGTGAAGTATTTACCTGCTGTGCAGCCACTCAAAGAAAACAAAAGGTGGAAGAGTGACTCTCTCCTTATTTTCATGGTGCAAAGAAGAAATGAAAGAATAGCTAGTGTGTGTGTGTTTAATAATTTAGAATTCTTTTAAATGACCAAAAGAACTAACCAGGATACATCTGTCACTGCTCCCAGTTTCCAATTCTCTTTGCTCTTGGGTTTGTTTCCTCATTTGCTACCAGGGTAGACTAGAGGCAAAGCCACATTCCCCCTTTTGACAGTAAATGTCAGAAGGATGCTTATGTGGGAGAGCAAATAGGTCAGACCCCTGACAGGCTGATCACTAATCAATACAGTGAGAGGGTGAAGGAATTTAATGAGTATTCCATATTCTGTGTTATTTTCTATGAACGTGTTTTGTGTGACTTCCACAAATCTTGGTTTCTTCTGTAAGTGGTTGAGATGGGAATAATCTTTCATTATTCCTTTCTCTTGTTTTGCTTTATTTATATCAGGGACAGAAGTCTTCAGGAAATAGAAAAAAAATATTCAACACCATGTTCAAAATTTATCAGAGCCAAAATCAAACGAGGCATGATGTTTATTTTGATGAATGTATGTGACAGTTTCACTGGGCTGGCCCTTGGCTAGCAGCCAACAGAGCCATTCACCCACTGCCCCTACACCCCAGGGATAGGGGAGAGGATTGGGGGACAAGGGTAAGGAGGCTTGTAGGGTGAGAGAAGAACAGTTTAATAATAGAAAGAAAAGAAAACTTAAAATAATACTGATATTAAAATAGTAGTGATAATGATAACAGTAATAAAATACACAAATGAGTGACTCCCAGTGCCATTGCTCAGCACCCACCAACCCAGCCCGGCCCGTTCCCAGAGAACGATCCCGGAGCAGCGACAATCCCGACCCGAAACCGCAATCCCGGGAGAGCCAGAGCCCGAGCGAGAGCCAGAGAGAGCCAGAGAGGAAGAGCCCCTCATGGATCTCCTGCCCATGGGGGACAGGAGATGGAACAGCCCCTTGGCAGAGCCCAATGCCCATGGAGCTGATCCATGTCAATATTCCTCGCCCCTGAGATCTTGTACTTGCAGGCTGGCAAAACACAGAGTCCTTGAATTTCCAGCAACAAATGAAAACATCGGTGTGTTCTCAGCTTTTCTCTCCTAACAAATCCCAGGCTGAAGAGCAAAATGCAGCACTATTCTAGCTACTGAAAAAGAAACCAGCTCTGTTTCAGCTAAAAACCAGGACAATGTATTTACAAGTTTGTTTTATAATACCAAAACTTGATATTCTGAGCTTCCTGGTGATTAATGATTTGTTAAGAAAGTAATTTATTTTCTACATTTGTAATTTCTAGTATCCATTTAGAAGGATATATATATATATATTTATTTTATTTTATGTATATGTCTTTATCCTTACCTGTCTCTTATGACCTGGAGAAAGAGATCTATGCTTGAAACTGAAACACGTTAAGCTTAATATATATATATATATGCTTAATATTCTCCCTTTCTTTCTTTTCCTTGTCTGTGGGTGTGTGGTAAGATTTCTCTAATAGCTGCAGTGTGCTTTAAGATGAAAGATGTCACAGACTCATAGGATAATTCAGGCTGGAAGGACCTCAGGAGGTCTCTGTCCAACCTCCTGCTCACAGCACCAGGGTCAGACAAGGTTGCTGGGGGCTTGACCCAGCTGGAGCTTAAAAGCCTCTGAGGATGGAGATAACACAATCTCACTGGGCAGCCTCTTCCATTGCTCCACTGTCCCCACAGAGAGAAAGTTTCTCCTTACATCCACTCTGAACCTCTCCTTGTTCAATTTCTGTCCATTGTGTCCCACTTTCCCTCCACGTCCCTCTCGGAAGAGCCTGGTTCCATCTTCCCCATCCCCTGCTTGCAGACAGGCCAGTTGCTGTGGGTGTCCTTGGAGCCCTCCCTGCCCCAGGGTGACCAGGGTGATCCAAATGCACCCTGCCCCAGGGTGACCAGGGTGATCCAAATGCATCCTTCATTGAGAAACTGGACTGCATAAAAGCCTCTGGTTTGCTGGGGTAATTGCTGCCATCAGAGCTGGGCTCCATGCCCCACTTCATATCATCACTGGTGTTGCTCTGGCCCAAACTATCTTCAGCAGTTTGCCTTTTCTTGTGCCCTTGTACAACCTGCCTTGCAAACTCCTGCTCCTGGGAGCTGCACTCAGGACTGGACAGGTCTCTCTTTCTGTTCCCCCCTCGAACTGCTCCAGCCTGGGTCCATTCCATGGGGTGCAGTCCTTCAGGAAGGGACTGCTCCAGCGCGGGTCCCCCACGGGGTCACAGCCTCCTTCAGGCATCCACCCACTCCGGTGTAGGGTCCTCCACGGGCTACAGGTGGTCATCTGCCCCACCATGGACCTCCATGGGCTGCAGGGGGACATCTGCTCCACCATGGACCTCCATGGGCTGCAGGGGGACATCTGCTCCACCATGGACCTCCCTGGGCTGCAGGGGGACATCTGCTCCACCATGGACCTCCCTGGGCTGCAGGGGGACATCTGCCCCACCATGGACCTCCATGGGCTGCAGGGGGACATCTGCTCCACCATGGACCTCCATGGGCTGCAGGGGGACATCTGCTCCACCATGGACCTCCATGGGCTGCAGGTGGTCATCTGCCCCACCATGGACCTCCATGGGCTGCAGGGGGACATCTGCTCCACCATGGACCTCCATGGGCTGCAGGGGGACATCTGCTCCACCATGGACCTCCATGGACTGCAGGGGGACATCTGCTCCACCATGGACCTCCATGGGCTGCAGGGGGACATCTGCTCCACCAGGGACATCCATGGGCTACAGGGGGACATCTGCTCCACCATGGACCTCCATGGGCTGCAGGGGGACATCTGCTCCACCATGGACCTCCATGGACTGCAGGGGGACATCTGCTCCACCAGGGACATCCATGGGCTGCAGGGGGACATCTGCTCCACCATGGACCTCCATGGGCTGCAGGGGGACATCTGCTCCACCAGGGACATCCATGGGCTACAGGGGGACATCTGCTCCACTATGGACCTCCAGGGACTGCAGGGGGACATCTGCTCCACCATGGACCTCCATGGGCTGCAGGGGGACATCTGCTCCACCATGGACCTCCCTGGGCTGCAGGGGGACATCTGCTCCACCATGGACCTCCCTGGGCTGCAGGGGGACATCTGCCCCACCATGGACCTCCATGGGCTGCAGGGGGACATCTGCTCCACCATGGACCTCCATGGGCTGCAGGGGGACATCTGCTCCACCATGGACCTCCATGGGCTGCAGGTGGTCATCTGCCCCACCATGGACCTCCATGGGCTGCAGGGGGACATCTGCTCCACCATGGACCTCCATGGGCTGCAGGGGGACATCTGCTCCACCATGGACCTCCATGGACTGCAGGGGGACATCTGCTCCACCATGGACCTCCATGGGCTGCAGGGGGACATCTGCTCCACCAGGGACATCCATGGGCTACAGGGGGACATCTGCTCCACCATGGACCTCCATGGGCTGCAGGGGGACATCTGCTCCACCATGGACCTCCATGGACTGCAGGGGGACATCTGCTCCACCAGGGACATCCATGGGCTGCAGGGGGACATCTGCTCCACCATGGACCTCCATGGGCTGCAGGGGGACATCTGCTCCACCATGGACATCCATGGGCTACAGGGGGACATCTGCTCCACTATGGACCTCCAGGGACTGCAGGGGGACATCTGCTCCACCATGGACCTCCATGGGCTGCAGGGGGACATCTGCCCCACCATGGACCTCCATGGGCTGCAGGGGGACATCTGCTCCAGCATGGGCCTCCATGGGCTGCAGGGGGACATCTGCCCCACCATGGACCTCCATGGGCTGCAGGGGGGCAGCTGCCTCACCATGGTCTTCACCACAGGCTGCAGGGGAATCTCTGCTCGGGTGCCTGGAGCACCTCCTCCCCCTCTTTCTTCCCTGACCTTGGTGTCTGTGGAGTTGTTTCTCTCACATCTTCTCACTCCTCTCTTCCCCTTCTTAATTCTGGCATCACAGAGGTGTTTCCATCACTACTGATGGGCTCAGCCTTGGCCAGTGGTGGGTCCATCTTGGAGCTGGTGGCACTGGCTGTGTTGGACATGGGGGAAGCTTCTGGCAGCAGCTCACAGGAGTCACCCCTATGACTCCCGCTACCAAAACCTGCCCACACAAACCCAATACACAAAGTCTGGGTGATACCAATTTTCTTAATGCAAAAAAAGAATGAAAACACGGGTGAATAACGTCAGAATGCTTCTGCCATGGTGTATGGTTGAACAAGGATCTGGCCAGCGAGGTTCAGCACTGGGAAGGTGGAGGCTTCCATTGAATAACAGCTCTGCCTGTGCACACGGGAGGTTCTGAACCAGCACTAGCACTCAGAAGAGTACTCTTGAAACAATTGTGAATAAATTATATTAAAATCTCAGATCTAGGGTTTAGTGGTGGTTCAGAAAGCAAAAATTATGTTAAAAATCTGGGAAAAACCAGAGGACAAGACAGAAGATATCACTGTACCACTGAGTAAAACCACAGGGGCATAAAGGAACTAAAAATAATGAATGTAGAAGAGGAACAAATATGACTGCGAGTATAAAATTTAATGTATTTCACTCTGCAAATGGATGCATTAAATAAACTGAGATTTTTCTGCTTCAAGAAGGTATCAAGAAGTGTAGGATGAAGACATTAAAAAAATCTCAGATCAAATAAACGATGAATAGGGCCTCATTTTTCAGTATTTCTGATAATGTAAGAGATAGGAAGCATCCAATGAAATTACAGCATACAAGTTCTAGAACCAATACAAAGGAAAAAAAAAACACGTATATTTTTGGATTTCATTATCATATGGATGGGCTATGGATACCAACAGTACACCTAGGACAATAGCAGGGAAATTTGTAGAAGAAATGTTCAGTGAAGATTATTTAACACAATTAAATCCCATTAACCATTGCCCAATGCTCCAGTCTATCTAGATCTCTCTGCAAGAGCTCTTGTCCCTCAAGAGCACCTCTCTGTTATCAGTAGACTTGCTAAAGGTGCATTCAACTCCTGCATCCAGATAGTTGATAAATATATTGACCAGAACTGGCCCTGGAACTGAGCCCTGAGGAACACCACTGGTGACCAGTCACCGGCCACATGTAGCCCCATTCACTACAACATTCTGAGCCCTGCTGTTCAGCCAGCTCTTGACTCAGTGCACCAGGTACCTGCTCATCCCACAGTGTGATAACTTGTCCAGAAGAATGCCTTAATAATATCCAGAAAAACTTCTTCGACCAGCCCTTTGAAACAATATCCAGCTTCATGATATCTTCACATCAACTATAAATTCTGACTTAATTTATTCTCATTAAATGCTGAAAACTGGTCCACTTAAAGAACACCATCCCCATGATCATCCTACAGCTTAAACCCATGGCTGTCAGTCACTGGTGACCCGACCTGTACCAAACACAGCCCTTTTAACCCGTCATCTATAGCCTGTCTAACAGAAAGGATCTCTAAAGCTTCTATTTAAATTCTCTTTCCTTGCTCATGATTTTGCACTAGGAAAATTGTAAAAAGGAGTATGAATTTTATACTTTTTCTTTGTAGCTTTCTAAATATGACTTTTGCTATTCCTCACAAGTATTAATCTCTGTACTAACCTGAGGGTCAGGATTTTTTGGGGCATACCTTGCCCTCTTTTGGTTTTTGCTTGCTGTAACTATTTTTCAGTGACAAAATGTTTATGACCTAATACATTTTGTCTCTATGAATATATGGATATACATATATAACCATCCTGGAGTCACTGCATTGACTGTCACAGCTGAGCCTGGGGGAGGCCAATGGCCAACTTTCAAACCTCAGCTGGGTATCAGGAAGCAGACTGGGATAAAGACTTGCACCAAAGTAACTCCAAGCCCACCCAAGACTGAGAAGGAAAGGAACTCTACCATGAATATCCTTGTAGCAAAAATCTCAGATGCTGATGGCTTTTCACAACCTGTCTCACTCCATTCATTCTTCTTGAGGAGGGCTGAAACCTTAAGTCATAGAGGGACTGTCAATATTACTTGAACAAGCCATAAATTCTTAGATTTATATCCCCTTTGTCAATAGTCATTTTTTTTGGCATAACATTTTCCAAGTCGAAATTACATTTTTTTTCAAGTGTGCATAATGGATGCAAGGGACATTACAGAAGATCTGTACCATGTAAGTCCTCAAAACGGGGTAAATATATCAAAATGTTAATTATGAAGGCTTGGCAGTAACCCAAACTGTTTTAAAAAACATTTGGAAATACTATACTATTAGAAAAAACTTCAATGATGAGCAAAATATTCAGAATTTTCTATCAATCTGTTAATTTCATATGCAGAAGAAGCAGCATGGACAAGGTGTTAAGGGCACAGGAGCATCCTGTGGATATCATTGGATCATCAAGTTCCCCCATAAATCAGTGAGCTGACATTCTTCTCCTCAGATCAGCTAGGAAACATGATCTTTTCTATCACTACTTTTATCACCTCCCACCTTCAGCACTGGTGGTGTTTATGTTGTTTTCTCCTTTGTGTTGGAGCAATCAAGCTGCATTCTACTGATGAGTTAGAATAATCAATTAAACCATAGGCAGATCTGTCTAGATTATTGCTTTAGATACCTGTAATGTCTGAGGTATCCTATCAGCAATTTAGATATCTTCAATTATGGTGCTTCTGGAAGAGCTATTTTAGTTTCTGAAGAAAACACAGTATAATTAAACTACCAGGAGCAGTAGCTTTCATTTTTTTCCAGTGAGTTGCTTTTACTTCTCATCTTGTTTCATTTTTACTCCTCTAACTCAATGTTCAGTGCAAAGAACCCCAGACAGCCACTGTTTGCAGGCACTGAGACTTCTGCAGCCCTCCTTCTGGAGTGGGGTTTTACACTTGCTTTGAAATAACAATGTGAAATAAAAGTGTCCTTGGTGTTCACTGCCATCACTTTCAGGTTTTTTCCCCTGCAGAAGAAGTCTCTCAGCAAATCCACTGTCCTACCTGGCGCTTTGTGATCTGCAAAGTCTGCCCTCTTTTCTGTGGCTGGAACATCTGACCTAGAAGAGATTGCTGGAGGTTGCACTGCAGTAGCTTCATTGAAACAGGACCTCCAGGCTAGCCTCTCAAAACACCAAAACAGTGTGCTACCTGCCACAAAGTGTTTTCTTTTCTTCTTGCTTTTATCTTCTTCTCCTTATACTCTTTTTTTGTTAGCCAGCCACTGTCCTTTAATGGCAGTAATATAAACTGAGAGTCTTCTGAGTAACTTCCAGAGAGATACTGGCTGATGGAAACAGTTCTGTTCTCTGAGAGTTTGTGAACAATATAGGAAAGGTTGTTCAGTAGTTTATTGTATAATTACATTGATTTAATCTAATAGGAGATTTATGGAAGAAATTCTTTGGTGTGAGGGTGGTGAGACCCTGGCCCAGGTTGCCCAGAGAAGCTGTGGCTGCTCCTCCCTGGAAGTGTTCTCGGCCAGGTTGGATGAGGCTTTGAGCAACCTGGTCTAGTGGAAGGTGTCCCTGCTGCTGGCAGGGGAGTTGGGACTGGAGGAGCTTTCAGGTCCCTTCCAGCCCAAACCAGTCTGGGATTCTATGGTTCTATAAAACAAAGTGAGAAAAAAACAGAAGGACTACAAACATCTCACCATCTGCAGACACTGAAGGGTTATAAACAAAAGACAATACCATCAGGAAAAGCCTGCATTGCAAAAGAGCAAAGGACAGTAACAACTCAAGCAGGGACTCCCTGGGTGATCCCAAGGCTTCCTTGACTACCTTCTTTACTTACAAACTTTGAGTAAAACGATCACTTACTCTAGAACTGGCTGTCTCAGCATGTGGTGTCCCCACTGCTCACTACTCCATTTATTCACTGCTTTCCTGTGTATTCTACTGGAGACAAGCATCCAGAGGAAAGAATTCTCGTTGTCAGCTCTTTTCAAACTGAAGTTTTAATTGCTTGGTGGTCTAAATTCAAGTATATTCACAATTTCTTTTTCTTCTTGGTACACAAGAGATTGATTCCTGATGTCTGGATCAAGAGTTACAGAAATAAAAGTCCATGGTTAGTCTCTGTCTGCAGTCACAACCTGGCAGCAATGCAGATTTCCAGGCTAAGAACTGGTTAAGTCAATTCACTTCCACATTTAAGGAATGCACAGGAAACAACATCAGTTAAAGATCTGGTAAACTGATTTTCTCTTCTTCAATAAGAAAGGCATTGAACAGACAATAGGCATTGTGAAGAAGTGTAGTTCATGGTTTCAAGAGTTTTTGCCTTTTTTCCCCCCATCAATTAACAGTCCTTAAATCATTGTTTTTTATTTTGTTTTGTTTTTTTTTTTCCCTTCATTGAACAATACCTGCCCATGCATTGATTTACAATGCATCAACTACAATTAATTATGCCTTTTAGGAAAAATTTCAATAGCCAATTTAGCAATCAATGTTTTATGACATTCATTAGCTGTATTTTCTGACAAAAAAAAAAAAAGTTCTTTTTTTTGGACTCAAGACATTTTTCAAGATAGATTTTTGAGAGAATTTAAATACTTTTTTTTGGTATTCGAGTCATTTGAAAATATTTTGAGCTGAAGTTCACCACAAGTAAACACTTCCTCCTAACCCACATGACTAAGTCCTTTCACAGAGGATGCCTGGAGCAGAGTGACATTTCATGAATGATGATTGTGTGTTTTATTTGAGCTTTTTTATGCTACTGACATATGTCAAATAAAATCAGACACTCTTCTATCTTTTACAGCTATTCTTGGCAAAAAACCCCACCTCCCACATTTCCCAGTTACTGGTCAGATTCTGTAGGTGCATTCTGCACTTTTTTTGACAGTACAAGACTTTATCTTTGTTTGCATTCGAGTATGTTCTGGAGTTCAGTGCTGCAATTAGTGTCACATAATAACTGGATTATCCCAACATTATACCCCAGAATAAGGCCAGAAGAATTTAGACACTTACATTTGGCTTATTGCTCTTTTAGGCTAAATTTGTTACTGACTTAGCAAGGCAGATAGGCACATAACAAAATATAACTAAAGTAAAATTCATATTTAAATGCACTTAGAACCCCAGAATGAGGATCTCTTCCCTCATTTTGGTTTTTGTTTTTTCCTCCATGCTGACCTAACTCATTACTTGGTTAGCAGAATCCATAGAGCTGCTCTCCCTTTGCTTCAGACACCTGCCCAGCTGTGTTTTCACCTAAGAATAAGTGAAGCTTTCGTGTTTTTTACCCTTCCAGTTTGCACAGCAAGCCCAAACACTGCAGGTCACGTTTTCCTTTTAGTCTGGATAGGTTCAGATGAATATTGAATAATGTTTATTTAGGGTTTATTTCCATTTTGGCTACATTGTTCATAAGGCAATCTTATTTAACTTGTAGGAATTATCAACATTTTCAGCTTTTGCAGCATCTGCTGTAGCACTGTGAATACTGACTCTGATATATCAAATGATATTGGAGTAACTCTGTGATGAACAGATTTATGAACATGTCTATTTCTGTCTCCCCCAGACAATCCTATGGCATTATCAAAATACAGTATCAGTAGTTCATCTGTTCCACTGATGTGCTTTCTTCTCACTCAGCTGAAGAAGAGATATATCAGCTAATCTATTTGTCTTTATTTAATTGTAATTTTTGTAAATTATACTATTGTTCTTCTTTAGAAACTTTTAATCCAGAAACAAGTTCAATAATAAATCTTGTCTTTGTTCACTCAAGCCCTGCTGAATTTGCAACACTGTGAGAGTATAAAGCTTATTATTAATTAGTACATGCATGTATGATGCCTTGTGTTCCCCTCCTTTTCTTCACTGGAAGTATAAGGTCAGCTGAGCATAGACTTCACCATATCTCTGAATTTATTGATTTATGAATCAAAGGGACATCTTCATTTTAAACTATTGTGAAGAATAAGCTATCCAAACATAGAAATATACATGGGTGCTCATGAAAAGCAAGACCCAGTCGTCAAAAGGAGCATTTCAAAGTCTTACACTTTGGATTTCACAGTAGACATGAAGTCCTGATTGACTGCACAGAAAAAAAATGGGAATTACCCCTCAAAAATGGATGTGTGGATTTGAGCTCTTTTGAGTAGCAAAGGCCTAATATTCCAATGGGGCACTGAAAGCACAGCAGAGCACCCAGATCCCCTGGGGATAAGATAATATAAAGATATATAATTATGTTCCTTCTGCAAAGTAGTCTATAAGCTATGGAGACCAAGCTGAGTTTCCTTTCTCATTCGGTCTCCCAAGTGACAACTCACTTCAGTATCAATATAAAGACTGTTCAGCCAAGGAGGATGAAGAACCCTGGGGGTGAAAGCAGGAAACTTGGTCCTGAAGCAGCAGCCATGTGCCAGGGTTGGTCCAACCCTGCAGGAAACTGAGGGCTGGGTTTGTGTCCTGCCACCCCCAAGAAGATCTAGTGTTTTCTGAGACCCATGGGGACATGGGCAAAGAGCAGCTTGTGTGTCAGGTGGGTTTTTCTATTGGGCTCCCATCCTTCTCTTGATACCTGTAAGCTCTGGGATATCACAGTCACATCACAGCCACCATCTTCTCTAGACCAGAGGCATTTTGATTCATCAGTCCTGCATTTAGTCCTTCACAAAACCAGCTTTCTTAGAAGAAAAGGGCAAAATGGTCATTTGAATCTGATGGTTTCCATTTCAAATGCAGCATTTACTCTATTTGGCTTAATCTTGTTAGGAAAACCTTGCCTAAAACTTCAGAGAGAACACTCAGGTATAATTATATTTTTGCCAACTGAAGCAATACATTTTACCTCTGCATTAACAAGGAAATTATGACAAACTAGTTATTAACTTTAAAAAACTGTACAAAAGCATCTTTTGAATGAACTCAGAATTTCTGTAGACTTTTCCTTTTTCTAGAATATACATGAGCAGTGAATGAAACTGCTAAGATTGGTGTGGTTACTTTTTTTGGAGGGTCAGATGTCGTTTACAGTGGTCTGTGCCCAAAGTACTGCTGATAACATGGGTGAGAATCACAATTTTCACTTCTCTTTACAGATATGTGATCTACCAGCCTTGTTCTATTTTGCATTATAATGGCTCTGAAAAAGGATCTCTTGTTGGTTGTCCCTTTCAGGAAAATTGCATCCATGTGGGATTAGTTCTGATGGTAAAACAGGGGGAAAAATAGGAATATTAAGTGTAAAAAACTATTGAGTCTTAATTACCAGATAAAACTTTCTTGAGTGCACCAATTCATTTCCTGGTGCACAATTTCTTCCTGCCTGTTTGACTGCAAAAGAACACTGCTGCTGGAAATTAACCATATATTATATTTACATCATCATGCTAGAATTAACTGTACAGAGACTTAAAAATCATTCAACGTTGGGTGTAGGCACACATCTGCTGAAATAATTTCAAAACAACACAGAACATGGCTAATGTAGAGGGTCTTTTGCAATTATATCCCTCACAGGGTAATTAACTATAATTGGCTTCTTTGGTCCATGGTTCTTGACATATTTAGGTACAACGGTATGTAAAGTGGGACTCCCACTTAATCAGCTATTTCTTCTTCATGCCTTTTTCTTTTTTTTTCTTATTTTGGGAGGATAGAGAGGGGAGGAGTGCATAATTGTTATTCTTATAGCCAGTGAATGGTTTTCTTCCTCTCCTCCTCCTTATCTAACTGCTTCAGGGCTGCTGTAAGGGACTTTCAAGTAATAGCTCCTTAGTTGTTTTCCTTCCTGGTTTCCTTCTTTTCTGTGGGGTAAAAAAAAAGAAAAAAGAAAAAAAAAAGAAGTGCCTTTGCTACCATAAATGTATTCCTCTCTATGTTTTTTGGAACATGCTCTGCCTGATAAATAACACTTTTTGGCCAAAGCTTGGAATGCAATTATTGTATTTCTCACTTGCATTAACATAAAGTTGGTTATATGATGTCTTAAGGTTTTCTCTCTATCGAGTTGTTTCCAAACCTTGTACAGCTATTTTCTGGGCACAACAGAAATATATTAGGCACCTTTTTGCTTTTTTTTCTTTTTTTTTTCTTTTTTTTTTTCTTTCTTTTCTTTTTTTTTCTTTTTTTCTTTTTTTTCTTTTTTTTCTTTTTTCTTCTCTTTTTTTCTGAAAGGGACAAGCTTTTAATGTAACCACCAAGCAGAAGCCCACAGGGGCCAGGCATACATTACTAATCTACTGGTTTCTACGAATTGCCTTTTGTAAACAATTTGTTGAGAGGCCTCTGAGAATTTTCTTATTTCTAAGAATGTTTCAGTTCATTTATATTTTATGTTGACATAAGAAATCTTATTCCCACTTGCCAAAAAGGAAAAAATATAAACCAAACAACTCACCCACTCCCACTCCTCTAGGCAACTTGTGGCAATAGTATCACGTGTATTCCTTAATTTTAATAGCAATCCATCAGAACCTGTTTGGTTTTCAGCTTCAGAGATGATATTCCAACCCTATTGAATTTGCTAAGACCATAGTAGTTTAATTAATATTAATTTTTCTGGGAGGAAGGGTTTGTTCCACTGCTGAATGTTGGGTTTGCTTTTTTGTTGTGGTGGTGATGGGGTTTTTCTTAAAAAGGACAGGGAACTGCTGGAGAGAGTCCAGCACAGAGCCACCAAGGTGATGAAGGGAGTGGAGCATCTCCCTGATGAGGAAAGGCTGAGGGAGCTGGGGCTCTTTTGCTTGGAGAAGAGGAGGGCTGTGAGCACACATTGCTGGCTCATGTCCAATTTGGCACCCCTCAGTGCTGCCATGTCCTTCTCTCAATCCGTTCATCCTCCAGTCTGTACTGACGTTGAGGATCGCCCCTGCCCAGATGCAGGGCTTTGCACTTGGCTTGTTGAGCTTGATAAGCTTCTCATGGGCCTTCTCCTCCAGCCTGGCCAGGTCCTTCTGCATGACAAACCCTCCCTCAAGATTTGGTTTGGGTTTTTTTCCCTTCATTTCTGTAACTTCTTCAGTTAGTGGGCATCTTCATATTCTTGGGAAAATGATCAAACACCCATTTCCAAACCTTCTACATTAAAATGAATAATTCTATCTCTCACATGCTATAGCCTGACCTCACCAAGAAAGCTTTTTTTTATTCCTCCATTTATCATCTATCACGTCAGAAAGCATTACAAAATCATATCCTTAAATGACAGAACAAAGAATCACTTTGCAGATCTTCAGAAGCGAGCTATCAAGCAGTTTGAGTATTACTCTTCCTCTGAATGCCAAAGGACTACCTTAAGTGCAAGGTAAGCAACAGTGACAAATCCAGGGAAAATATTGGGTTTTGTTTTATAGAACTTGAAAAAATACAAATTATTAGAAGCTTTGGGGATTATCAGCACACTAATGTAGAAATTGTATGGTCCCACAACTCCAGCTGCAGGCTACCAGAAATTCTGCAAGGGTGAGGAGAGCTAATGCAGATCTTGACATTCAGTCTCAGCAAAGACTTGGTTGGAGCTCAGTTGGTCTCCTTGCCATGTAGGTCAGGCATTCTGCCAGATGGTTTCTCTTTTTTACTGTTTTGTCATATAAGAAATGAAATTTATCTTAGGGGTATGAAACTAAATCCCAGCGTGGCTGATCTGCAGTGACATGGTGGCACAGTTGCCAGTGGGGGTTAAAAAAGCCCAGTCTCCTCCTGTGTCAGTGTGAACACAGCCATGGATATCACCATTTCAAACCAACCCCTGTTCTCAGCTGATGCTTCATTCCTGAGCAAGATCCATCAGGTACGAGTTGTGTCCATGTAAAATATCACACTGACTTTTCTTCTGGCTTTGATGATAGATCTCTTTTGTTTGCTTTTAAAAATGACTTTAGAACATGTTAAGAAGATCAGAAAAATCTTTCAGTCCTGTTAATTTTGTCCATATGTGTTTAAGGTCAATATATCCTGTCGGATAGTGCCCATGGAGGCAGCAACTCGCTGAATTTTGACATTGTCTTTGACTTCACAAAGCCTGCAGCTGGAATTTTGAAAGGGAAAAGACTGTGAAATTCTATGAATATATTTTAAAACTGTATAGAATTCTTATTTACAGCAATAAAGAAATCGTTACTGTAGTCATCACTGTTTTCAAAGCCTTGTCCTGATTTGTGTAATTGAGTGAAGCTGTTAAATCTGATTTTATGTCTTTCCCATTCCATTGAAGGACTTTAAGTCCAACTGGGCTTTTAATTTTTTTAAAAAAAACATATAAATCACTCATTTTAGTCTGAATAAAGAAGGTTCACATTTACTGCAGATCTACACTGCCTCTGCCAGAGAGCTGCTACCTTCTTGATCCCCGTTACTACACCTCAAGTCCATGCACTTCAGGTCACACCGGCACAGTAGTGAAACATCAACGGTGTATTTCCATTCTGTCTCATACACACTTGATATTCACCTTGGAAATGTTGGCTATGAACCTTGTGTTTGGAATGAAGGTGCAAAACAGAACTTCCTGCAATGACTTGACACAAGAACAGAGGACAAAATCAGTTCTAGATGTCAAAGTCCTTTACCAGTGCTCACTATCTCACTGTATTGGTGGAATTCCTGCTGTTCCAGAAGTTAAGGATGTGTGTCCCTCATGGAAACAGGAAAGCAGGACAGTTTGTAAAATTAGCTGCTGGGAGACAAGAATTCCATAGGAAATAAAATGCAAGTTAATTGGATCTGATTACTAATAATAGGAATCATGGTGTTCAGAGGTCTCTTGGTGAAACTTTACAGTAGAAGTCACATTGTCTTGCTGTAAGCATTAATATAACCAGTGACTGCTTTCACTGCTATATATCCACCACATCATTGCTGCTTTACAATTTAAACCATATTTACATAGGAAATATTTATCTTCTAGGTTTACAGCTCAGTCAAAAAAGCCACACAGTTCATACTTCACAGATGACCTATCACAGAATCATAGAATCTCAGACTGGTTTGGGTTGGGAGGGACCTTAAAGCTCATCCAGTCCCAACCTCCCTGCCAGCAGCAGGGACACCTTCCACCAGACCAGGTTGCTCAAAGCCTCATCCAACCTGGCCGAGAACACTTCCAGGGAGGAGCAGCCACAGCTTCTCTGGCCAACCTGGGCCAGGGTCTCACCACCCTCACATCAAACAATTTCTTCCTAATATCTCATCTAAACCTGCCCTCTTTCAGCTTAAAGCCTTTTCCCCTTGTTCTGTCACTCCTTACCCTTATAAAAAGTCCCTCCCCAACCTTCCTGGAGCCCCTTCAGGTACTGGGAGGCCACTGGAAGGTCTCCCCGGAGCCTTCTCTTCTCCAGGCTGAACAGCCCCAACTCTCTCAGCCTGTCCTCACAGCAGAGCTGCTCCAGCCCTGGCATCATCCTCGTGGCCTCCTCTGGACTCGTTCTAACTGGTCCATGTCTCTTTATAACTGGGAAATACCTCAGGCAAAGGGCTGAGGATGGTGCTGCCCTGAAGCAGAGGTAGCATGGTTTGTTTATTAATTGTGTGTCTATTTTTCTTTCATTTATTTTTTATATATTTATTCAAACCAGTCTGTCTGTTCGATATCAGAAGTGTTTTCTGCACCTTCCTTCCACTCCAGAGTTTTCAAGTTCTTGTAGCTCTACTTGAATTTCCTTGAATATTTTTCATCCAATGTTATCTGAACAATCTGAATTAGAGCTCTGATGTTTTTCCACTCTTGTAGTTTGAATAAATATTTGGGATTTAAAAAAAAAATAAAATTACAGTGCATAATATATTGAACCGAAGGATGTTGCTCATCAAAATTTGACTACTACAGGGTAAAAAAAAAAGTAATTCCACGTTAACTTGCAAAGGATAGAAATTGGCATTTTGAAGGAATTGGTTTTCTTTAGAAAAATTATAGTTCTGTTGACATTGATTCAGCTCAGAAAACTTTTGATGCATCTGGAAATCTCATTTAAATTGAAATTCTAATGACCAGGTTTTCAGACATGGATCTACATTCTGTGGAGAATAAGGTTAAGTGCGGTGTTTACTTCACAAATCTATTTTTGCAAAGTGTAATATTGAAGTCTGAGGGGTGGATTGCAATCTATTAAAATTCAATGGCTACATGAACTTTGTCATTATGTCTTACTGGCCATAACAGGACTATTCCATGGCCAAATTGGCACACACTTTCCAAATAGTTACAAAGTCTGCAGATTTTTTTATGTTTTATTTTTTTTTCAGAGAAGACAAAGACAAAAATGAACAGAAGCAAAATGAAAGACAACTCTGACAGCAGTGGCTGCAGGTGCAGACAAGGCAGGTGCTGCTGAGAGAGTAGCTGCCAGGACCCTGCCAATATTCCTCATCACCAAGAATGCCAGGACACACCATAAATTCAAATTAAGATAATCTGAAGGGGAAGAGAATCTGCTCTGCTGGAACTGTGGTTATTTGGAAGCCAGGTTAAAGAATGATAAGCATGGATTAAAATTACTCATGTGTGAGCATCAGGAAAAATTGGTTCTCCTAATTGTGACCATTTGTAACAAACTTTACTGGAATCATACTCAATGTACTAATAGAGGTATTTGATTTTGAAAATACTGAAGGACTTACTATATATTTTTAACAAGATTATCTTGGCACTGTTATAAAAACTCTGTTTAAGAGAACAGTATAAAGCAAAATTTACCATTTGCTTTGACACTGTAGTGACTTTTTTGTAGCCTTGCACCCTTATCTAAACCAGATCCCTTGGCTTCCTTTTAATTTTCCTCCTTTATCTGTGTGTTCAGTTTTAAAAGGGATAGAGAATTACCATCGAACTAGTACCAAAGGAAAACCTTCAGCACAGTAAATTTACCTTTAAAACATTTTATTCTTATTTGTAAATGGAAATATATCAAACACCCCAAGATTTCTCTGAGTCAAAGACCAGATTTTGATAGGAACACTGCTACGGTTGCAGGTCTCTGATAGCTTCTGATTTGTGCCTCTGGAGCAGTCATGATGGTGAGCTTTCTGGGCTTGTGGTCATTAACAAAGTCCTGGGTCAGACTGAGTTTGACTAAGAGTTGGATCTGGGAAGCACCTGGGTCCATGACATCAGGGGGCTAGCATTAGAACATGGGCCCCAGTGTTTCTGGAGCCTTATGGAGAACCTGGTGTCTAAAAGCTCTGGGAATGTCAAGTTTCTGCAGTGCTCACTGTAGAAGTGATGTGAAATTAAGAAGTCTTTAGACTTGTCAGGACTGAAGAATCAGTAAATGTTAAAATCCTCAGGAGTGGTATCATTGAACAAGAGTGACTTGAGAAGAAATTAATTAAGATTAAACCAACAGGAATGGCCATTTGTCCAGGATTTCTACAGCATTTTCACCTCTCTTGAATTATTTTTATTTGGTAAATTAAAGCCTGACCCCAAACTGAATTTAAAAACTGATGTCTATCTTTCATCCAAGTCTGTCCTCATGTATCTTCTGAAAACCACTACAGGAAAAAAATCTTGTAGGATCTGACCTGGTTACACAGACACCAATAATACTTTGTAGGCATCTTAAATGGGAACAGATTTGAGCATTAAGTGGGTCAGGTTTGTAAACTGGTAAATGTCATCAACTCCTTGGGGTCTTTTCTCGAAACTGATTAGAAGGCTGATACTTTAATAGGACCATGCACAACAGTGTAATTTTTTAAGGACTGAATGAGTTTTCTAACAAGGTAATTAACGTCCTTGAAAAGAGGAAGCCCTGAACTCCCATTTACATGCACAAGAAACCAGTAAATTACTTCAGGCAATTTATGGTGTCAACAGTGTAGACAAACATTGCTCCTGGCTTAGAGGAACCAGCATTGCCTCTTTTAAAGGCTTTTACAGCTTCAGTGGTTTGCCTGATCCCAGCACCTTTAGTTGCACTGCTGTACTCAACAGAGGCCAAAAAAGGAAGGTTTTTTGTTTTCTCTTTCATGTTTGGGTTTACAAAATAACCCCCTCTTGTAAAAGCTTCATACTTAAGCTCTGTGGTGTCGAGTAGCATAGCAAACCTGGCCAGAGGAACAGGATTTTCTGTCCTTTGGAGAGTGTGAAGGAAATCTGCATAAGCTATATCACCAGTTGGACTTGTTGTGACAGCTCCTGCTAATTAACGTCTCTGCAGAACAGGGATCAGCAGGTTGTACACTTCAAAGATAATCACATCTGGGTAAGTTTCAGTTTCCAGGAGAACACATGATAATTAATGCTCCTGGTAAGCACAAGAAGCTTAGCAGAACAACAGAACACATATTTATAAACAACTTTTTCTTGGAAATACTTTTAGCCATGTTCATAGATCACATGGAGTGGATGAAGGTGCTTGGGTTGCTCAGCCTGGAGAAGAGGAGACTGAGAGGAGATCTCATGATGGTCTGGAACTTCCTCCCCACGGGAAGAGGAGGGGCAGGCGCTGAGCTCTTCTCTCTGGCCACCAACGCCAGGAGCAGAGGCCATGGCAGGAAGATGTGGCAGGGGAGGGTGAGCTTGGCCATGAGGAAAAGGTTCTTGAGGCAGAGGGTGGTGGAGCACTGGCACAGGCTCCCCAGGGAGGTGCTGATGGCCCCAAGCCTGACAAGATTCCAGCAGCATTTGGCCAAGGCCCTCAGGGACATGGTGTGAATGTTGGGCTTGTCCTGTGCAGGGACAGGAGTTGGGCTCCATCATCCTGGTGGGTCCCTCCCAACTCACAACATTCGATGACATATCAGCAAGTACCCAATACTGATGGAGAAAAACTGTTTTCCAGTTCAAACTATTTTCTATAGAGCAAGTTTATATTGTTTATTTCTGTAATTTTTTCCAACTGCATTTAATTATCACTAGAAAATTATAACTTTGGAGCTTAAATACTTAAAAGCCAATATGGTTCAGTGGAAACCATTTGTTCTTCACAGGAGAAAATTGAACACAGCCCTAAAGAAAATAAAAATTATTGTGTTCATTTAATATGGTTTGCACTGATTTGATGATTAAAAAGACAGATTCTCACAGCACCTGAATTCAGACAGTGGAACCTAGAAAAGTGTGAAACTCATAAACCTGTGAAACTCATAAACCTGTGAAACTCATAAACCTGTGAAAATCATAGGACTTCTGCAAGACCTGTGGTAATGCAAATGCTCTCCAGCCTTCACCTAAGTAACACCTGCCACCATACCATAATTCAGTTACCTTTTTTAAAACTGAGAGTCTTACTCTGTCACTACTTCATGGAATGTGCTTTGCAACTGATTTTGATCCTCTTTCTGAGTACAGCCTTTAACAATTTCTAATTGTTATAGCTGGGTGACAGGGTTCAGCCACACTTTAGCAACATCCTTTTTCAATACTGTTGTGGTTTAACCCCAGTTGGCAACTAAGAACCACACAGCCACTCACTCCCTTTCCCCAGGAATGCAAGGTGGGGAGAGAATCAGGAGAGTGAAAGTGAGAGAACTCATGGGTTGAGATAAAGACATTTCAATAGGTAAAGCAAAGGCCAAGCGTGCAAGCAAAGTGGAACAAGGAATTCATTCAGCACTGCCCATCACAGGCAGGTGTGCAGCCACCTCCAGGACAGCTTAAATACTTAAAAGCCAATATGGTTCAGTGGTTCAAGCATAACAGTTACTTGGGAAGATAAACACCATCACTCTGAATGTCCCCACTTCCTTCCTCTTCCCCCCTTTTTGTATGCTGAGCATGATGCCATATGGTCTGGAATGTCCCTTTGGTCCCTTAGGGTGAGTTGTTCCAGCTGTGTCCCCCCCCAGATTCTTGTGCACCCCAAGTCTCCTCACTGACACAGCAGTATAAGAAGCTGAAATGTCCTTGACTCTGCTTAAGAAGTCTAAAACATCCCTGTGTCACCAACATTCTTCTGATCCTGAATTCAAAACACAGCACGATGCCAGCTACTAGGAAGGAAATGAACTCTGTCCCAGCCCAAACTAGGACAAACATTTACAAGAGAAGAATGTCCATGTTGGCCTTCATGAAATGCAGAAAGGTTAGTGCCATAATACTGTCTTTTTATTTTCTTTTCTTTTTTTTCATTTTTTTCTGCTGCTTTTCTAACCACTGGTATTCTGGATCTCACTCTGACCTGCTTGTACCACTCTGCATTTGCTGTGTGAAGAGTTTGATTCCTGTGCTGTCTTAACTCGGTGACCATTGTTTTGTCCATCACATTGCATGAATAAGATTGAGGGGTTTAGAGTTTTTCTTAAGGAAATGGAATTTTACTTAAGGAACTGTTGAATAAAAGCTGCATGTTCTGTGTATAATTCAGTAAATATTTGGTACATCTCGTTTCCTTCAGGAAGATTTATTTCCATGGAGGCTGAAAATGTGCTAACTCCTTGAGGAGGAAGACACAAAACATAATTTGCAAATCAAAATCTTTGGCAAATGTAAACATAAATCATCTATCATGTTTATGGAGCAAAACCAATTAAAGAGTTTCAGCTAATCTCCCCAGAAATTCAGTCTTTTTTGGAAAATGCTTGTCTTCTGAGTGTATAAATGGTCACTCCCAGTTGGATCCTGTTGGGCACGCTGTAGAAGCTCCCTTCATGCCCATCCCTTCCTCCTAACGACACACTAAGCTGAATATGTTGTTCTATGATTTTTTGTACAATTGCTTATTATTCTGTGAAACAGTATTCAACTAAAAAAAAAAAAAAAAAGAGATTTTTAATGCATCAAAGCTTGCTAATCAGAGCTGCTTTATTACATTCCTGTGGAGTGAGTGTGCTAATGAGTGCCTAATGTGTTTGCACTGCGATGTGAGCTCACGTCAGTGTTTTTGAAAGCTTAATTGTGCCCAGCTGCCTGGATTTTTGTGATGGACAGATGATACTTAGTGTCTCCCTGCTAATCAAGTGTCCAGGAGGGATTTGTGGTGTATTTTAAATTGTTTACTTCAATTTAGTTCCTATAAAAGGGACTACGCCATCATCAGCCGCTGTTCCACCTAATGAATTGGTGCTGTGATTTTATTTTGTGTCCCAATTAAGTGCCAGATGAGTGTAAGCCAATGTCAGGAGTGTGAAACATTTACTATGCATATTAAATAAGAGTGCATTATTAATGGTGTTTCATACTTAGAGAGCCTCCATTGTGTAGGGATCTCAATTCCACTTTAACAGTTTGGGATGTTCACTGGAGGGAAATGGAGAGACACTGGAAATTGTTATTTCAATTTATGCAACAAAATCTGAAACTAAACCTAGATCTCCTGACTTCAGACACCTGCTTCAAACACCAACCATGTTTCCAAAGTCTAGAAGATTCTAAACTTGCTATGTACCAAGAATTAAGCTTGTTTTTAAACTGAGTCATCTGAGTTAGTCTGATAACAACAAAATGTGAAGATACTCTGTTTTAAGCAGAAATATAGTGGAAATAAAACTGTAATTAATGGAGTTCTTTTACTATTTTGTGATTTATAAAGAAAAGGGAATTCTTGTCTAGTCCAAACCCTAGGTGCAGTAACACTCTTGCAATATATAACAGGTCAGCTACGGAAATTGATGACAAAGTCTTTAGCTAGCAAAAGTTGGTTAAAATGTTTTAACAAACTGAAGAGAAGGCAAAATATTTCACTTTTGGGGGATAGGTTGTGTATGCCTGCACAAACACTGTAAAGGCAAATTGTCATAACTGAATTGTAGTTTGGAAATGGTGGTGTCCTCAGGGCCATGGTTTTAAAAACATTAAGTAGCCATTGGAAAGGCAGTGAGAATTGTCTTTGGGCCAGACAAATTGAAATGGACTTCAGCTGAATTTTTAGCTGGAATGCCTAGGCAAGCAGAGATGTTCACCTTTTGGTTTGTTTTTTGAGAGTGGTTTCCACATCTTTTCTCCAATAACTGCATTCACCTGTCTGCTGGAGCACAGCTTTCACCAAAGATACAACAGTAAGCATCACACTTAAGGTGAGAAATTGGTTGAAAGCATTGTAAATAAGTGTAAAGAAATGTAAGAAGTGTAAAACAAGTCAGATATAAGTCAGCTTATAATAAACATTAGGAAACTTGTACTAGAGAATTACCAGAGAAACAATCATTCAAAAATACTGGGTTGATACAGAACTACCTCAAAATGCAGCCAGTAAATGCTAAAGGAAATTATAATCACTGTCTATTCAGGAGCTCGTTTGACCTGGTGTAACTGTATTGCAACAGATGGGAACTGAAAGAATACTGATGTGCCTACAGTGCTGATGGGCTGCCAGGCAGAACTCCTTTTCAGTCACAGAATAATTAACGTGTGAGTTATTTGCTGGTAGGATGCTTGATCAGTAAGTATAAAAATAAGTGAAGCTTCATTTCCTTTAGGCTGATATATAAACAACATGTGCTAAACGAGCACAGCATCAGACAAGATGGCTAGCCCATGAATTTTTCAGGGTATTTCAGATAAGCTCCTGAAATTCTTGTTATGCTTCTAGTTGGTTGCTGTGCCATGTTGTTGTGGTATCACAGATCTTTGTGAACTTCAGATACTCAATTAATGGGAAAAATCCTTTGCAAGGTAAGTAACAATGCTAAGCTGTTGCCACACCTCTGTTCCTTTGACTTTCTTGGTTTCTTGCTGTATGGACTTTTCAGTAGCCATTAACTAGACTCATTTTGGGACAAAGTGCTGGTCCACTGTCAAGGTACAGGTCTCTAAGAGACAATCTGCCTAGCAGTTTGGTTATGTAGAATAACTGAGATCACAGGATAAGCATCTCCATTTTATTTTCTTTTTATTATTATTTCCATAAGTTTTCTGGCTGTGTCTCTAAATTGGTTGTCTCTGAAGCCAAAGTCCAGAAACCAGCTCAGAAAAGACTAAGCCCTCAAGAGTGTAGTAGCTTTTTAGATGTGAGGCAGACAAAAGGACACATCTGTTGTCAAGATATCATCCCCATAAAATGTTCATAGCATCTGCCCACCTCTGGCTGACAAGATTATTCCAGTTTGGAGCTCATCTCAGCTGTTGACAAACTTAGCAATTTTTCTAACATGTTCATATAGGAGACCAGGGGGTAGGAGAAACCTCTGAAGCAATTAATAATTGGTTTTAAATGTGGAGAAAGGTAAAGAGATTGGATCAGCTATGAGATGAGCAAAGCCATTGGTTGCTTACTCTGACTAATACAGGCGGTAAGAAATGTTGAAAACAACAGCGGCCCCTGGGGTAGGAGGTGGTGGGACTGTGGGACTGGTTAGATGTTTGTACTCCAGGCAGTAGCACTGTGCAAAATGATGGAGCCACCAGCCAGGACTTGACACGTTTACAGGTGGGACACAAACGTCCCAGACAAGTGTTTTCTGGATCTGAGGTGCTGGTCTCAGCTGGACCAGAGGGTACGACTTTGGTTAGTGTGTGTGTGTCACACAATATCAATTGCTATCCCACTCACTATATAATTTGTTAGATTTTATGACACCAAGTGATGTGATCTGTTCTTGTCACCACCTACCCAAACTCTCCTCTGATTTCACAGATAAAAACTGAGGCACACTGTGCAAACAGAAACGTTTCTTGTTGCTCTGTGGGCATTAGAGCTGTGTTGACATATGCATTGCATAACAGGGATGGAGAAACTTCTGCTCCAGCCTGAGTATTCAATGTCAACTCTGTTCTTCAGGGGCTGGATACACACCGAAAGTGATGTGTAAATAATGCTTTAACTCTTTCTGTATCACTCATTCTAATTCTAAAAACAGCCTTAAATGACTTCTCAAATCTGCCCAGAACTGGAAGCTCTTCCTCAGACTTCAGTCTGAACGTGAATTTGCTGTTCTGTGGGAGCCTGTTCTGAAGCTCATTTTGAAGTAAATACATATCCAAGCATTAACCTCAATCAGATTGGTTTCTGACCTGCACCTTGCCTCCAGAAAAACTCTTGTTTAAGATTCTGCATCTAAATGCAACAATCAGTACACGATTTTCATTCTTCCAGTGTAACTATTGAGATGTAAATGAGAACTGTCTGCACCTACCTGTGTGGCTGAGTTTCTCTTTTGCATATTTTAATTCATTAGGTTAAAAATAAATGACAGTATTTTATTTGCTTCAGCAGACTGGGCACATTAATTCACCTATTCTATAACACTTACGGATAAATAAAGTTGATTTCTTTTCCACTTGCATAGTAAAACATTCAAGCAGATTTTGGCTACTAAAGATCATTCTGGAAAGGAATGGAAACTGTGGTCAGTACAGTATTTTCTGTTTTACTGACAGTTCAAGTGTCATCAGCAAGCATTCGTATTTATTCAAATTCAGCTTGACTTTTCAGGAAAGAAGTGGGAGACCTGCTGCATTTCTGTACCTTTGCAAACACTAATTCTTTGTTCCTTTGTCCTGGGTATGTGTGACATTTTCTTTCTAAAGCTGAAACATGGGAAGGCAAATGTGCCCTGCAGCCCCTGTCCTAGTCAAAGAGCTGTCTTCTTGTTGTTGTTCCTCCCGGAAAGGGGCTCTGAAAGGAACCACTGTTGTAGAACCAATGAGGTTCTTTAAGTGGATCATTTCTCAGTCACTGGAATAATAAATCCCCATTTACTCAAAGGGTTGCATTCACTCTTCAGTGGCAAAACAAACAGGAATTCATGGCCACAGCTAGGCAACCAGAATTACTTATGCATTCTTTTCAGAATCTTTCTTTTTTTTTAATCTTTATTGGAATTCACCATAAAGATTATTGTTTAATGAGGGGGAAGTTCCACTGGAGCCAAATGAAAAGGCACAAGCCTTCTGAGCCAGAGTATATTTCTCAGAAGTGTCTTATTTGTCAGGCTATTGCAAATTTGCATTTGGTTTTGGTTTTGGTTTGGTTTTGGGTTTTTTTTGCTAGTTAAAAGACAAATGAAACATTTGTTTTCTGCCTTTTTACATTCTTTAAAAGTTTTCTGGAAAGAGAAAGATGAAACCAATACATTTTAAAGTATAATTTAGAAGTGTCCACAGGATGGACCACCACTCTCATCCTCAAACTTTCCTGCTTGTTCCCATTGTAGCTCTGCTAAGAACACCATTGTCTACTATATCTGCTTAGATTTATTGGGGCAAAAAACCTTGGGGCTGTGTCAGGGTTAATTGAATCATAATCAGGCTTCTTCTGGAAATCAAATTTGTGCCTGAATTGCAGTCATCTGACCATCTGTAATAGCTATCTAAATGTTAAAATGAAAATTTAATTGTAGTATTTGCTTCTTTACAGCTTGTTGTTTATACATATAATTTATGAGTCAGAGTTCAGAGAACACGTCGTTAACAGCAAGATCACTTTATGACATTAGTGTCTTCTGCATCTACCTTGCAGTTGAACTTCCCAGCAAATTCAATTGGGTAGAGTAGCTCCAGAAAATACAGCATTTATTTTATTTTTCTAATAAAGGTCAGTTTAATTTTGAAACTTATTAAAAATATTTTTTCTGTATATGCTTTTGAATAGTTTGATATTATGTTTCACTCAGTTTAATGTAGGGATTTATTTAGATCATTGTAACAAATCGAGGTTATAGGAGTTTTTGTCCCATTTTCTAGACAGCCATCTGGGATATATAGTGAGGCTGTCCTTACTATGCTCAGTGTAGGTAAATTATCCAAGCTCCAAAATTAGACTGGAAGCCTAGTTTATAGTTCATAGAACCTATACAGAAAAACTCTGAATATGATTATATGGTTCAGTTTTTAAATCATTAGGGTCTTGTGCAGAGGTTCTGTGCACTTTGGCATGAGAAACACAATTTTCCTTTTTTTTAAGCAAATCTTTTAAAAGTTTAAAAGCAAACTCCATGTGGCAGGAAAGAGTGAGCGTATTTTGCTCATTGACTAGAAGACAGTGAGCTCACCTGAGCTTTGAGAGCCCAATTCACATTTCTCCACCCTAAGGAAAATCTTTCCCCCTTTATTTGGTGCCACAGGATTTCCCTGCCCCCGCGCTGCCGGTGGGGCTGTGGCAGTCGCAGTTTCCTCACTCGGGAGTCTCTAAGCGTGGCAGTGGCTTGACAAAGTGCGTGCAAGAAGCTGTCACCCTTTGTCACTGCCATTCATTGCTTCCAACTTGGTGACTTATTCCACTGAAGTCCTTTACAATGTTAAACAATTTCACGTGGTGGCCCCCTTTGCCAATTACACCTTTTACTTCCCCCGCATTTGTTCCCCATCACTCCTTGGTGTCAAATGACCCCTTGCTTTTGAGAGGAGTAATTGTTTCCTCAGTGACTGTTCCTCAGCACCGATCAATGAAGAGCTTCTGCCCTGCACTCTTGATTAAACATTAGCTTCTTATTGAAAAAAAAAAAACCAAAGGGTTTGCTTTCCTTATAGGTTTTCACAGTTTATTACTGTGATTGAGCTGGGATAACAAGAGTGTGTTATAGACCTGGACAGCCCTACTACATGACTCCACACACAGATGATACTTCCCATAATTCTTACTGATGAGCACAGCAGAATTTAGACAAAAGCAGTAGTCAGAAAAAAAATCTGTGAGATTGCTCCTTCCATGAAAGGTGCAAAAATATAAATAAAAATTAAAACACCTAGTGTTTGGCAGAAGAGTCATTCCCCATGTACTTTTGACAGCTGTGGATCTCCATGTGTATAGTTTTTCATCTTTATTTGTCTTTTGGCCTCTGCTAACACCCCAAAAAAATATACCAAGGGCGGACTGAGGTGACACTGACCGGCCTGGAGTTCCCCAGCTCTTTCTTGTCTCTCTTTTTAAAAATGGGGGTGATGTTCCCCTTTTTCCAGTCTGTGGGAACTTCACCAGACTGCCAGGACTTCTCAAATATGATGGACAGTGGCTTTGCAACTTCATCTGCCAGTTCCCTCAGGACCCACAGACACATCCCATCAGGTCCCGTGGACTTGTGCACCTTCAGGTTCCTTAGGTGCTCCCAAACCTGGTCTTCTCCTACACTGGGTGGCTTTTCATTCTCCTGGACCCCTTCCTATGCATTCTAGGGCTTGGGCACTGTGGCACAAGTCCTTGCAGGTGAAGACTGAGGCAAAAAAGTCATTGAGCACCTCAGCCTTCTCAGTATCCCAGTGACCAGATCTCCCATCGCCTTCAGAGAGGGCCCACATTTTCCCTGGCTTTCCTTTTCTCCCTGATATCTATAAAAGCTTTTTTTGTTGCCCTTGACATCTCTGGCCAAATTTAATTCTGTCAGGGCCTTGGCTTTCCCAGCCTGACCCCTGGCCACTCAGACAATTTCTCTGTATTCCTCCCAGAATCAGTCATCAAGATCTTCTCTTCTCTTCTCTTCTCTTCTCTTCTCTTCTCTTCTCTTCTCTTCTCTTCTCTTCTCTTCTCTTCTCTTCTCTTCTCTTCTCTTCTCTTCTCTTCTCTTCTCTTCTCTTCTCTTCTCTTCTCTTCTCTTCTCTTCTCTTCTCTTCTCTTCTCTTCTCTTCTCTTCTCTTCTCTTCTCTTCTCTTCTCTTCTCTTCTCTTCTCTTCTCTTCTCTTCTCTTCTCTTCTCTTCTCTTCTCTTCTCTTCTCTTCTCTTCTCTTCTCTTCTTCCTTAGGCAAATGTGAAAGCAAGTGGCTCGTATCCAGAGCAGGGTAAAGATTCGTGCTGGTGTATTTTAAATCCCATTTGAGAGTAAAACTACTGCTGAATTCCAACAAAAATAAAAAAGCTGTGGCACAGCATTTTGTTTAAAAGCTATGGTGAATCTCAAAACTATTTAAAAGTGGGAAGGCTTTGTGTGAAAAGCTGATAGATACCAGGATTTAGTATCCCATGATGGTTAGCAACACTAACAATAGTGGGAGAGCAACTACAACTTTCTGTAGGAGCCAACATCCTCCAATCCCCTTTGGAAGCTATAGGCACGAGCTTTCATTTCCTTTCTGCTATATATAATAAATCTTATTCCTTCATCTTATATTATAATGGCCATATGGTATGATGAAAAATCAGTATCAGAACAGAAGTCAGGAAGGATCATACAGACAGTGTCCACATTATGTCAGTTTGTGTGTGTATTTGAATGGAAACTTTGGGAAAACATGTGAAGAGTGAAGCAGCTAGGGAAATTTAGGTACATGTCTTACTTAGGAAGGAAAAAGAGGTGATCAGCCACGAATATTTGGAAGCATTAATCTAAGAGACAATCCAGAAATCACTGTTAGCGCTTTGCCTCTCTGTGGTTGTCCATGCAGAGGCATTGAGAGTCCTTTTCCCTGTGCTAAAATGGAGGATTTCCTCTTTCTTTTTTCTTTTTTTCCCCTCTTGTAACATTATAAAAACATGAAAAAAGTGTTTGAAATATGAGGTACACAGCTACAGAGTGCTCATGAATACTCTGACTTCAACATCCCACAAGGCTGTGATGGATTCCTGCCTGCTGCCACTACTTTTTGATGACATTTCAGTTCTCTCAGAGAGGCTGGTTAGAGAAGAAATTTACAGCTCAGCTGGAGGTTCTTCTTGTCTTTTTTATTATTTCCTATATGTATTTATTATCTTGTTACTCTCTAAATGCAGCAGTAGGCTATTTTAAAAAAGGGAAAAGAACCCTCAACACAACAGCATGTTGAGTTTGTGAGCACTGGCTAGGATATTAATGTCTGAACTTCAGGACAAAGCCTTTGTACTAACATATAAAAGACCATGATTAGAAAATGACTTATCTGTGTATAAAAAGCAGCTAGAGCAGAGGAAAAAAAATGGTTTGAAATGACACATTTAATCCATTTATTATTCAAACACTTATTAGACTTTAAAGGTCTGTAGTGTAAAGCAAAGTAAGCAGCCACCAAATGAGTAAATAATTGTACTCCAGCTTCATCACACAACCTGGTTGGGAATCCAGTGCTGGCTGTTTCTGAAGGATGGGGTTGACCCTTTCCATTGTCTCTTGACAGCAAAGCAGTAACTGCAATGATTAACGATGGCTTTCCATGCATGCACATGGTCACCAGGAGCAGAGCTGAACTGGCCAGCAGCAAAACTCCACCTGGTTCTTCTTTGGAATAACCTCTGTGCTGTCCATTGTCCACCACAGTGAGTTACAGTGACAATGAGAACAACAATGTAAAGACAATTTGGTACAATCATTCATTGCAGTTATTTGGACCTTAATTTTGTTTATGCTATCAAATAAAAAGGCTGAATTACTATGAAAAATTTCAGAAAATTCCTTTTATTTTTTCTTTTTTTAAGTTTATTTATTACTATTACTATTACTATTACTATTACTATTACTATTACTATTACTATTACTATTACTATTACTATTACTATTACTATTATTATTATTATGATGCATGAGTTTTACTATTCCTGTAGAGACCTGACTCAAACTCTATTGAAGTCAACTTAGGCACATTTTTTTATTGCACTGAAAGGACAGTTGTTGGGGAGGGAAAAGCTATTTTTCTGTTGCCCATACTGCTTTCCTGTCCCTCAGTTTCTGTTCTTTCCCTCATACATGCTTGAATTTTTTAATAATGAAGATTACAGGTTTGTTTGGGTACAATTATGCCTGTCACCATGCATTTGCAGACAAGTCCACCAGAGAGGAACCACAGAGAATAGTTTGCAATGGGATAATGAAATCATGACTTCAGTCTAGAAGGCAGGGACTGTGAGTTATATTATTTATAGCTTAGTTTACAGTAATTTGGGGCTTTTGAGTGAATTTCAAGAGTCACAAATGAAAAAGTACAAAATATCCTTCTAGATAGCTGTCATAAAGTGAATGACATTTCACAGTCCTTTTAGCATATTATAGAAAATCAGTATTTTGCCAGTTTCAGAACATAAGTTTAAGGTTTTATGTCTTCCCCACTGGTGTATTACATAAAATAATGTATAAATAGAATATTTTTTTAAAAAAAATAATAGAATAAAAGTTTCTGCAAAAGATAAAAATCTTACTGCATGCTCAAGCAATAGGAATGCAATTTTTTGGGGTTTTTTTCAACTTAATAAAATAAAAATTCTCATTTTATAATCACACAAAGTAGACTATTGTTGAAGAACAAACAAATATAGAATACAGTAAGGTTGTGTTAAAACAGTACTTTTACTGTTCCAGTAGTAAATTAATGAGAAAATTAGAATACATTGATATGTGAAATCTTATATAATTTAGACCTAACTCTTTGAAATCTTCTTAATGAGCTAAATTTGTCTTTTAGATAATGGGAGGCTAAATTTCAATTGGAATTATAAAGCCTAAATAAATACTATCCTTCTGGAATAGTAACCTCATTGCTGGCTGTTCAAATGTGACCAAATATTACCCTTCTTATTCTTTAAAACTATTTGTGGAGAAAAACCTAAATTATTAGCTTTATAGTGAAAATCATGGAAAGAACTTCAAATATTTTGCTTTTAAATACTTGTAGTTGTTAACCTGATGCATGCTTGATGTTCACATAAGTTCAAAGCCAAGTTTCTCAAGGAAGGGAATTAAACTGCTTCCTTCTTGGGAGGTACTGTTCAGAAGATTGGAAGGAATAAATGGATAATGTTGGGTTTATGAGAACAGCCTGGGAGGTTGTCACACCGTTTTCATTGTGGTAGCTGTGTAGTTAAACTCTTTGGCTTCTATGAAGATGCAGATGAAAAGATTTACTATGGAGACTGCTTAAATATAGCTCAAAGAAGAAATAGAAAACAAGCAGCTTGTAATCTTACAGGAGATATATAGAAACAAAGTAGTAAAGATATTAAATAAAGAAGTTTGTATTCCTCTCCTCAAGACTGCATTTGGGAAAAAGAAATTAAAAAAAAAGAAAAAAGGTAAATTTAGTTCTAACAAAGGAATGATAAATTATATTATTTCAAAGGTGACCTGAAAATGGAGATCTGTGGTTTTGGGGTTTTTTTTCCTCCATTTTCACCTGAATACCTGGATGCTACCTGATTTTTTTATGTCTTCGTAATTCTTGTTGCATTTGTGCTCGATCAGTGGTGACAAAAGCAGGACTGATGAGTGTTTACAGAGTATGTGAGAGTGTTATTTGTATTTTCTACTTGAGGGGATTCTGTTTCCTCTGACTAAGGAAGTGCCTCACTCTTCCCATGCACCATCCCTACACCAGCTCCCCAGCTGATGTTGCCATGATCTTCACTTTGATCCTCACAGCCCCATGGAGAGGAAGATGAAAATCCTAGGACATGTCAGGTCCTGACAACTCCTGTTTTTACAGGAGTGATCTAAGTGACAGAGACTTTAGGGATTCTTTCTAATTTATTAGAATACAAAAGCCATTCAGCTATTCAGTGCAGTTAAGAGAAAAAACATTTGATTTCTAGTTTTATGAGCTTAATAGTATCAATTTTTATTTTTCATGTTGTCCCCTAAGAATTCAGCTATAAGTATGGAAGGCTTTCTATATAAATATACATATCTGAAAAAACAAAAACCAAAAACCCCTTTAGGTTAGTGAAATAAACTCTGCAACTTCTCTGACAAAGACAGGAAAAAAGCTGTATGTCTGCTGTCCTTGTCTCCACAGAATGTTCTGCTCTCTGGTGAATAAACTTTAATTTGTCTGAACTACAGGAGGATTTGTTATAATTTTAAAAGTTATTAGTCAAGCTGACTGGGAAAGACCAGAGAAACAGAAGGAAAGTGATGGTTGAAAACATCTTTAGTCTGCATTAAATTGGGACCTCAGCCTTTTGATGAAGAAAAACAAAAACCTCCTCAAGCTTAAACAAGCTCTGAGAACAGCCAATAGCTTAATAATTACAGCATGTGTCTGCAGCCCGGATTCAAGCCTGCTTTAGAGCAAATATCACCTTTCAGATCCTTGACATCACACAGAAATGCTCCATACTCCTGGTGGAAAAGCCTTCTTATCAGCAATGGCCTTCAGAACTGGCAGTGACAGCTCCACTGAAATCAAACACTTACACCAGGCGGTTTGAAACTTTGGTGATTTCTAAAATAAACAGATAAAAAACTAAAAAGTCAACTCTGTGCATTACACAGACATTTTAATGTTTCCTTGTGTTTCCATTTTACAGTTGATTTGCACATGTTTCAGGTACTCTCATTGGCATGGTCAGTTGGGTCTCGGCTCTGTTCGGCCGGGCAGTGTTTGTGCCGTGCTGCGTGGGTGCACGCTCAGTGTTGTGATGCAGGTGGCACCGTCCTAAACAGCAATGAACCCTCTGAGAAACATCCCCAGGAAGTAACTCGCTGTGGCACAACAGACTGTGCTCGCTTTTTACCTCACCAAGAAAAACAGGAGCCTGTTCTACCAACTTTGGGCCATGGTAGGAAGAAACATTATCGCATTCAATATATTCATCAATGACCTGGATGGGGGAATTGAATGCACTGGCAGCAAGTTTGCTGGTGACACCAAGCTGGGAGGAGTGGCTGACACAGCAGAGGGCTGTGCTGCCATCAGAGAGACCTGGACAGGCTGGAGAGCTGGGCAGGGAAAAACTTGATGAAATATAATAAGGGCAAGTGTAGGGTGTTGCACCTGGGCAGGAACAACCCCAGGTACCAGTATAGGTTAGGAAATGATCTCCTAGAGAGCAGTGTAGGGGAAAGGGATCTGGGAGTCCTGGTGGACAGCAGGATGGCCATGAGCCAGCACTGTGCCCTTGTGGCCAGGAAGGCCAATGGCATCCTGGGGTGCATTAGAAGGGCTGTGGTCAGTAGGTCCAGAGAGGTTCTCCTCCCCCTCTACTCTGCCCTTGGGAGGCCCCATCTGGAGTGTTGCATCCAGGCCTGGAGCCCCCAGCACAAGGAAGATGTGGAGCTGTTGGAGCAGGTCCAGAGGAGAGACGGGAAGATGATCAGAGTGCTGGAGCCCCTCTCTGCTGAAGAAAGGCTGGGGGAGCTGGGCTTGTTGAGCTTGGAGAAGAGAAGGCTCCAGGGAGACCTCACTGCAGCCTTCCAGTATTTTAAGGGAGCTTATAAGCAGGAGGGAGAGGGACTTTTGACATGGACAGAGAGTGACAGGACAATGTGAAATGGTTTTAAACTGAGAGAGGGGAGATTCAGGTTGGGCATTAGGAGGAAATTTTTCACCCAGAGGGTGGTGAGACAGTGGAACAGGTTGTCCAGAGAAGCTGTGGATGCCCCATCCCTGGAGGCATTCAAGGCCAGGGTGGATGGGGCCATGGCCAGCCTGATCCGGTGACTGGCAACCCTGCCCACAGCAGGGGGGTTGGAACTACTTGGTCTTTAAGGTCCCTTCAACCCAAACCTGTCTGGGATTCTACTATTTTATGATTCTCCATTCTTGTAGGCTTCTTCATGTCAGCACCTTCCCTCTGTGCTGAAGTGGTGAAGGAAGCCTGCCTTGCTCTGGGTGTGTGCCTGGTGGAAGTGGGTGCTCAGCCCAGGGACCACAGCCTCACATCTGTTGGGCTACTGAAGGCTGCAGTCTCCAACATCTGCAAAGCTGTCAGCACTCATTACTCCCCGTGGGGGAATGACCTCTAACTTAACTGGGCTCTGCTGAACCAGCTGAGCACCTTGCCAAGACCCTTTGCATCCTTCCCAGAAGCTCCACATCACTCTTTGGTAACAACCCTGGGCGTGTGTTATAAATAATGAGATGTGTTGGGGGGTGAGGGAGGGAGAGAGAAGTGGGGAGAGAGAGGGAGAAAGGGAGAGGGAAAGAGAAAGAGGGAGATAGGAAGAGGGAGGGGGGGGAGATGTGTTTTGTCAGGGAAATTAAGTTCTTTTACCCGTGTTTGATAATGACACTTCACTGGCATAGCTACTAAAATGCAGATATTGTTGAATGAATAATAAAATAAATGGCATATTTATACTTCTTGAAGTTGTGTGCCCTTTCCAGTGCATGTTCATTACAATGAGGCTAAAGATTAAAACATTAATGCCATGGGTTGTTTTTTTTTCTTTAAAATAAATCCATGGTATCCATTGATTTGTGAAAGTCCAGATTTAAAAAAAAATGCTTTGAACCAGAAGGTTAGCAGGAATTTATTCCTATGATGTTAATTGGTATAAAATTTGGTCTAATATAAGAGAAAAATATTTTAATGTAAGTAACAACTTGTGTTTCAAATGTAAATTGTGAATCTGTGGTTTCTGCATTGCTGCTCTGCTTGTTTCCAACTCACAGGGGAATAGATAAAAAGTCTAAGGAAGGAGCCTTTTCTGGGACTTGTCTGAGTTTAGCAGGTTAAAAAAAAACAAAAACAAACCAATCATGTTATTTTTGAAAGGTTAAAATTTTCAAAACATTAATTCTTATAAGTTTCCTTATAAATAGAATATTTTTTTCTCTTTTAAGATATCACAGAATAACAGAGTAGATGCATTGAAATTTTTTTACACCTGGTTGGTTTAAGGGTATCTAGTTATTGTTATTTGTTCTGTATGATGTGTGACTTGTGACATGGCAATTACAGATAAAAGGATGCCAGAAGTGCCTTGAAATTACTGTCACAGCCAGCTCAAGGTTTCACAGCTTGGGTGTTCCTTGCAAAAGGCAGCAAGGGTTGCTCATCACAGCCTAAAATCTCCTCTTGCGGAGGCGGGATTTGGGAACTCAGGAGAGGACCCAATATGAGTTAGCTTCAAGAAGTCCTCTTTATTCTGATACACACCTGGATTTATACCCTTTATCACAATACATGCGAGCTAAACACATACAGCAATTGGTTAAACACTCTTAAGCATGAGCTGTAAATGTGACACAACAGGTGGCTTAGCTCTGGTCACGTCCCAAGGACGTCAACAGGATGCTCCTACTTTGCGGTTACCAGCTAAAGCTGCTCCCTTCTTTCTCCCAGCTCAGTTTTGCTGAAGTTGTTTGAAATCCCAAGGACAAGTCAGGATCCTGGAGACCTCTGCTAATTCACCCTGACTTATGTCAAGGGCCTAAGCTGGCCACTGCAGCCTGAGCCATTTCATACCCTCGCTGCTTCTGCTGAGCCTCTGATTGTCCAACATCTCTGGTGATCCGTGACCCCCATTCTGCAACATCCTCTCACATAGTGAGTGACAGGAGTGTGAAACAGCATGGGATGGGATTGGAAAAAAATGGGAAATGAGCTTCTGCAAGCGTGTCTGGCTGTGGAACGAGAGGGAGAGTTGTACCTGGAACAGACGCCACTGATGGATTTTGATCATGGTGGTGGCAATGGCTGGCAGAACCCAACCTGGAGCCAGTCCGATATGTAACAAACAAGCATCAGTTCTCTTCCATAGGGTACCTTACTCAGCCCTAATCCATTTCACATCTACTAAAAACTGTGGGATCCAGCAAGAGGGGGGTCATCTCATGGATGGATTTTTGGGTTGTTTTTTCATTTCTCCACAGTCAGAGATCTGTAATTTTCAGGAGTATTGTGGTTTTTTGTTCCGTTTTTGCACCTGGGGGCACAGGAACAGGTATTCTCAATGTCAGCTCCAGGTGCTGTGTTGTGATTTACAGCAGCTTTACATTTGCTCAGCACTGATACAAGTGACTGTGCAACTTCCAGTGCAGTGAAGATTCAAAACCCATCTCTCTGGGCATTGCCTCTGTATGAAGCTATCTCAAGGTAGGAAGGAAAAGCGAATTCAGCAGCAAATCTGCTGAGCATCCCATGGAGGAAGCTGGAGATCAACTTTTCTAGCACAAATTACACTGCTGCCATGGGAGGGACAACAGTATCTGGGGAGAGTAGCTGCTGTTTCCTCCTAGGATGAAGTCACACTTCCCTTCTCCCACTTGCACCCTACACAGCCTCCAACCCTGGAAGCTGGTCCCTTCCTCCTGAAGCCCTTCTGGTAGGTGTAACCCACCCCTGTTTCTGGACCTGTCCATCTCTGCAGGAGGTGTTGGGTGCAGAAGCAGAAGGTGCCAGCAGCACAAAGAACTGGACTACAGGAAATACTATTAAATATTTCAGTGGGGAATGATGAGTGACTGTATATAGGAACTGAAAAACAGGATAGTTCCTGGGCTGGTCTCCTCAATGATGAATACTTAAAAGGAGCAAGAAAAAAGGACAAAATCATGGAGAAGGGATATCCCCTATATTTTGCAGTCCTCCACCTCTGTTATTTCCCTTAAGATACACTATTTAAAGGTTTTCTCTCCCTTCCCTTGTTTTGCCAGGAATTAATTTTGCACTGTTTGAACCATCTGTGGGAAAATGATTCCAGTCTGATTCCACTGGGTTTGAGGGCCAGGGGTTTCCTGCAATAGGCTTTCCAGTACAACTCTGGTGTGCTCGGAGTCAGAACTGTGTCATAACCATCTCACAAGGGCTTCAACTCATCATTTTTCCTGTGGGGATGTAAGCTGCACTAGTATCAGCAGTTGCACACCAGTTTAATTGTGTTCTATCCTATTAATTATTAGCAATCTATGGTGCATATTTTCTTTGTATAAATTCAGTGTAATAATTTATTATAAGGAAATTATCGGTCTTCATGAGCAAATATATTAAAAATTAGATATTAAGACTAGGGGGATACCATGAAAATGTGTCATAACAATAAGAGAAAAAGGAAGTGAGGAATTAAACTGACTAGGAAAGATAAAAAAAAAATATTTAAAAAATTAAAACAGCATTTACAATTAATGTAATATAACAACAGTGTAAGATGGAAAATTAGGAAGGACAAAATTGCTATCTGCATTTGTGTTCAAAATTATGTCATGCCTACCAAAACTGTCATCACCTTTTTTCCACTATAAGAAAAGTGATAAGAAATTCAAACATAGCCAAATTAATTGACAATGCTTTTAAAAAAGGTGATTTTTATTATAGTATATAATTAATCTGTGAAACCACTGTCTCCAGGAGGCATCAACAATCATATCATATTAATGGATTTTCAAAAATACTTGAGAGTATCACGACAGCTACCGTGTGGTATGCTTTTAAAATAATAATTAATCTTTTGATCTGCATGTTAGAGAATCCAAAGATGAGAGAAATACTTTGTTAATTAAAGGTAAATAGACTGCCATTTAGTGTTGCATCCCCTGACATATATGCTTTCATTTGGAACATGTGAAATAATTCTGGCATGTTACATATTACAGCCATAAAACCTGATGTGCTGTACCCTTAGGAAGCAAGACCCCGATCAATCATTCATGGGAGAGTAAAGAACTTTCAGATCACTGTAAGTTATTTGGAAAAAGAGTGAACATGGCATATGAGGGACAAGAAATACTGGATGTGGATAATGGAGTTGAATTTGAGAGATGATTGTTACAGTGACGTGTTCACAACCCTGCCATTAAGTGTCCTCTGGAATATTTTTAAGGGATTTACTTATTTCTGTGATTTAGAACTTTCCACATCTTAGAACCTTCTTGGATTCATGAAGCAGATTGTCAGTTTGAAGGTTGCTTATTTTTTAGGGATTGAAAATTGATGCCTTTTTTATGTGTAACTTTGAGTGATTTTTTCCCTTGCCTTTTAACAAAAAAAATAATCATTACTTGAGGGGGTCAAATTATTTTTATATTCTGTCAGGCAGTACAACTAGTTTATTTACAGAAAAAAACCCATTTATTCCCACTGATACGATGGCTGCTTTGAAGGATGTTAATAAAAGACCTTCTGAAAAAGCAATTTGATGAAATCCAGTCCCTAGCAATAAAGCAAACTTAAGCCTGATCTCCTTCTCCCATCACTGTTTGCTGCCTCAAGGTGTTATTGCAATTTGGAGAAGCCACACCATACCAGATCACCAGACTGATTCAGGTTAAAAATAACTGTTTATCCAAAGTGTTATCTTTAATCTGGATTTCTTCTTTTCTGTTTGTTTAGTTTGTTTTGGGTTTGTTGTTTTAGTTTGATTTTTTTTCCCTTTTTTGTGTGTTTAACTAATGAGTTATAATGAGGAAGCAACTGCAGCACAGGCCAAAGTGAATGGTTGGCAGCAGTAGATAGAAGTGAACAGATTTCAGAAGCTATCTGAAATGCTAAATCCCATATCTCCTCAAAACACCACCTTGCAAGTTCCTGTTCATAATTATTGCAGCTGATTCCCCAGATCTGTACACACACATCCATATAAATAGAAGCAAACTACTGAATGGCAACAACTTGTCATATTATGCACAGAATTAGCTTCATGAATCTCCATCAGGTTGTTTCTAAGTAAGCAGGCAAGCCCAGTGTGAGCTTGGACTGTTAAGAATTCATCTGTATCAACTTCATCTTTTCATTTTCCTTTTTTACAAAAAAATAAGACTTTTTTTTTTGAGCAACCTGTTATGTTTTTTAGGCTGCTCAGCTGGGGAATCAATAAAGTTAAAAAATCTCATTAGATTTTTTTTTAACTGGGAGGACTTCATTGAACACCTTACCTGTAAATGAATAACTTAATTCCAGCTACTTACTCAAGGACTCTTGGATATAAATTCCTGTTGCTGTCTCCTTTTAAAAAAAAAAAATTATTTTCTTTTTTCCCCTGTCTTGTCAGTTGGTGACTGCATTAAATTATTGATCTTATCAGGAAAAGCATGAACCTGCAAATCAACAACAGAGTGTAAATTCCATTATTCTTTTATATTGCTCAGTGCATTTCTTTCATTACAATGAGTCTTGTACTGAATTTTCCTATTTGAGTTCATTTTTTCTATTATGCTATTTCCATTAATGCTATTTATATTTTCTGCCCTCAGTAGTTTGAGGTTTTGCATCCCTTTCTGACCTATCTTTGATTAATTGTGAATTTCCTGGGCTGCTCTCTAGATTGCTATTCTTTCAACCATGCAAGGATCCCTGATTAGAGTGAAGGTGCTGAGCAGCTGAATCATTACTTGGGTCACTAATTTGTCTGTTCTCACTTTGATGAACATTCCCATCTTTATTTCTGGATTGATCCTGGGATTAGTTATTCACACATGACTCTCAGCTCGAATCACTATTCTAGTCTCCACTAATCAAATCTTT
Organism: Caprimulgus europaeus; assembly: GCA_907165065.1. The sequence continues at coordinate 34,384,817 of OU015534.1, forward strand.
CCTTTATTCATTTCTTACTTCCCAGAAAGAGCTATACTCCATATATCTCTGCAATCCTGTGAATAGGAAGATGAACCTAATGCATTCTCCATACTTTCTTTAAGGTCAAACAATTTGAATAATGAATGAAGTAGTTGAAATCAATAGGAGTTTCAATGACCAAGAATTTAATCCTTTCATCATGAATTCTGCTACTCTTCAAATGAAATTTAACATTTACCATAAGAGAATGAAATTCATAGCCATAATAATTTATAACCTCTTTTTGATTAATTATTAATCACCTGAAAAAGTTCACCAAGTCAATTCAATGCACAGTACTGGCAAAAGGAAGGAAATTATGAGGATATAGGTAAGGATTAACAACTACTTTATGCTTATGAAATTAAAGGCTAATAATGGTGAATACAATCTTCTCGATGGCAGAACACATCCTAAATAACTCAGAGAGAATCTAGAAAACTCCTATTATAATTAAGGACACCAATCTATCATTTTCTGTCCCTTTGAAGAGTAGAAATTCACTTGAGATTTTTCTATGAGTCTCGGAAATTCAGGTCAGATCCTGATATTCTGAAAACACAGCAAAATTAACGTGGAAGAAACAGAAGTGAAGACAGAGCAGGCAGCTTCTTGCTACTTGCAGTCTTGCCTCTGGAGAAAGACTCACTTGTCCAAGTGCTTTATCACCTACTAGGCAAGATATTGATTTTAATTGCATTTCTGGTCTTGGGTTCAAGAGCAATATTACAAAAAGTAAGGCCTTGCTCCCTTTATCCAATTCCCTGGGTTTTTGGTATATTTTTCATTTGTTGGGTGGTATTTTTTAAACAAAGGAAAAGGAGACAGAGGAAAAGGGGTGCTGGTAGCAGTTATATCAAAGCTCACATTCCAGATTTTTCTTCAGGGTTCAGTTTAAGCAAACAGAGGTATTCAGGTCTGGTTTTCCTCTTTAGATTTTTCAGATGAAAATGCATTCTGAAATCACAAAAACTTAACATGTACCCTGAGATCACAGGGATGGTTGGGAAGTCAAGCATGAAAGTGAATCTCACCCTAATATGTTAATCCATTTTGTCATATTATCATTGCAAATTTAAACAAACTTTTAATTAATTTGCCAAAAAGCACTTAAAAGCCAATGGGTATAAAATCCTTTTCTCACATTTTTAAAAAATTTTCATTTACTCATAAAAATTTCTTGAGCAACTGTTTCTAGATGACTCTGCTTGAGCAGGAGGATTGAACCAGAAGAACTCTGTAGGTTCCTTCCAACCTCAACCATTCCATGATTCTGTGATTCCTTCCTCTGTATCACTTTTAAATCACAAATCACATTTCTTAGGTTGTCCCTCAGACTGGAGAGGAATTAAGAATAAACACATTCACAGCCACCTCATGCTTCTTCTTCTAATCTCTCTTGAAAGAAATGTTTTGGCACTATGTTGGTAAAACTCAAAGGCAGTTAAGCTGTTACAGTTCAGATTACATCATATCAACCAAATTAAATCCTTGATTTCACAACACACCCAACTTGGCAGCAATATTCTGCACCGCAGCATGCCAACGTGCTTCTTTCTTGAGCTATGCTTGAATAGGATCAAGAAAGTTCTTCTGGATATAAAGAAACCACAAAACTGCTGGAAATTGGTTCTTTTTGGAAATTTTATATCAGTTTCCTGGCATAACTCATGATGAGGCTCAGTGGTGTAAGGCAGTATAAACTGAAGTGTGGAGATACAGAAAGCTGTCATTGCCACTGAAGTATGAGTAATGATAACTTGTTTTCTCAGCATTTCCCTTTGCTTTTCCTTCCTGTCTGTATTTCTCTCTTGTCTATATTTGCTTATGTTATAGGTAAGATGTGCACATCATATTTTATAACAGCACTGAATTCCCATGGTTTTGTTCTGTGGTGGGTCTCGTAGTAACACCAGTATTGCAAACTCATAATGGTATCAGAACCGTGGGAGATGGGTTCCCTCTCTTGGGGCAAAGCTGCTGAAACCTGGGGGTTGGCACTGGACTGACACATCCTTAGGGATTCCTCACATCCATGGGCTGTAGAAGCCCAGGCTTAGCTGTCCATTTTTACCCTCATTGGGAAGCCATGCATCAAACTGGTAGCATAGACTTTAAAGGTGTGGTATTTGCTTTGGCAGATCACCTCCAGATGGTTTCAGTCATGGTGCCATTGGGTCTGCCTGTCACAAGGAAGAGGTCACCTTTTATACTGCTGCAGCTTGTTATTTTTAATGGGAAGTAATAGAACTATAAAATCCTGGGTATATTTTATTATTAATTATGTTTTTAAAATATGCATAAATCAGAAAAAGGTGCCTGGAACTGTCTCTCCACATGTGATATAGTTACCACAGGATATGAAGAATATTATACATTGAAGTTGGATCCCAGCAACATAAAAGATCACATTATTATCTGCATCAACACTCTATGAGAGCGTGATGTGTGCATTACAGGGTGATGAGGAATAATTCAGTGTTCAGTACTGGACATGTCCTCTTGCATCACCTTTGCAGCATGCACTATAACTACACATTCAAAGCTTCCTAGTCCTCTTTTCTTCAATAATCTTGCAGAAATGTCAAAATTCATATATGCACATATTGATTTCCAAGGACATCTCCCAGGAGTGACACTGCCTAACATGAGAACAGTATGGGCCTTTTGACAAGGCACTGAAGGAAAGAATCTTCCTTCAGCAAAAACATATATATACAAACCAGAGGACATAACCACATCCTAGAAACTGATCATTGCTCAGACTGGTTCACTCCTACCAAAGTTGGTTTGCTTCAGCCTTCCCAAGTGGCATTATTGACTACAGTCAAACAATTCAGGAGAAAACACCATACATGCACACCACTTTTCATACTGAAGCAAACAAAATAGTAACTACAATGGGGACAGAGTTTAGAATCATAAAAGCTGAGAATTGTTTGGTTAGAAAAGACCTTTGAGATCATCGAGTCCAGCCATAAAAAATGGGGCTGGCATTAGTAAGATTTAGCTTACAAAGCTTAGCTACAAATAAATATTGTCAATATTTATGGTGAAATTACTGTTCTGAGGGATTTGAATTTTCATAGGTATTTCTTAATTTTGGAAGTTGAGTGGCCTGCTTATGGAGTACAGATATTGTTCAAATATTGACATAAAATGTCAGGTAAAATCTGTGGACACATAGGATCATGATACCTGTGGGAAAGAGAAAAAAAACAAACAAACCAAAGCAAAAATGACATAAAAGAAGATGATTTATAATAGCAAAATAATTTACCAAATTATGTTTGTTAATTGTCTGAAGGAAAATATTCTCAAAGGAGATGTAGGACAAATGCTCGAAGGAGATCCAGAGCAAGAAGCCCTCCCATACAAATAACTCTTTCTCGAGTTTGATGTAAGCATGAAAAAACCCATTCCTTGTAAAAAATGGCCTTTGTGGTCATACACAAACTCAGAATTGACAATGACAACACATTCTGGATGTCATTGCTGAGAAAAATGGGGATTCAAGAAAAAAACAGACGAATTAAGAGCTGTTTACCTTGAATGCTAAAGCAACCGTTTCAGTCACTCCACAGAGTGCTTTGGGTGTGCATAACTGTGCTCTGGAAACAGCACGCTGCGGTCAGACCTTGGCAGACTGCTTACACACACTGCAAACATTTGTGTGAGCATCAACTCTTTTCTGTTGTCTTACATTGACCATATGACACAAACTAAATGAAGGCAGTCATTGTAGAAAGCTACAGCTCTCTAAAAGTTCCTCTGATAAGCAGGATTGGGGAAAGAGAGAATATATTCAGCAACGTCCACTGAATTTATTGCCACAATGGGAAAAGAAGATTTTAGTTAATTATCTGCTGTGAAATTCTATGACAGCTGGAGGAAGACACAAAGAAAGTCTAATGGAAGAAAGAGGAACATGGTGGAACCACGCTTCATCTAAATAAATAATGCAGAGCCTAGTAATGAAATGAGAGAGCCAGCCAGGATCCACACCTCCAACGACCAGTGGCATTTAGATCTTCTCTTTAGACATATCTCTGTGCCCACATGGAATAACATTTCCATATTTAGGATGCAGAGACCTTTGGGAGATAATTTTATCCTCCAATGTTGTTAAAGAGTATCAGTGAAGGGAAATTTCATTCTTTTTCTCTGTTCCTCTTCACTTATGTAGACCCTTCCAGAAATGTGGAAAAAAGGTGCTTCCAGCGTGGGTCCAAAAGCTGCAGAAATTCCCAGACAATACTCACTTGCCATAGATCACTTTCTGTGTCTGGAGAGAGCGCTGGATTCTTTGCTCACTCCTCCTGGTTCCTACTGATGGGACACTGATAATTTTAGAGGCATCGCTGCTCTGGATTTCTGTCATAGTCCAACACGAGTTCCCACAATGACACAAAACTGATCTTTTATCTGCTGATTGCACTTGGAATGAAGGCTTTAGCTTTTACACAAGACTTTTCCCTTGACTGCAGGTAGTCATAGGATTTGGGACCCTGTGACATCAACTCAGCAATTTGCTCAGCTGGTGTCTTTCACCTGAAAAGAAGTGGAGTGGCATGGCTTCACCAGGGGAACTCACAAATATCAATGTTGTGATAAAGGCAATGGCCATGCATCTAAAGAGATCACAAAGCTCTAGGTACACATATTCTGCAGGCTATAAAGAGTTAGTGCTGTGCTCCAGGATTGCACATCCATTGGTACGCTTCCATGAGACAGTGACAGGATCTTCAACTGTCATGAACCAGAGGAAACCACATCTCATCTGGTTCTCTTACACTGGTGATGTTGGGAAGACTGAGGTTATTTTTTCTCTATTTACCCACAGAGAGTTTAAAAACTGTTTAGGATTTTGTGGGGGATGTCTTTATGCACTCAGGCTGCAGAGCAGTGTCCTCCTCTGCCCTCAGGAATTAACATATTTAGATATCTGTCAGCATTTATCCAAAAGACTGGATAGTCTGAAGCTTCTTGCTTTTAAAGCAGACTTATGTAATTTCAGAACAGGTTGTTAACCTCCTGCTCAAAATGCCAGATGGCAGAGAATCACAAGAGACCAGTTCAGACCTGGGACCCACCAGGTGCTCACAAGGGCTTTTTGTTTATCCCTGAGGGTGCGGATGGTCTGGCAGGTCTCAGCAGAAGACAATAGCTTTATGCTAGCCTGTCCAGAAACAGGGAAAAAAGAGCCCTCAAGGTTGGGCATATTTGTGGTTTGAGCTTCCTGAAATATGCTAATACAGTGCTGAAGTTCTCAAAGATGACTTTTACATGCCCAAAGAAGGGGACAGAAGCTGAAGTATCACAATAATGGAAGTTTTCATCCCGTGGTGCTCTGTAAGACAAACAGATTCCATTTTTCCTGCCGCTAAAAAGAGATCTCTGGGGATGAACAGTGGGGGTAATTTGGTGTAAGAGCTCTTGCCATGAAGGCCCGTTCATGTTCCCATACAGACCTGAAGTTAAAGTCTGGTCTCTTCAGGTGGCCCAGATTTTGTTGTTTTGTATAATTATATATAGATGCAAAGGTGGCCCCTGCCAGCAGATTCCAGTGATTTTCGTGGTCATATTTGATACAACCAGAGAAAATACACCCATTGCATTTGTAAGATGTCAGTGTTCCACCAATGACCACGCAGCCATCCAAGCAGTAGCCCCACCACTGCTGAATGATGCATGAAAACTTTGAATATTTCCCTTTTTTTGGTCACATGTATAAGCCATAGAACAGCATGGGTCAAATGTCTTTTTTTCCTCTGGTGGCAGCCACCAGAAGAGAGAAGTGTTAGGTTTGAGGCACATAAAGCAGCATATGGCCATGTGTGCAGAGGACAATATAGTGCCCAGGAAGGAGTCCACAGAGCAATCTGTCTTCACATCTTCACCTTTCTTATACACTATGCCAGATGAGGAATAATTCAATGTTCAGTACTGGACATGTCCTCTTGCATCACCTTTGCAGGTGGAAGGTCATTCCTATGATCTCATTCCTGTATGACCTTATCAGCAAGAGTCCTATGTTTCTTTCTACAAAGAAAGAGTCTTCTCCTGATTAGTTGTGTGCCATGACAATGATTTTTTTGGCCTAGACACCATGCTGCTCACCCCTCTAATCCTCTGCCAATGGAACAGGGCCTGCACACGAGTTTGATTTTTAGCAGTGTTGAAAAAATGGGGGTAGAAACCTTTGCAGCCCTTTAATTCTAAAATTAAAAAGCCTAAATCTGGGGGGGCTGCTGAGTTTAATGAGTTTAATCCTTAAAAACTATAGAGTTTATGAAATGTATAGTCATGCTGGGGATGCACATACCCTCTGTGGGGTATGTGCATCCCCACACTGTGGGATTGTCACTGTGGGGGATTAACTGTCCATTTTTCTTTCAAAAGCTGTGTGATGAGGTGCTACCATGATACCCTTTGGTGCTCTGGACAATGAGCATGTATCCCCAAAACTATGTTCATAAACAATCAAATAAATTTTGATGTAGATGTCCTCTTTAAAAAAAGCATTCTCCTTTTTTTCTACTGCTTCTTCTTCACCCCATGGTGCTTCCAATGCCAAGCTCAAGGCAGAAATAAATAGACTTCAGATGTTTCAGTTTCCTGGAACACTCCATCTCATGGAAAACACAAGCCTTCTCTGAGGGTGGATTTCTTATCACAGGCTACAAACACTGCTGGTGGTTTATGTTCTAAATCTGTTCATAGCACAGTTGGTACTTCCAACCTTTAAAATGCTGACATATTCCCCACATAGGCTGTTCCTATAAAATCATAGCCAAACATTCACATTGTTTTTTAATAGACAGGGCCTATTTGTATACCCCTATATATACATATATGTGTGTGTGTGTATATATATATATATATATATATATATATATATGTACTTATGCATACATGTGGTGGTGTTTGCTGCTGGATCAGAGGGCACCTCTCCTATGAGGACAGGCTGAGAGAGTTGGGGCTGTTCAGCCTGGAGAAAAGAAGGATTCAGGGAGACCTTCCAGGCTTCAGTGGCCTTCCAGTTCCTGAAGGGAGCCTACAAGAAAGCTGAGGAGGAACTTTTTACAAGGGCATGTTGTGATAGAACAAGGGGTGATGGCTTCAAACTGGAAGAAGGGAGGTTTAGATGAGACATTAGGAAGAAATTGTTTGGTGTGAGGGTGGTGAGACAGTGACCCAGGTTGCCCAGAGAAGCTGTGGCTGCTCCTCCCTGGAAGTGTTCTGGGCCAGGTTGGATGAGGCTTTGAGCAACCTGGTCTAGTGGAAGGTGTCCCTGCTGCTGGCAAGGGGGTTGGGACTGGATGAGCTTTGAGGTCCCCCCCAACCCAAACCAGTCTGGGGTTCTATAAGGACAGAGGTGGCCGCTCAGAGGACACTCTGCTGTGCCTGCTGTGCTGACAGGATGGGGGTCAGACAATTTTTTCCTGACCTATGACTATCACAAACTTTGTTTTTGTGGTGCTGTACCAAAGTCTTTGTTCACTGTTCTTCCAGCTCTGAACTGGCTCCTCCTTACTCCTCTAGTGACAGTAGCTGTGCTGGGTGCAGATAAGGAAAAAACCCCACAATACTGTTACTGTAAGAATAAATCTAAGTGCCAAAAGCCAATCTTCCCAACTGCATGGGATTTTATGACAGTGCCTTTCCCTCTCCTTGATGAATAAGCCAGCACAGGTCTCAAAGGAATAGTATTTTTGAGACTATCTTTTTTTCCTCACAGAACCCTAGATTTTCAAAATATGCTGAAATAAAACATACATTTGTCTTCTGGAAGGATATTTCTTTTTAACTAATGTTGCCAATTAGCTGAAACCTTCGTGTAAGAGGCAAAAGGTCGTTAAAGATTAATAGAGACTATATTTCTGAGGGGAAGAGAATAATAAAGAAATCACTTTGCAATAACTTTTGTGAACTTAACTCCACATTTTTAGCTTTTTCCCTGGGCATATTAAACAGAGCTTTCTGGCATGTAGTAGTCACATGTAGTCACATGTAAAGGCATTTTTAGAGTTCTTATGAAGCCTCTATTGCAGTTCCAGTGATAAATCATATATTATCAGCAGCTTTCACCTACAGTTTCTGAGACAAATCTTAACAGGGATCCTTGAAGCCAATGCATGAGACATTACCACAAGGCTTACACAAAGCAGCCCTGAGATCAGGCTTCTGCAGTAGGCATTTAGTATTTGCTTTTACTCTACCTTTTAATCTGTTTTCTTTAATCAGTAAATTAAAATTGATAAAAGTTTGTCTTCACATCTGTGGTTGGAACCCTGTGCCAGGGAGCCAAGGACTGGACAGCTAAAGGAGGATCCTAGGGGCTGCATGTGCTGGGATGGTTTCTCTCTTGCTCCATCTCTCTCCTACATTATAGGTGGAAAACTGTATTTAAGGTGGTGTGGGGCATATTTTGTATTGATATATTTCAGGAGTTTATTCAAGCAGTGCTAAGGATTTCTGGAATATCTTATTATCAAAAGCCTGAACAAGATGACTACTTTTCATAGGGCAGAAACTTATCGCTCTTGAAAAAAATTGCTTACTTGCAAGGAAAAAATAATATACTATAGTCTCTGCTTCTTATCACAATTACTTTCCTTTGAATCTGTCTTGATGGGGAGGAGACCTACAGCCTCTGGAAGTCAGAGCAGTGATCTGGTCACCTTGTTTCATAGATTTACATGAGATGCCTATGCATAGTATCTGTCTGTGCAGTTGCCATGATGAAAAACCCTTCTGTTGGGTTGTTCATTACTCTGTTTCCTTACAGTCATCTCTAGGTTCAAGGCAAGCCAACAATAATTGTATTCTGACCAGTGCAATTTCCATTTGTAGGTGTCACAACTACACGTGGCTACACAAAGGATAAAGTCCATGAGGATATAATTTGATTTAGTGCTACAATTTGTTTTTCTCTCCAGACAATTACAGTGAACATCATGAAAATCCACATGTAATTGTGTCTACACAGTGGTGCATATTCTTATCAATTAGTTACCTTTGCTGGAGAAGTTGATAGTTGAAGTCAAGAGGTAACTTAGCATTTTTGAGTCCCATACCAGGGGACATAGCTGTAATAGTTAACACAAAAATAGTGAAAAACCTGGTGAGGCATGAGGAAAACCTGCAGCCCTATCAGCCAGAAGAGATTCAATAGTTTCCTTTTTCCTCTTTTCAAGCTCCAGTTCTCTTTTTGTGAGCACTGGTTGGATTGTTTTAGCTAAGACTATTGTATTTTATGTTTGTGGCTCATCATTTTATCTACTAAGCCTGCACTGTTGTGAAGGAGCTCTGGCTCTTCAGGAAAACCACGACTCTGTTGCCTTGATCACATTTAGCTGTGATTTCCCTGCTAGGAAAGCCAATATTTTTCACAGTTATCACCCACCAATCTGGTTCCCTTTTGCATTTTTCATCTTTTTTCATTAGGTATATTCTAGTTTTTATAAAAATGTATCTCTATAATAACAACACTGCACTTTTTTGGGAAAACAGAAGATTATAAATGTAGTGCAAGTTGCATCCAGGATATGATAAGAATCAGGCCATTAAATCCAAAGAGTGACATGAAATCAACTAAATCTATTTTACAATTAGGAAACAAAGGGAGGTGAAAATTGTAGCTTATCTGTTTTCTAACAAACTCTGTTTTGTAGCCTGAATCTTTTGTGTGAAATTCCAGTCTACTCAAGAGGATGGAAAGAGTCTCTGTCAGACAGAGCTTTACAGCTAAGGTTCTGCCAATACCTCCCCTGTTGATCTATGGCTCTGTTTCCTATCTATCAGAGCTGCTGTTGCTGACAGAGTCAGCAAGATTTTGGGAATGAAAAAGTTGCTTTTCCATAATTTTGAAAATGTCTCCATTACAAAACCCTAGTTCTATGAAAATTCATTGCATTTTTTTCTTTACATTATTTCAGATGTTACGTGGGTTGGATATTATTAAATTCTCCACAAGATTTTATCTTCAGGAGTTTTTTCTTAGAACTTAGAAGTAAATAGGAAAAAAATAAAATAAATAAAAATTCCATTTGCTGTACCCACAGAACTCTTTGATCACACTGAATATCATCCAACACCCAGGATGGATTGTGCTGGACACTGGGCAGAGCAATAGGGCTTTACAAACACCCTGAGCATGGAGAAGCAGCAGGAACCACCAAACACACTCGTGTCAGAGCTTTACTAACCTGGCTTGTGCTGCACGTGGCATGAGTGCACTTGTCTTCTTCCTCAATGAATATCTATTTTTCTCATGCATTCCAGTCCAAACTCCCCCAAGTGCTGAGTTTATCGTATTTCAGAATGGCAAGAGCCAGACAGAGCAGTGAGGCAAGTGTCATCTCACTGAATAAATTCATTCTTCTCATTAGCAAACCTACTTTTGTCTTTGATTTTTTCTGTCAGTTCTAGAAGTCATTTTGCTGATTTCCCCATAGTGCTGCTGCTCATGGTAACAGGATCAAATGCCTCATGATGAGATTCTTTTTTTTTTTTTAATACTACCTAACTGCTTTCTCTGGGATTGGTGGTAAGATTAAATATCATCATGTTTTTAATTTCTTATAGGGTATTTTTTTCTTGTTTAAAGTGAAAAATAAAATGAAAAAAAAAAAAAAGAAAAAAGAGGTTGAGTTTGTGGAGTCTCCATCTCTGGAGATGTTCAAACCCACCTGGACACTTTCCTGTGCAACCTGGTGTAGGGAACCTGCTCTGGCAGGGGGGTTGGACTGGATGATCTCCTGAGGTCCCTTCCAACCCCACCAGTCTGGGATTCAGTGAAGATATTCAGAGCATGAACATTTCAGTAACCAGCCAATATAATTTGCTTTTGTTCACCTAGGTATTTTGAAATTTTTTCCCTAAATACTTCCTCAACTGAAAAGAGCCCTACAAGGAAAAAAATTGAAAACAAAAGATAATTTTAATCCAGTGACATCATTTTCGCTGTAAACAGGGTGTAAACTTTATTCTTTTCAGCCCTTTCTGCAGAAAGACATTTACAGAGATTTTACTCCAAGTGTTGATACCACTTGAGTATGAATGAAGCCCCAAGTAGTGGCTACTACACCTTCCCACCAAGTCCACTCTCAGCCAATGCTTCTCACTCTGATATGAACGATTTCTCTTAACCACTGCGTTTTTCAGTGCCTAATCCCCTATAATCAATGTGATGTTACACCAGAAACACTTGTTTCAGGATTTCAGGCAGATCCTAAAGATTACAAGACTAATTCAAACCAGTTAAAGTTATTAAACCCTCTGGAAGGATAAAATGAAAACAAGGGCTGAGGGCTACCCGCTTCCATCTAAGCTTCTCTGAATTTTGGAAAGACTTTGCAAGTAACTGTTTGTGATTTATAAATTAAATCATTCAGAAGCCATAGGAATCAACATATTAATTATTATTGTTAGCAACATTTTTCTGAATTTCACATGATTGACAAAATCAAGCTTATATGATGGTGGAGGTTATCTACAGATAATCTAAACCTCACCTAAAGCTGGTGGGGTTTAGGTTAGATGAGTGAGAAAACTGAGATTAACTGAGTGAGATTAACTGAGAGAGGAAAGTCAAGTAATAGTGACTTTAATAGTTTTTATTATTTCTTACCAGGAAGCAATAAAAACCTTGAAAGCCAACTGATTTGCACCCTAATCATTTATTTCTATTACCGTGGTATACTTCCAGAGTAAATGTGTTACCTTCAGAGAACTGAATTGTGTCAAATGCCCTAAACCACTCCAAATAAAATAGCCATAATAGTAATTACTAAAGAGGGAAAGGTTGCTTTATCTGTCAGTTGCCATAATGGCCACAGAAGTTATTCAGGAAGCAGGTGTCATGCTTCTGGTAACCTTTCTAAACTGTTTCAGACTCAATCAAGTGTTTGAGACACCACAACCTGTATTATGATATCACTGATAAAAGGCACGAGGAAGGGCATGGCTGTCACAAAGCTGTTGAACCTCATCAGTGTGCAATATTACCAGCAAATACTGAGCTGGCTGTGTACTGGTGAGTCTTGGCATCGTCTCTTTTCACTCCATAGGGTCATACTATCTTTTCTCCTGGCAGAGGTTCAGGGTACAAAGTGAATGTCTAAATATAGCACTCCAGAGCAGGTGCTGTGATGGTTTTTTTGCCTGTGGAAGGCATAAGGAAGCAAAATACTGTGGATAGATTGAGTGGAGAACACTAAGGTTTAATAGGCATCTTGAATGCTACCTTGGTTCAATATTGCTATCTTGCTGCCTGGTTGTGCTGTGAGGGACTTCCTGGCAAGCTGGACAGGGTTTGCTGATGTGGCAGCATTTGAGAACGTCATCCAGCCCTCCTGAAATCATCTTAGAATGCAAGCAGTTGCAGCCAATAACCTGCTCATCAAAGCAACAGTAGTAAAATTCTTGAAACATAGGTGAAAGATAGAAAGGGATTAAGATAATAAAGATTTTTTCCCCTTCAGTCAGCTTAGCAGCTGAGTTATTTGTAGATGTGTCAATTGAACTATTCAAATGCCTGATACATGTAACTTTTATTAAAAAACCCTGCATGTTTACCCTGGCACATAGGCATAAAGAATTTTAGCAGTCTTGAAGAAAATAGAGGGAAAAAAAAAAAAAAACAAGGCTGAGAGGCTTTGGGATAGTAGAGAATCCGATGTTTTGAACAGTACTGAACACTGTACATGCTCTCAGCCATTGTCAGCACCCAGTTATTTAGCACAGGTGTCGATGTAATTGTGATGCATTACCAAAATGAGCAGTGATCAATGGGCACCAAACCTTTCTGCTTTCAGATTTGAATTCTCTATTTCAGTGTGCAGGGTTATGGTACAAAACATATACCATAACATACCCGAGTAAGGAGACCTGCTGATGGGTTTTCAAGCCACATATTTATTCATCTCTTCAGTTGCAGTTTTACTGGATTTTGGAAGAGACAATTTAGTGTACAAAAACGCTCCATGGATTTTTACGCACTGGGTTTGAGCCAAAACGTTCCTCAGGCTATTGCAGTCTTGGCAGTGCTTCCTAAATGTGACTTGCAAACATGCAGCTGAAAACAATACAGATGTAAATGAGTGAAAATCTTGTAATTCTAATTCCATAATTTTTTTATCACTCAATTCAGATGTTTGTGGTTCATTAAAAAACACAAAAGAAGTGCTTTTTTTTTCTTTTTTTCTTGTTTTTTCCAAATATATATTATTCCTAAAAGTCTTTCAGGCATTTGGGCACACCAGTGCTGATCTATTTTATGGAACTATCACAGAAAATGTTACCTTAATAAAAAGCTGTGAACCACAGTGTCTGGGATGATTAAAACCGACTATTACCAGTCAGTGCTGAGCAGTCTAAGGAATGTATTCTAATTAAATGGATGTGTGCATACCTGGCACAGCTGAAGGGGATAGGAATGGCTGAGCTGAGTGTCAGAGGTCCTGCACTGACATCAAATGTAAGAGACTTTCCATAGCTCAATGAGGAGCACCTGTGCCCAGTGGGAGGATCTTAGTTCTGTCTTAACAGTCACCATACCCACACATTCACAACCCTAAAGCTGTGGATGTGTCTCCTGTTATCACGTGCTGAGCTGCCCAGAGCAAAAAGCCAAGGTGCTGAAGGCTCTTCAGCACGACAGCAGGACTCTGCTTTACCATTTGCAAGTGGCACAGAGTTGAGTTTTCATAGGATTTGTTCAGTTGGCACAAACTGGACAAATCCCAACGTCCTCAGAATCCTTCGTTTATGAGAATTAGAGCAGGTTCATTTCCATATGTAATATTTGTTGTGTGGAAAAGATCTTTCAGCCATTCAATGGATATGTTCTTGCTTTTTTCCAGCTGCTGATGAAATGTTACTGGAAAGGGAAGTTAATTAGTTTTAGCTGTCTGCTGTAAGGGAAGAAATTTAATCTTAAATATTCATTCTGTTGATTTAATAGAAATGCTTTTTAAGAGCGATCCAGAAAAAAAAAAGAAGAGAAAATGGAGTTGCTAGTGGTGCCTGCTCATGGAGTAGCACAGGGAAGGGGAGAACTCTCAAGGCTGTTCTGGGTTACCCTGAAAACTTATTGAAACCAGGTTACTGGAGGTAGGAGTTTAGGTCCACAAAGATTGTGAGGGGCCTGGAGCATCTCCCGTGTGAGGAGAGGCTGAGAGAGCTGGGACTGTTCAGCCTGAAGAAGAGCAGCCTGAGAGGGGACCTGATCAATGTCTGTCAATATCTGAAGTGTGGGGGCAAATGGATGGGGCCGGGCTCTGCTCAGTGGTGCCCAGTGACAGGACAAGGGGCAATGGGCACAAACTGGGACACCAGAAGTTCCAGACAAACGGAAGGAGAAACTTCTTTGCTGTGAGGATGCTGGAGCCCTGGGCCAGGCTGCCCAGAGAGGGTGTGGAGTCTCCATCTCTGGAGATGTTCAAACCCACCTGGGCACTTTCCTGTGCAACCTGGTGTGGGGACCCTGCTCTGGCAGGGGGGTTGGACTGGAGATCTCCTGAGGTCCCTTCCAACCACACCACTCTGGGATTCTGTGATCCTGTGAAAACCAAGGAAAAAATTGCAGGGTAAACACTAAGGAAAAATAAGATTGACACAACAAGAAATGGACAAGAGGATGTGGTGCAAGAGTGAATTTCAGATAGAAGTTAGGGGCAGGACTGTGACAATAGAAAAAGAGTATGTTATGGGTCTGGACTTTAAAGTCTATATGTCCTTACATATTAATGGATTTAATTGTACCATTACCATCAAACCTTATTGTGTCTAACCAAGAAAAACAGCAGCTAAAATTATTTTATATTTTGTTGAGTATTTAAGAAACAGAAACATCTGGCAGAGTTTAGAGCTGGTAGGTGGCATACTGCTAGCACTTTATGTTGGTTATCAATCCACCTGACTGTGTTGAATTTCACAAATCTAGGTGTTTTTTGCCAGAGGTGAAGTGAATCTCTCTCTTCTGCCAGAAGATGCCCAATCTGCAAACTCACAAGCGAACACTGCAGAGCTGCAAATTGTTATTCCCTGTCTCAGATGAAGGAAATTTCACCCCCTGTTACTTCCCTGTTGCTGCAACAGCAGAGGAAATGATGACTGGTCAATATCCTGTTCTTGTCTAGAGCTTGACACTAAAGGCTGATTATAACCAATCTACTGTTCCTCTCCTGTAACTGATAATTGAACAATATATTGGTTATAGTTTGCTTAGAGATGCTTTGTTTCTATGGGAGATCAGTCTTAAGAGGTTGTACTTGTAATTTTGCTTGGCATGCTAACCTTTTCCATAGCCATACTTCTGATAGATGTGCCAACCTTTAATTCATTTACAGCTTGTGTAAATAAATTGTCCAGCTTTGTACCACTGCTTGTTCTTCCTGTGAGTTATGTCCAATGCACTCATCCCAGTAATGTCTTTGAAACAATTCTTTTTAAAGTCCAGAACTACAAGAAAAATAAATGAACATAGATTGACAACTTAATTGGGTCAACACCACAAAATATCCTCAGGAACATATATTTGAAGGAAAGTAATTTCAATAATGGCATTTTTGTCACCCTTCTCTAAGTTTTTAAAAACATTTGAGAGTGTAAATGTTTGTTTGGAAGAATGTTTATGGAAAAGTTTTGAACATGCTCATGTAGAATTGATTAAGAGGAATATCCAGATAACTCAAGCAGAACATTTAAATGCATTTTTGCAGTGTCATCCATCAGCACGTCTAAGTATCAGGAGCAGAAATCAGTGAAGAACAGAGAGAATCCATTATGAAAATGTTGCTGTAACTGAAATGGTAAGTTCAAAAACCTGATCTAAAAATCTCTACTTAAAACCAAACAGAGGAAAGAGTTCTGGAGCAGAGTCTGTGAACTGGAAACTGCCCATCAGGTGTGGTGAGTACTCTCAGCTTGTTGTCACCCAGTCTGTCTCTTGCAGACAAGAGAACACTTTCTGCTGCTAAATTGAACTCACAGAATCACAGACTGGTGGGGTTGGAAGGCACCTCAGGAGATCACTTCAGGTATCTATAGACATTGATCAGGTCCCCTCTCAGGCTGCTCTTCTCCAGGCTGAACAGTCCCAGCTCTCTCAGCCTCTCCTCACACAGGAGATGCTCCAGGCCCCTCAGCATCTCTGTGGCCTCCACTGGACTCTCTCCAGAAGATCCCTGTCCCTCTGGAACTGTGGGGCCCAGAACTGGACACAACACTCCAGATGTGGCCCCATCAGGGCAGAGCAGAGGGGGAGCAGAACCTCCCTTGACCTGCTGGCCATGTGCCTTTTAATGCCCCCCAGGATGCCATTGGCCTTCCTGGGCACAGGGCACACTGCTGGCTCATGGCCACCCTGCTGTCCACCAGCACACCCAGGACTCTTCACTCCTCTTCACCCCTCTATGTCTAGAGGGGACAAATCCTATCCTGGTTGTTACCTTTACTTTGCTTTGGTTTTCACTGAAAGGAAAGGTAATAGTTTGTTCTCATCCTTTGACTTGAAAAAGTGCCTGTTTATTAAACAGTCCAGTGAATTAATTTAGTGTAATTGTGCAACTACTGCATGGAAGACAATACTGTAAGTTGTCCAGTTCTGTAAAATACTGTGGTACAACAGTGATTAGAAATAATATTGTTCCAAACCCCTGCCCAAAACATCTGAAAGCAAGAGATCCTGAATTACATAGATTATGATCAACAAACAGGATGCTTTGGCCCCAGTGAAATAATTCCAAGTAATTTTCTTTTTAAGACTTAATCTACTTTGGTTATGAATTGAGGGTGACACAGGTCCTCTGTGTTAACCATATCCTTTTGTTTCCACTAAGGACATCAATATGAAGTTATCCAAATATCGACTCTTTGGAAAACCAGGAGCAGAGGACTTTAAATATTGGATTTTTTTTTCCTTTGAACAGGAGTTTACTTCAGTGTAAGCTGGAGTTGCTTGCACGAAGCCATTCAGGATGTGGGTTCTGATACCTGAACTGAGTGCAGGTATCTTCTCTTTTCCATATTATCAATTCCTTGCACACTGGAGAAGAAAACATGAGTGAAGAAGGAGAAAGAGCTTGTTCTGCTTTTAGAATGAGATTTTTCTAACAAAGTTCTGCTTTTCCAGTGCACATAGGGTAGGTGTATGGGGAAAGATTGATAGGTTCTAAGGAACACTACTGAATATATCTTTCATATTATTGAAAAACTAAATAAATAATGAGGGAAATGAAAGAAGAGAAAGAAGACTATCAAATAAAGCAGTAAATGCCAAGAGAATTGGGTTCTACCCATGACTGTGCTATAAGATTATATAAGATGCTGAGAAACTCAGATGTTAGGGAGGCAGTGAGTAATAGTGTCTTCCCATTCTCTAAGCGCTGAACTGAATGTTCTGAGATTTAACAGTCTCCTAGAGGAGTCAGCTTTTCCCATTAAGGATGTCTCAAGGACATTTCACAATCTCATTGCTTCAGTGGGTACCTGCATCTAATGTTCTTAAGATACTTTTCTTAAGATGAATGGCACTTGGGATTCAACTAGGACCTTCAATGTTTGTGCAGAAAATAAAATGTTTGTGCAGAAAATAAAGAGATAAATAAAATGCTGCCTTAGTAGTGCTGGTATCTTCAGTAATTATTTCCATTGTAATCTAGTAATTGTGTTTTCTTGGCACATGGAAGGATTAACATCCTGTTAACAGGATTAATACTCCTGTTTTTTTTGTACTTCCCCCCACTTCTAATGCCATCTGAATACTTTAAAAAGACAACATTTCATGAGGTCATGGTTAAACAAAGTATAGGCTTAAGAAAAGCAGAATAAGTGCATTTATTTTTCTCCTGCCCTCTCCTCTGCATGTCTCCAGCGTTCAGAACCAAACCCAAAGGGTTCATGTTATATGCTTAACTGTACCACCACAGCTGGCAATACAGATTTTAAATTAAGAAACTGGTTAATTATTTTTTTTCCTTCATACCTATAGAAATATACAAAGCTTTAAATAGATACTGTGAAAGTGAGCTGATGTATCAAATTTTTGGTTAATATATAACCCAGAATGAGGTGAGAGGAACTTATGTGGAATTGATAGATGATCCACTATTAAATGCACTGACATGGCCCTTGTGTTTTCTCCTGGCACCTCTGCCCAGGTGAAGAGATTCTCAACGCTCAAGATTCTACAAATAGCATGAAGTTCTTGTGGTTGGTCTTCAGGTTTCCAGATTATGGCTACTTTTCAACTTCAAATGCAAATTCCAGTTAAGATATTTCAAATTTTAAACAGAAAAGGATTTTTATTTTATTTTGCACATAAGTACTGAAATTTTCAAGAACTCGAAGAATCAAGATTTTGCAGGAGTTTGCTATGTCTTTGCCTAAAACAAGTTCCCCTCAACCCTCCCTTTGTCTTGGGCTTAAATTACTTTGCTCCTGATTTCATTTTCTCCCCTCCCAGCAGCACAGGGAGTAGAGGGAATGGGGGTTTCTGTCAGTTCATCACCCGTTGTCTCTGCCACTCCTTCCTCCTCAGGGGGAGGACTTCTCATACTCACCCCTGCTCCAGCTATTCATTAATAGCTTTACCAAAGCCATTAGAAAATTTAAGGGGTTATTTAAATAGGGAAAGGATCAAAACCCGAATGATTAGTGAATAGGTGGATGAAGATGAAATATAAAGTATATTAAGTATTTGAATTAGACATGGGTTGGTAATGTCAGACAGTTTTAAAACACAGATGATGAGCAAGATATTTCTATTCCCTGGAATCTCTGGTATTTGAATTACATAGTTCAATTATTTTAATTGTATTTTTCTATAGCATATAGTAAAAGCAACATTAAACAGTTTTATTATTGTATATACTTTATTCACAGTAGGGATTGTTTCCACCTAAATTGTCTGGGACCTTTTGAAATGGTTGATAGTTGTCTTAAATTAAAACAATCCATCATTATTGCAGTATACTAAGCTCAAATCCTTCAAATAAATTAATGCAAGTATATGTTGCACCAAACACGCAGCTCTAGACAAAGTTATTGGCTCAATAATTTAATGCAGATTCTAAACCTCTGCTTGGGTTTAATTTGGGGGGTGGAGGAAGACATGATGGGGAGGGGGTCAGTTTTTGGTAGCAGGGAAAGTGGCTGCAGTGGTGGCTCCTATGAGAAGCTCCAAGAAGCTTCCCTGGCTTCAAGGTGGACCCACATCCAGCTCAGGCTGAGCCAATCAGCAGCGATGAAAACACCTCTTTGGATCCATATTTAAGAAGGGAAAGACTGGTTTGGCAAGAGATCAGGAACATCATCAACAACAAAGACAACAACCTGAAAAGGAGAGGGGACGGGGGATGTGAGAGAGACACAGACACCCAGGTCAGCAAGAAGAGGAGGTGGAGGAGATGTGCTGGAGTGGACATTCCCTTGCAGCCCATGTTGTTCAATGGCAGAGCATACACCCACATATAGCCCGTGAAGGATCCCACACTGGAGCAGGAGGCTGTGCCCAAAAGCAGCTGTGCCTGTGTGGAGAGTTCACAACAGAGTTGAAAGACCCCCGAGATGCTGATGCCAAGAGCAAGGGGAGGAGGTACACCAGAGAGGAGGCCCAGCTCCAGCACATATAGATTACAGAATGAAAGATTCAGAGAATGGTGGGGCTGGAAGGGACCTCAGGAGCTCATCCAGTCCAACCCCCCTGCCAGAGCAGGTTCCCTACACCAGGTTGCACAGGAAAGTGTCCAGGTGGGTTTGAACATCTCCAGAGATGGAGACTCCACAGCCTCTCTGGGCAGCCTGGCCCAGGGCTCTGGCACCCTCACAGTGGAGAAGTTTTTCCTTCAGTTTGTCTGGAACTTCTGGTGTCCCAGTTTGTGCCCATTGCCCCTTGTCCTGTCACTGGGCACCACCGAGAAGAGCCCGGCCCCACCCATTGGCCCCCACTAATCATCTGCAAGAGACAATCCAAGCCCATCACTCTGAACAATGTGTTGAATTTTCCTGATGTTCTGTTAATTTCACTCAATGAAATCCATAATGACACATGAAAATAAATAATTCTTTTGGCATAAAAGAACAAGCTGTGACCACAGGAACTTCCTTTGTTCTGGTATCTTCAGGCGTTTTAGGATCTTAGAAGCAATTAGCTGTTGCTGGCTGATTTAATCCAATGCACTGCTCTTAAAGCATCCCAAGGGCCAGTTTTAAATCATTTTGGTGTATGAACAGCCAAGCTCAAGAAATCTCCTCTGTGGTACTGAGTAAAATACTTGCTGGTAAAACACAAGATTGTATTTTAGAACATTTGGTGCTGCTATCTGAGTACAAATAAATACGGGTGAGATGGCACTGTTGAAAGACTAAAAAGGTCAGCAAACCAAACCCTATAGATATATAGATATATAGATATATAGATATATAGATATATAGATATATAGATATATAGATATATAGATATATAGATATATAGATATATAGATATATAGATATATAGATATATAGATGTATAGATATATAGATATATAGATGTATATGTATATAGATATGTGCCCTCTTGCATTCTTTTGCAAATCCAATTGGCTGCCTCATGACACTACTTTTGTTCTAGATTTGCAGTTCAATCTATTCTGAGTTTTTCTGGCTGAAATGGATATTCTGTTGATAAAATACATCCCAAGTGGAGAACACTGATATAGATTAGGAGAAAAAAAGATTAATCACAGAAAAACACAAGTATAGAAAACACAAAACAACTTTCACTATATAAAATGAAGTCTAGACATATTTTTTGTCATAAAGCATTATTGTGCAATTTTAAAGAGACACTATGCTATTCATACATGTCACTAATCCATGAAAAAGATGCCAGGGACCACTGGATACTTGTCTTTCAGTTAATTTCATTTCCTACAGAAGGAAAAATACTTCTCTCTTTGTTCTCTTTCTTTTTTTTTCTTAAAGGTCATTAGAACTTTTTGTAATAGGACATTAACTGCTTCTAACCATATTATCACTTATTGTCAATAAGACATTTATCATTGTAATAGCCTGATCAGAATGCAATCATTCTTTATATCACCATTAAAGATCCCAATTAATGGAATTTTGTTATGGTAGAGGACAGGAATATAGATTTCCTTTTTTAAAAAATTAATCTTTATTTTTCTTCTTTTGAGTCTCCCATGTCATCATACAGATGATAAACTAGGATGAACAAGTCACATCCTGTTGATCCAATGTAGCTTTTGCTCAGGATTTTGCTTCATGAAGGCAAGCATAGTAAATTAACCTGTAAGGGATCTGGGTTATCACAGACAACTTCCAGTCCCCCAGTGTCACCTGCAGTGTGGTCAGGTCAAAGGAAATAAATCCCTTTGCAGCCTGTGGAAAAAAGTGGTGCTCACTTTGAGACACATGGACTATTAAGTGTACATTTATAAGGAAACAATAATAATTTTTATATATATATATATATATATATATATATATATATATATATATATATAAGTACCATGTTATGTAACAATTCAATCTCATTAGCAACAATCCTGGGGAATCTTTGTGAATGCTCATGCAATGGTGTACAATCACATTTTGTTTACGTGGAAATTACTTGAAGTCCCCTTTTTGCTGGGATAGAGTTAATTATCTTCTCAGGAGCTGCAATAGCTGTGGTTCAGGTTCAGTGAGGGATTTGCCATGAGAAGAATGTTGATAAGGTGCTGATGTTCTCAGTTGCTGCTGGAGCCCAAGGTCACTGTGTTTGACTGGGCCACAGCTGCATTAGGACTGGGAGGGGGAAGTGCAGTGCATAGCAAACCCCAAACTGGCACTGGGCTCTGCCAATGAGATATTCCATCTCCTGTCCCCCATGGGCAGGACATGACCCAGAACTGACTGGAAATCGGGGGGATTCTCTCGGGGATGGCTCGGGCTCTGGCTCTCCCGGGGTTTGGGTTTGGGGACTGTCTGTGCTCCGGGATCGCTGGCTGGGACAGGCTGGGCATCGGTCAGCGGGTGGTGAGCAACTGCACTGGGTATCACTCATTGGTATATTCTGTTATTGCTGATATTATCATTATTTTGTTTCAATTGGTAAATCATTTATATCTCAACCTGTGAGTCTCCTTGCCCTTTTCCTTCCAATTCTGTCCCCTACTCCCTGGGCAAGGGATGGGAAGGGTGAGGAAGCGACTGTGTTTGACTTCAAACTGCAAGCGAAAAGGTTGAATCCACCCAAACCCTGACAATAGCATTGCATAACTTGAATGGTGGGAGAATCACATTTTAGAAATAATTTCAACTTTTGAGTATCATTTTGGTTTATATTAAAACTTTTTACTTATACAAAATCCTCTCACAGCTCAAAAGTTTGAAAGAGGGATTTCACTGCAGGAAATACCAGACAATGATACTTCAGAAATAAGATGTGATCCCTGTTCTAAATAAGTGAGAAACTGGAGTTCTTGTTAGTTTTGTGGATGATTCAGGCTCTGCAGCAGGGACTAGAAGTATGCACCATAAAGACCACTTTTGGTACCATAATTGTGGTTCTGGGATGCTCCAACATCAGGCAACACCAAAGTTTTGAGGTCTGCTCTTCCCGGAGTCCAAAGCCACCAGCCATGTGAAGGCTGTGACTGCCTTGTGGTACATGGGCTCTGTGTCTGTTCCACATCACCAGTTCCAACTCAACAGCAGAAAATGGGGATGCTCTCAGGCCCCCTCAGCTGCCACTGCATGTTATCACTGCATGCAGACTACACTGCCTTGCTGGAAAATCCTGCTATGTTTTTGCAGATCTTCTGATGTTCCCCCTGTATCTGGGGACTGAAGCCTCTGGCTTTTGTATAGAAGAAAAAGGGTCCCTCTTTGACACTTTGGTCCATATAAACAATCAAGAGAGACATACCAGTTCTTATGGCTCCAAGTTTTGTCTCCTATTTTCACAAAAGGACCATCTGGCTGAGGAGAAAGGAAGGAATCCAGGGATTTCTGTGGATGTCCATGATGGATTCACCAACCTGGCAATTTCACAACTGCTCCAGATCAGGCAGGCAGGCTGTGCTGTCCAGGAAGTCCAGTCAAGCAGCAGAGTTTGATATTTCTCACACTGTCAGAGTGTTCTCCCCTTACAGTGCAGTGTGTCTTTTGGCCCAGAGATGTAGTAAGCATGTCACCTTGAGACACCCAACAGTTCAGCAGTGTGAATTTCACTGCTGCTGTCCTTCAGATTTGCAGCCATGGCAAGATGATAATATTTTATCACAACACTTTTTCTTTTATTCCTTTCAGCAACACACAGTGCCAACTTGAACTGAATTACTAGATTAATAAATTATATTAATAAGACATGAAATAGTAAAGCAGTCAATCACTCACCAGTCTGGAGGGAGCTTAAAAACAGAAGACTGCTTGCATTTCCCAAACCATGTACTTCTTGCTCAGAGAAAATCTCTCTCCTGTTTCAGAGCCAGGCACAGATGCATATCCTAAGCAGGGAAAGGCACAGCAAACTTAAATTCCTTTAAGTCATTGCAACTGTTTTAATAAAGTTCAAAACTGCTTAAAAGTCAATTTATAGCTAGTTTCAAAATTAGCAAAGTGCTATCATCCAGTTGTGATACTCAGATCTGAGATGATTCTATTCATTAGTGGAATAATGTAGCATCCTACCTTTGACATGATGATCAGATCAAAGACAAAAATTCTTTATAGAACTTTTTTTCATTGCTTTATCTCTCTTTATAACCCAGGGTATATCAGTACTAAGCTGTCTGATTTCAGCTATGCTGGCTTCCCATTCTCTTCCTAAATCATGGTAAAAACATGGGATTGAAAATTATATTAATATGCTGATGCAATGACATGTAAACAGTCAGTTACTTCAGACAGTGGTTACATGCTTTACCATTTAACTTCCCTTCAGCTCACTATTGCACTGCTCAAGTCATCCATGCACGGAATTTGCCCAGCTCCTTACAAATTATGAACCCCAGGAACTTTCAAACAGCCATCCAGAAAATAACCCAACAAAAATCTTTTGCCTCAAAATATTTCCTGCCCCAAGATGAATTGGAAGACCTTGCTCTGCCTTTTGGGATATAGTTTATAGTACTGACCTCAATACTTTTCAATAACTATATGTCTTAGAATTGCCAGGAAGACCCTGGGTTCCTCAATCTTCTTGTTTTCTGGTCCTGGAAATAAATTGAAAAGCTTTGTGGAAAATCTAAGGCCAGGGTGGAGCACACTGACTGCAAAATAATCCTGTGGCTTGTGCTACTGTTTAAACTAAAAATAGGAGGAAGGACAAATAAAAGCTGTCTCTCACAGCCAATTCTGATAGACTGGGCCCAAAATAGAGACAATAACCAGGGTCTTGAATCTAAAGTTCTCTATATGTATTTGAATAATGATCTCCATCTGACAAGATTTTCACACTCATCTGCTAAAGCTTCTCTCAGTTGAAAGCAATTTCCTAGTGCTGAGTATTCCCTGTCACCTTTTACTTACATAGTGGTAGAAATTTTAAATGTAAATAGTGATTTAACTGTGCTACAATGTATTTGTAGTTTACAGAGCTTGAAAACAACGCCTTAACTACTCTGTACGTGTTTTACACTCACTTTGCATTGAGTGGTTATGTAATGTGAGGCATCTGTGGTTTGCCATAATTTAGGAAGGAACATTCTTGTCCTGGACTTATCCCGTGGGGAATTCTTTCGACCTTGTTTGTTAGCAGCAGGTTTGTAGCAAGATGCAAATGAATGTAAATTGTTCACATTATGCTACACAGCACCAGGCAGTGTAATGGCCTTGTGTACATTGTACCACTCAGAAAAACCATCACACGAGCTATCATTTGCATTCTTTAATCTGAGATGCAGAATTTACTGCCTTCCCTTTGTGAAATACAGCTCCAGCTACTGGATGTGGGAGGAACCTGCCGGCGGTAATTCATGATGTGCTGTTTAATAAAATAATGAAAGCCAAGCCATAAAGTTCCAGTACACTTAAATAACTGTAGGAATGTTTTTCATTCACAAATTGTGTTTAGTAGAAAGAGGAAAGTCTCCAGTGACTTACTGATGAAACAGAATCTGTGCCCTGCTGCAAGCAATTCAGTGTGCTGCAGGATGTGCTCTACCTGCTCCGTGGGTCTTTCCAGTTATAACGTGATTACATGAATCATAGGATGTTCTGAGTTGGAAGGGACCCACCAGGATCACGGAATCCAACTCCTGTCCCTGCACAGGACAATCCCAACATTCACACCATGTCCCTGAGGGCCTTGGCCAAATGCTGCTGGAATCTTGTCAGGCTTGGGGCCATCAGCACCTCCCTGGGGAGCCTGTGCCAGTGCTCCACCACCCTCTGCCTCAAGAACCTTTTCCTCATGGCCAACCTCACCCTCCCCTGCCACATCTTCCTGCCATGGCCTCTGCTCCTGGCGTTGGTGGCCAGAGAGAAGAGCTCAGTGCCTGTCCCTCCTCTTCCCCTGGGGAGGAAGTTCCAGACCGCCAGGAGATCTCCTCTCAGTCTCCTCTTCTCCAGGCTGAATGTGATTGATTCCTTTTGTACCTGGACATCAGGACTGCCACGTGCCTGAAATTTTGTCCTTATTTAAAATACTTCAGTGGAAGATTTAAAATAGAGTTCCAGAAACTGGACTGGAGCAGGATTTGCTAACAGCAGTGAAATGGAGCCCCGGGTGCCGGCTCAGATCCGCTCCTGCTGCGTGCTCACAGAACAGCTTTACACAAGCACTTTAGCTGTCTCACACGTGGAGTGATTATTGCTTCACTGAACACATTTCAGAGCAAGGGGAAGACTGACTTGGTAATTAGGTTCAGGTCTCAGTGGAGGTCCTCTAAGGCTTATTGCAAGAGAAGAAAATCAGTCACATACATGCCAATTTCCCAATATGTGTAAACAAGAAGCCATCAGTATTTGGAGGAGCTTGTTCTAGACTCTGTTCTCTTACAATTAAGTCCTAAGGGAATAGATTGAGTAGTCTTTGATTCTGGTGGGAGGAGACTTGCTTAACTCTAATGTGTGAGTGCATGGCTGTTGGTGCTTGCACCCTGCCAGGAAACCATACTCTGCATCGAATCTCTTACTCTCTATTGAGATTTTATTTGTGACCCTGAAATGTTGACATGTCTTTTTGGTTTGGAAAAACATATTTTTCTGTCCACCACCAATATGGTGGCACTACAAACCTCTTTAATCTTATGGATGGTGCTGTTTTCCTAATATAACCTGTAATGGAACATACAGTCATATGTTTCTGTAGAGCTTTAGCCAAAAGTTTACAAAATTAAAGGAGAAGCATCTCACTCACAATAGGGCAGCTTCTAAATCCATTTAAAAAAGCTGTAATATAATTCTATAGAATTGTGTTGATTTAAGAATTTTTTTGGCTTTTTTTAAAATTATTTTCCTAGTATGGTGAATCATAATGAAAAGTGTTCATAAAACTTTTGAGGGCCCTTCAGATAAAAGCACCAAAGCCAGAGATATTCAAAAAGCTCAGCATCCACAAGAGGATGCAGTCCCTCTGTGGGACTGATTCATTTGTCCTCAGTGGCAAAACCTCCAGCGCTTTCAATGCCAACGTGGCCGCACCCTGCGTGTTCAGATGAGCTCATGCTTAGGGGATGGAGTTCTCTGAAACTGGCTCTAATGGAATTGCAGTGGTTGCTGCTGAGAGCTGAGCACTTCTAGAAGGCTGATCCCTACCTAGGTGCCTAAATGAGTATCTGATTTCTTTTGAAAGCCTGGCTTCCCACGGGGGATGCTCAGCACTTGAGAATCTGGGCTGGTGGGGGAAATGGCTTTGGGACAAGCACCAGATGGGTGATCTGTGGCTGCTACTGTCAGCAAAGCACCACTGGAGTTCGTGCTTTTAACATCCACGGGAAGGAGAAGGACATGTAAAGTACCTCATTTGATTTTGCTCCTTGCTTATCTTCAGGCAGTGCCCTCGGAGAGAGCAAAGGGAGATCTCAGATCTTTGCTCCTTTCTCCAGGAAACTGATTAAACTGGAATAGGGCTTTGTCTGAAACAACACCAGAATGAGGAACTGAAGCCATAGTGTCTGTGATAGAAATTCCTCCTATGAAGCAAAGCCATGTTAGATTCCTCCTTGCTTCCTGGGCCTGATTTCTGACACAAGATCCAGTTATTAACTGGGGTTTTTTTCTTCATATAACGCCACCCTTCTGTGAGATGGCAATTTTCTGAGAAAGAAAAAAATATATGATTTTTTATGAGACCAGAAAAGCATTCTGACAGCAGAATATGATGCTGCTCTGTGCAGTTACCCTTTATGGGTTTCATTTGATGCTTTTTTTTCCCCTGAGATGCACAAGAGCTTGATTTGATTTCTCAGTTGCTCAGACGTGTTTGGTACAGCTATAATAAGCATTGCAACCAGATCCCTTGTGGTTTACCTTGGTTTGGATTCAGCTGTGCTCTCATTGTGTGGCCAAAGTTTTACAGCCCTCCTTTGGAGGCTGATTACTGCCATAGAAGGAGACTGTGGGAAGCCTGGTTAGTTCTGTGGAGTTGAAATCTTTGTCAAGGTTTAATTCTCTTTGAAAAGCTGTTCTACCTTGCCTTGTATTAGCATATGAAATGCTCTGACTGAATGGGTTAGGTCTTTCAAATACAAGTTGGTCTAACACAGTAGTATTGCCAATTAGTACCTTGCCTCACATGTGAATGCAAATGCAAAAAGACAAGAAAAATAACCCCTGTAAGAACAATATAGGTTAAAATGAAATATTTAAGTGAATTTTTATTATTTTTTAAAGTTAACTCTTTTGCTGAATTCTGCTTTTGAAAGCTGCAGCATAAAATCTCTGTGAACATGTTGGTTAACCAAGGTGCTGTCCATTGACAAGAACATGTATTTGAGCAGAATTATGGTCTCTGAGGCTGTGTCTTCAATGAAAAAAATACGTTACGTGTGGAAATATTGTTTGTTTGTTTTGCTTATCAAACAACCCTGAGAGGAAGATGGCCCAAAAAAAAACCAGAAAGAAGTATAGGAATTATTCTGAGTACACAGGGGAGGCAAGGAAGAACCTGACTCATAATTTCTGCTCCAAAGACTCTTGAAATTTTGCATTAATGCAATTAGTTTTCAAGGAAGGAAGCAATCTCACTCTCAGCAGGAAGAAACAAGAGCTGTTCATGTAATTGTGCAGGCAAGTCATGTGTTCTTTTCCATAAAGTGAATTTTTAATGTTGTGGGGTTTGGGTTTATTTTTGTTCCTTGACCAGCTCAGTAGTATGGATGAAAGTCACCTCTGCAATAAGAGCAGACAGGCTGTCTGCTGGAGAGATGTGAAAGGTAGCACCTCCAGGTCTTGTGGATTGATTTTATTACCTTTGAAGTAAAATTGAAATGGGAAATTGAACTGGGGGATCCCTTTGCCTGGATTAGAAGTCTCACCATGAAAGTAATAAATAAAAAGAAATAACTACTTATTAAAAAGAAACTGAGTGTTAGTCCCAGAAGTAGCACCTCAGTGGTGCAAGAGACAAGTAAAATGTGTCATTAAATTCTGTCCTTTGAGACAGAAATATGGGAAAAAAGGTTAATACTACCTTACAGTTTAGAAGTGATAAATTCTGTTTAAATAAGTTTGCCATCCACACAACATCCCCAGGGAACCCCACCTTTTTTCTCTCTCTCTGTAACATCCAGTCATTCTGTCACTTATACCTCTTGTTTACTTGTAGAGGCTCTGGAAAGTCTCCCTCCTCAACAGGGCAAATCAAAAGAAAAAGGGGTCAGGGAAGGAGGAATCTGAAACTTTCCACCCACACACGGGACTTTTTATTGCCTGGCTCATTGTGGGGCTGCCTTAGACATCCTTTGAGGTAATTTGGGAAACTCTGCCATCCTGCACGTCACATTGCACACAAAGGGATGCAGCACAGGTGCTAAAATACCTGTTTCCACAATACTGGGCACTTAAGCCTTTAATTGTTGCCATTTTTTACTAAATATATTGTGAGGAGAGGACCAAGAATGGTGACTACAGCATTAAAGGTAGGGAAGACACTATGCCAAAAACTTGGCTGCAGAGCCCTCACAGAAATAGATAACACATAGGAAAAAATATCAGTAATATTTTCATTAGCATGGTGTGAGGATTTTGAGGAGAGAACATACATTAACAGTCCAAAATATAGAGAGAGTAAAACAGTGCAGTGCTGCACATGGGGCAGATTGATTGAGGACGGTGGGAGAGGCAGTTCTACCAAATGTGCTGAGGAGTCTTTCTTGCTAAATTGAGTTTGGAGTTTATCCCAGGTGCAGAAGAGCTCCAGCCAGAGTGCTCCAGATGGATATTATCCTCAGCCAGCAGCTAACTGTATCAGTGCTTTCCATTGACTTTGGTGCTGCAGAATGAAATGGCAGCAAAATGTCCAACATATGATTCCTTTTATTACAACTGGTGCCTTAAGTGACACTTTCTCTGGACTATCAACACCCAGTAATTAGTATTCACCACCAACAGCACTGTTTCCACCTGTCAAGTTGTGACTCTCATCGATTAATCTGATATTTTAGCAATAAAGTCTTCTCTGCTATTTGATTTAATCCATCTTCTTTTCTCTAGCTAGTGCCTCATCCAGGAAAATCGAACCAGTGTGGAAATATCTAAAGTTTTTAATCACAGTCAAAATTAAAATACTAATTTTGTAGAATTAGAACCACCAACAATGTATATTACATTAATATGAATTCCTCAGTATGACAGAAAAAAAATACCAGGGGAGAAATCCAAATTGAACAAAAGCTTGGTGTGCAAGTGGAAGAAATATGGGCTGTATGAATGCATGTTGCTGTAAAGACTCCTGGATTTCTCACAACTCTCTTAAAGGCAGAAAAATTCTCTAAAAAATCACAATGTCTTTTCACTTACTGTAATCCCAGGAGGCATAGCTAGCAGGTAATTATTTTTAATAACTTTTTTCTTTTCCTCCCTAGAGCACTTGTGTGTATACACTGAATATGTTTAACACTTCATTACTATAATTAGTAGTTAAATAAGTCAAAAATCCTGAACAGTACATGTTCAGAAAATGCTGACAAACCCCTTTCAATGATGCTGGCATGGGATGCTGATATAATTAAGCCCCAGAATAAGGTACAGCATGTTAGTGATACAACCTGTCAGTGATTTTGCCATGATTTATGATCTGCAGCTAACAGGAGAGCACCAGCAGGACAAGCACCCGTTGTTAAGAGGAAACATTTTCCACTCAACTTTTAAAGGGAAATGTTATCATTAGGTTTTCTAGGTGAGCTATTTCCCAAGATATTTAGGTACTTAGGGGAACAAATAGTTGTCTGCTAGAATTCTAAATGACTGTAGGCAAATTTGTACCACTTTTTTCAGTAAATGTCAAGTACCTCTAAGTATAAAGAACTCTGAAGTGATGCAGTATAGAAACACCACGGAATTCTAGAGCTTTTGTTTCCAGGTGAAGTGAGTGTTGGTGACATAATTTCTATTAAAATGTAAGCAACTTGAACGTGTCCACTTAGCTAAAAACACCTCTCAGACAGCTCTATACAGTATGGTCTACTAGGAGGCAGAAAATATGATGTATGAGATGCCAAGAAGGACCTGGGAGTACTGGTGGGTGATCAGTTGACCATGAACCAACAATGTTCCCTCGTGGCCAAGAAGACCAATGGTCTCCTGGGGTGAATTAAGAGTGTGGCCAGCAGGTCCAGAGAGGTTCTCCTCCCCCTCTGCTCTGCCCTGGTGAGGCCACATCTGGAATCTTGTGTCCAGTTCTGGGCTCCCCAGCTCAAGAGGGACAGGGAACTTCTGGAGAGAGTCCAGTGGAGGCCACAAAGATGGTCAAGGGGCTGGAGGAAAGAGTGAGAGAGCTGGGACTGTTCAGCCTGGAGAAGAGCAGCCTGAGAGGGGACCTGATCAATGTCCATAAATATCTACAGGGTGGGTGTCGAGAGGATGGGGACAGACTCTTCTCAGGGGTGCCCAGTGATAGGACAAGGGGCAATGGGCACAAGCTGGAACAGAGGAGGTTCCACTTAAACATGAGGAAAAACTTCTTTGCTGTGAGGGTGTCAGAGCCCTGGGCCAGGCTGCCCAGAGAGGGTGTGGAGTCTCCATCTCTGGAGATGTTCAAACCCACCTGGACACTTTCCTGTGCAACCTGGTGTAGGGAACCTGCTCTGGCAGGGGGGTTGGACTGGAGATCTCCTGAGGTCCCTTCCAACCCCACCATGCTGGGATTCTGTGAAGAAAAAGATAGCAGTAATAAAGAGCCACTAAAATAAAGGGGTGCTTTTAAGAAAGGTAACAATATTGTTCTAAATACCTTAATATGTGACATTATCTGCAAGAAAGATACCATAAAATAATGTAAAAATCACTCCAGGAGCCTGTGATGTGCTGTTGGTTCCTCCCTCCCCTCCCTGCTGCAGTTTCCCTCCTCCCACTAAATTCAGAACACATTCTCCTCTGTTGGTTTAGGTCCCATTACACATGTCTAAATGGTCTCTGTTTATGTGGTGTTTCTGTACATCTAAATGCAGTTGTTCCTGGTTTTCAGAAAATCTCTGTTGACCTTATCCGTTGTTTAAACGAATCTCAGTGAAATATAATCAAAAACTATTTTATTGGAAATTTTTTTTAGGATATACATCACTCATTTCACTGTGAAAATTAACCTGTGAAAACATCTGGCTCATGAGCTGATACTTAAAAGAGCAGATGACAGATGATTAATTAGCCAGTGAAAGACTGGTCAAACAGCTGAGCAGGTATGACTCACTTTGGGGAAGACTTCCTAATAATGTTCCTAATAAAGGTTGTATCATTTAACATGGTACAAGGAGCAAAGAGTGATGCAGGTTCCAGTGACAGCTTCTGCTTTGTCTGATGGGATTTGTCCAGTGAAAAGAGACATTTGACAACAAGCAAGGTGCCTTTCTTCTGTTGTTTTATTTTAATAGAAAAATGAATTTATCTTTTTTTTAATGGTTATTACAAACTGCAACACACTAAATCTTGGTGCCTTTGGATAAGCCACAGAATACAATTTCTTTTAGAAGAGAACACTGCAGTTCCAGGGATATCTTGGTATGGATCCAATATTTATGGATTAAGGATTTTAAACTCTGTTCTAGATTTCCATTTCAGCTACTGGTTGGTTGGGGGTTTTTTTGGCTCAGTTATCAATAGTGACCTGAGCTCAATTTGGGCTTTTTAGCAAAACAGTCCAGTGTGATTCTGGTGACATAATTCCCTCATGTGCCACTTCTGAGAACAGTTTTTGCCCAGCAGACCACCTAAGTCAGATGATCCTTTTTAAACACCAAAGGATCCCCAGCAGTGAAGAGTTCCTTGGTTCAGCAGATCTTTGCCATCACTCTGTTATTCGTGTCCAGCAGCAGAACCGGTGGGTGCAACACAATGGACTTGTTCTGGTGGGTATTCCACAGCTCAGTCCCAAGGTGGGCACTGCTGTTTCCTTCACTGCTTCTCTTCTCTTTTACCTTTTAAATCCTCACCCTGGCCTTACATTAATTCCAGCAGCCCATTCACGCTGCTGATCAGACTCTGCTCAGTCTTGCTCTTCCCATTACTTGAGAAGAAGTAAAGCACGGGATGGTGGAGATAATATCTTATATTTAATAAGTTTTAAATTATCTTTCCTCTTTTGCCTCTTATTATTGCCATACAAAATTCTGTGGGCATTGAAAACATTCCTTTCAGCTCTGTAATGTGCAAGTAGAAATTTCATGGTTGCATGGCAATTACGCTTTTTGACCAAAAATCAATTATATTACTGAGAATAAATAAAGTGTAATTATGATCTTGGTACTATAACTTGTATTCTAATAGTTATTTTTTAAAATTAAAATATGAAATTGAAAATAAGAAGAGTATATGTCTTATAAGTATCATTCTAATTCTCTGAATTGGAGTTACTTACAAAAAAAAACCCCAACAACCTTTCCACGATGTAACTACCCTGTATCTTATATAAGACTACCATGTAATTGAAAAAAAGGTATAAAATTTGTTTTAATGGCATTACACTGCCATGAGTATAACAAAAGATCTCATTCTTCCAAGGCTATGAACTTCCACTGCCAAGGGCAGCCTCCATCTCGGCAGCTGTAGCCTGCAAGGTGAAGTATTTTGGGCTTGAGTGAAGTCATCAGTCCTGAGTATTCTCTGGCAGAGCTGTAAAAACAGAACCTGTGATTAACATGGCTGTCATACAAGTGTGAGTGTTTCACAGTGTGGTGCTTTGACACTGGTCCCATAAAGCCATGAATCATTGTCATGGCTTCACCCAGTCGGCAGCCAAACACTGCGCAGGCGCTTGCTCAGTCTTCCTCCCTGCCCAGGGAATGGGGGAGAGACTTGGAGGGTGAAGGTAGAAAGACTCATAGGTTGAGATAAAAACAATTTCCTAAGTGAAATAAAATAAAAATAAAATAATAAAGGTGATAAAAGTAGCAATAGAATATACAGATGAGGGATGCACAGTGCAATTTCTCACCACCCACTGACTAGTGCCCAGCCTGTTCCCAGCTAAGGATCCCAGAGGAGAGAAAATCCCCAGACCACAATCCTGGAAAAGACAAAGAGAGAGCTTTCTGGCCAACTCCAATTTGTGTACTGAAGATACAGAACACCCCATTGGCATATCCAACTTTAGATCACTGCTCTGTCTATGCTCCCTCCCTACCTGCACACTAGCAAAGCCTGGCAATTTGAAAAGTCCTTGATTTTGTACCAACAAGTGAAAACATCAGTATATTTTAAACATCCTCGTACCAAATCCAAAATACAATGCTATTCTAGCTCTTAAGAAGAAAATTAGCTCTATCCCAGATGAAACCATTAATAGAAACCATTTAATAGAAATTAAATGGGCAATTATTTCTTACATTAAATTATTTGATCCAAATTTGGGTCTTTCAGCTACTCTTTGTTAAGACTTATATGAATAATTTATTCCTTTATTTCTTTACTGAAAGAAAAGTTGCTAAGATATTCATTATTTTAGATAAAGTGGATTCTGTTTTGCCTTTGGTCAGGAATTCTGATTGCATATTTGAGTGCAGCAGACAACAGGAATACACATTCTAGACACTAAGCTGGCAAATACCTTGGCAAGAGTAGAACTGGAGAGGTGAGAAGGTCTGTAACAAGAATAACACAACTGGTTTTCAGCTGACATCCCTGTTGACATTTGAATTGTTCATAGGGCAGTGATTTTCACTCTGAAGTTCAGGTTATTTTAATTGTCCCAAGGGCTTGTGTGTGCATGTGGGTGTGAAGTTTGATGCCATGAAGCTTTCACAGAGCACTTGAGCTCTTTTGCTGACTATGCCAAGTGCTTGCAGACTGCTAAAGCAGGTGTCTAACGTTTGGTCTCAGGTTTTTGGACTGGTGTGATCTCAACCAATTAACCAGTTAGCATGGACTCAGTGATCTCAAAGGTCTTTTCCAACCACTGTGATTCTATTCTGTGCAAAGACTCTCCAGGTGAAGCTATGATGCATCATTACACTATGCCAGATCTGTTGTTCAGGGAGAGATTTATTCCAGTTACCTGTTCTTTATTCCCTTAATTGAAATTTCTTGCCATAAACAGTTTTAACACAAGCCCTGAAGGCAAGAGATCTGACTAATGACACCCTGTGTCAGTTGCTATAGGGTGCAAATGAATAATATAATATACATATAGCCAATGGCTCAGATTTGTCACTAAGGCTTTGCCAACATGATTGTGCTTCACTTGACAAAAATCTCTTAGGAGAAATAACATTTTCAAGACCCTTTTCTCAATGATGAGATTTCAGTGTGCCTTCCCCAGGACACAGCACATGTTTGTCAAGGTAGCATTGTGTGATTCTGAATCCAAAACTGCAGATTCCTCCAGCTGGCTGCAACAAGAGCCTGACAATTTTGATGCTGAAATAAGTTTTTTGTTCTAAACAAATGCATCTGAAATTTAAATACAGTAATTATGACAAGATGTTTTCTGAACATTAAAAAAAATGTTATTACTTTAATTTCTACTTATCCTGAAAAACTTGACTGTTTAACTGATTAAAGTTTATCTGCCAAAAAACCTGGTGGTGTAGAGTAATAGCAAAATAAGAAGATTGGCCTGATAATCTGCTGGCAACAAAGAGTTGGAAGTCTTCTTAGCAACAAGAACCAAAATGGCTTGGCTATTCTTAATTTAATTGTTTGAAAATTTGGAACAATTCATTTTGTTCAAAATAATTTACTTCTGTTTCTTATATTTTGTGAAAGATAATGTGCAACTGACAGAATAGATATGATTTGATTTAAAGAAAAAAAACCTAAAAGCTATCAGAGAAGGAAATATGTTTAGATGTGGGAAAAGACTAAATGTTTAGCATAATTATGGGTTTGGTGTAGCACTGAACACTTTCCACTTCCAATTTTATGAATGTAACTCACTTAGGAATTCCATTTAACTTTGTACTGGGCAGTTACCATTGAGCTGTTTGTAAAGAAATACAGAAAATAAAAATGCTAACTAGCTACTGAGAAGACTCTGAAGAACTTTTTTTTCTGTATTCTTACCTATTATTTAATTTCTTAAATAATATCTCTCCATAAAAAGGCATTTGCTGACAACTAACACCTACAGATTATTGCTATTTAATTCTGAAATAATTTTACAACCAATTATCGTCTATGTTAAAATAAAATTACTATTATGAAAATATTTCTTGTTAATATACAGAGATCTATAGCAGCTTGTGTGGGTTTCACCACTTTTACTTATTTTTACAATTAGGATTATAAATTTTTAAACACAAGAAGGCTTCATTTTGGGAAAATTGCAAGTGTCCCAAGAGCAAACACCACAGGAGCCAGCTTTCCTGAGAGCTAAATTTTCTTTTTCTGAGTGTCACCAGGATTTCAGTCTCTACAGAAAACTGGTAAATTTCCTGTGGTTGTTCCTGTAACCGTGGAGAACAATTTAACAAGGATTCAACAGTTGGAAGGTATTTACTTGGTGGTTGTAAAGATGGAGCAAACACCACCTCTCTGTGTAAATAAGTCCAGAATTAGGGAGATTTTCAGGAAAACAATGAGCCTGAAGTATAAGAATGGTCTGTTATAAAACTCTTTGGAGATCCATGTTTGCTACAACAAACTCTCATCGTTCAGATAACCTTCCCCCCACAGATCTTCTAAGAACAGAGAATTTCAGAGAGGTGTGAAGAGTCAGTGAACAGTGATATTTCAATTATTGCCACCATGTGACCTCATCATTACAGGGTATCATACAGGTTATCAACTCGATGTGGGAGTACTTGAGCCACATCAACCCTTTTTGCTCAAGCTCTGCCCTACAAGTCATGGATGCTCCTTTTTCACCTGCAACACCTACACACATGCTGGATGTAACACGCTTTTCTGATGGTTACAAAAAGAGACAAGAAACAGGATCTAAGGATGCTCCATTTTAGAGATGTGTCCTTTGCCTGATGGCCACTGAAATCAGTAGGTAATAACTTTGCTGAATTCTATGTTGTGTCTATAGTAGCCTGTAACTGAAGGCAACAGCAAGTGCTTGAAGATACCCCAGCTATGAATATGCATGGGGTGATATAAAACATTAATATAATGGCACTGGAAATTTGTCAGACAGAATTCCTGAAAATGTTCAGTTTTGTCCTTTAAAATGTCTGTCTTAAGCAATTTAGTGCATCTCAATGACAAAGTTGCCCCATTTTGGTTTTGGTTATTATACAATTTTTATCAGTTATTGTACTGCATCCATGAACTCTAATCCCAG
The DNA here is from genome assembly GCA_907165065.1 of Caprimulgus europaeus. Next base: position 34,421,718 of record OU015534.1, read on the forward strand.
ACAGCAGGAGACAGAGTAAAACTGTCACATTCAACTGAAATATCACGGGGTGGCACAGCCACAACTATCAACGAGAGCGTATCCAAAAGGTTCCACATCTGCAAAGGTCAGGTTAGCAAAGGAACGGCTCAGGAACAGGTTTTACAGCAGTGCACCCAACACAGCAATGACTGTCAAAACAAGAATTTAATCCAACAAAGGGTTTTAGGATGAGTCCTGGCTGTTGTGTTCAGTGGTGTATGATATTGTGCTGGTCTCTTAGCTGATTGCTCTCCTAGCTGGGGTGTGAAACGAGAGAGAAGAAACTCTTCCTCCTTATCTTGTAACTCCTGTGAGTTTCTCTGTGGAGATCCCTTTTCCTCAGCAGGACTCAACCATCACTTTCCTGTTGTAGCTCAGAGTTTTTGACATCTATTTGGAATCAGGTGAGAAGTGTGGTGACACCCTCTCCAGAAAACTCTGTGAGTGCAAAAATCACTATTCAAGTACCCTGATTCCAAATGAGGGCTGGAATTCAAGGACGTGCCTCAGCTTAACATCAATTTATAAAATGATTTTTTATTATAATTTTTTTCCTATTTCTAGGAAACATCATGTTTTATATTTTAACAGAAAAATCACTAAGCTGGACATAAACCTAGTTGGATTTCTTGTGTTACAGAAATGCTGCCTGTTGTTGTTTAGTTATTTTTATGTCTTTTTTAGTTGCTGTTGCTGCTTTGTTTTCTTCTTTTTTTTTTTTGAGATTTCTCATTTCTAATTTTATATTTTGTAATATCTAGGTCTCTGGCAGCTTTTTTTCAAGATGAAAGTAATTTTGACGAAACTTGCTATATGAAGATGTGATGTTTAAATATTCTTGATGGTTACCTTATCTGAAAATATTTAAAGTGTCTTGTGTCGCTGTTCTGATGCTAGGACTGAAATTTAAAGGAGTGCTAATTTTATTAAGAAGTGTGCACCTCAGCTGATTTTAGTCCTTGGATACCTGAATTTTCAAACAGATTGGTAAGAGTCATCTAGGTTAAAGAATTCATAGTTGCTGAACAATAAATATCAGTGAATTGTCCTCAGATTTTTTCTACAAGGCTTTGAAAATAAACAATATGACATCATGACTTCTGACCCATTTCTTCTTCTTTTCCCCCAAAAGATATAAAACAAACTATATATAACTATTTCCAAGCTATTATTATTATGTTAAGAAATGAAGTTGTGCTTTAATGTACATGGAAGGTAAAACATTGAATGAAAATTAAAAGGAAAGAAAAGGAAAACTGAATTAAAGACAACTGGAATGGAGGAAATGCGGATCCCTGAGTTCCTGAACAACTCACTGCTCTTTCCAGAGGCTGGAGAAGACTCGCTTCCAGCATGGACATTAACACTTCAGGTCTCTGGATTTACACCACTTCCAACAGTAGTAACTCAAAAAAAAATCCAGCCAGTCTGTTTCAAGAATGTTGTATTATGGCTGGACTGGCCTTTAGTGAAGCTGAAAAATGGACATTAACATGGGCTAGGAAAAGCTAAATGAACTATCTTATCTGCAGCTGCAGTGAAGCAGTGAAATGGAATCTGTACATTTCATTTTGAGTAGACAGGCTTATCTCAGCTCCAACCTGTAAATTCAGTTGTTGCCTGGCAGCTCCTCTGTTCTCCTTTGTTCTACATCACCGTGTCAAGCCCAGACAAAATCATATTTTTTAGCATTGGTTTGCATTGACAGAAAAAGAGAATAATCAAAATCTTTCTAACAAAATTTTGTAGCAAAATTTCTCTTTCATTATTTGAAATCAGTTATTTTTACAAGACTGGTATTAACCTTCATTTTCCTTCACTCACATGAATATGGCCAGGACTCGCCTTAAAGACTGTGAAATGAAAATATGAAATAAAAAATTAGAAGCTCAATCAATCAGCTGTTGAAGCACAACTTTGATTTAAGTATGTTCCACTATGGACAAATTAAAGACATTCTATACTCAGTTTGTTTTACCTTGTTTAGCTTTCACTGTTCATATAACTTTCAGTATATCTGGGCTGTTTTACATTTCTGAATATTTCCATTAAAATGTTAGTGAAAAATGGCAAAATATACCAATCTGGTGCTATCTGAAAGGGCCTTTGAGGGCCTGATGATGACCAAGAGAATGATGAGCTTTCTCTCCTTCAGGCCAAGTAAACACTGGTCCCTGAAGCTGCTCAGAGGTTTCATTCCTGGTTGACTTCCTATACAATTATGATTAAATGAGTCAACTTACATGGCCATGATAGAGAAAGAAATTTTTCTAGAGCAGTTACATCTTTAATACATATATTTTAAAATATATTTCCACATATCTCAGGCTCCTGAGACAAGAGGGAAAGTTTAGAGAAAGGAAAACTTATACATGGTGGAGGTGGACCAGGTTAAGGAGCACTTGAATGAGCCAAATATACCTGAGTGGAGGCCTGACAGGTTGTACCCTGCAGGAGTTCATTGTGAGACCACTCTCAAGTGTCTTTGAAACATCTTGGTGCCTGGGACAGGTTCCTGGAGACTGGAAGAGAGCAAATATCACTCTTTCTATCAAAAATGTTAAGAATTAATCATAGAATGATGCAAATTCCTGCAAGGATCATTGAGTCCAGCTCTTGCCCTGGCATAGGACAATCACAAGATTCAGACCGTTGAGATCTGGGAAACTGGAAGCCAGCCAGCCCCACCTCAGTCCCTAGGAAAGGGGTGCAGAAAATCCTCCTGGAATTTATTTCCAAACATAAAAACAACAAAAATGCCATTCCCCTTTGATATTAAATATGAGTGACTCTGTAGAGATATCATTAATTGTGACAGAATGTTCAGGAACTGATGTAAATCTGGGTATCTGTAACAGGAAAAGAGTCTGCTAGGCCATGTGGCATGCCACATTCACTGGTTGGATGAGAGTTACTGAAACATTAATCAATGTGTCCCCAGATGTGTGACGGGGAGGCTTTACAAAGGGGAAATCGTGCTTGACTGAACTCATTGCCTTCTGCAATGAGGCAGCTCAGTTGGTGGATGAGGACAGGGCAGTGGATGTTGTTTATCTCAGCTTTGGTAACACCTTTGACACTCTCTCCCATGACAACATCATAGCCAAGCTACCTGAGGTCAAGTTGGAGGCAAGTCACCAGTGGTGTACCCCAGGGGTCAATACGGGGGCCAGTACTGTTCAACTTCTTCATTAACGATCTGGTCACGGGGTTAGAGTACACCCCTAAAGCTCCCAGGGGATACAGGACTAGGAGGAGAGACTGATATCCCAGATAGGTGTGCTGCCATTCAGTGGAACCTTGACAGGCTGGAGAACTGTACAGAGAGAAACCTCATGAAGGACAATGTAAAGTCCTACACTCAGGGACCAATAACTCCAGGCACCATTGACATGGCAGCTGATCAGCTGGAGAGCAGCTTTGCCAGCATGGACCTCAGGGTCTTGGTGGGCAAGAGGCTGATCAGCAATGTGCTCTCACAGCAAAAATGACCAACAGTATTCTGGGCAGCACTAGACATGATGCTGCCAGCAGGTTGAGGGAGGTGACCCTTCCCCTCTACTCAGCACTGGGGAGACTGCATCTGGAATTCTCTGTCCAGTTCTGGGCTCCCCAGTACAAGTTACAGACTTACAGGATGTAAGAACTTACAGTGCAAGATCACAAAGGTGATGAAGGGACTGGAGCATCTTCCACATGTGGAGAGGCTGAGACAGTGGTGACTGTTCAGCCTGGAGAACAGAAGGTTCAGGGGGCTCTTATCCAGGTTCATAAAAAGCTGATGGGGAAGGAATGAAGAAAACTGAGCCTGACTCTTCTCACTAGTGCCCACTGACAGGACAAGAAGGAATGGGCACAAAGTAAACACATAAAACTAAATCTGAACACAAGAAAATGCTGTTTTACCGTGAGGGTGGTCAAACACCGGAGTACAGACAGGTTCTGGAAACCCTTTCTGTGGAGATATTCAAAATGTGACAGAATGTGGCCCTGGGCACCCTGCTCTAGCTGACCCTACCTGAACGGGGGGGCTGGACTAGATGATCTTCAGAGGTCCCTTCCAATCTGATTGATTTCTCAAGATATATACATATATATATTTAATATATTTAAAATGTATGCATATATAAAAATATAATTTGTACACATCTGTGCACACTTTTTTTTCCCCCAGCCACAATTAAATGTGCATATAATGTTTCTAATAAGGCTTCATAGTATAATTAATAGCTCAGGCAATTAGTAGTGGCCTTTTGAAGGTCCTACAGGAGACTTCCTTTGATTTCTGATAATCTCGTTGACACTCATAGAGTTAAAAGAGGTAGCAGAGAAGTTTCAGATCATTTCCAAGAACAGTTAGCTGGAAACCTGCCAGCACCCCTGACCTGGGGTTCCTTCGTACCAAATTGTCCTGATGTTGATTATAGTCAGAAAGGCAACATGCCCCAAATCTTCAAGTGAGCTAGATTCCTTTTTCACACTCTGAAATCTAAGTTAAAAATTGTGTTTTCTTCTACCTAGTAATGTAAGGCAGCAAACTTGATATTTGCAACGTAGATTTTTCATTTATCCAATAAAAAAATGTACTTTTAGAATTTCCTTTTTTCCTATGTGTGCCTGTCATGAGCATTTTAGCTTTCTGTGTTACTATTAAACACTTTTTATGATCAAATGTCATCTTTCTTCCTGTACCACTTTTTTCTCATATTTATTCATTTTTTATTTTATTTCTATCTTTTCAAAATTGTGGTTATTTTGCCCTCATTTCATTTCACAGTTCCTAACATGATGGAAAGAAGAGGTTTGTATATTGCTTCATGTGCATTTTGTTCCTTTAGAGCTGCAAATGAAATTTCCCAACCTCCCACAATCTGTGGCTGCTCCAGTCATGGGTTTCATGATAGCACTTCATAGAACAGATTTGCTGTTGCATAGTGCTTGTTTCTGCTTTATGTCTGTTCATCTCTCGTTCATGGGAACTTGAATGATCTTGAAAATGTTGTTTTGTTTTGTTGGGTATTTTGTTTTTGTTTTTTTTTCTTATACCCAGCTTGTGTCTTCTTCCCTCTTTTATACTAAATTATTTCTATTTTTACAATATATATTATTTATTAGTTTATTTAAAGATTTTGGTTGTTAGCCAATGAATTTTAGCCCATGAAAGTAGCATAGAAACTCTGAAGCCTAAAGAGCTTTGTCACTGTACTTCTTACAGAGCAGATCAAAGTCTTAAATTTATGTCCCTGCTAGCAAAACTAGAATTTCTCTGTCCTCAATATCAGGAATCCTGTTTTCCTCCTCAATAGCTCTTCTCAGTTATTTTTGTCTTCTGGTAATCTACCATATCCCTTTTCTCCACAGAAGTGGTGAAAAAGCCAGTATCCTTAATTATATATAGTGTACAGATCAAAAGGCAAGGTGTTAAAAATAACTTTAAAAACAAAACCTTACTTCCTTGGTAGCACTTCATCATTAGATCGATGACTTTTCTGTGCTCCTCCTCTTGCTTACCTTCACCATTAACTGAGTTAACAATTTTCCCACATTTTTAGCCTGTTGTGTTTATTTATAAACAGCCTCTAAAATTATGCAGCTTATCTTCTGTGTCAATGCCTTTCCAAAGAGACAAAACAGTGGAGTCACTCGAGTTCCATCATGATAAGGTGAAGAAGCAGCAAGGTAGAAAACAAACTGTAGATGGTTGCTCTCTTTGGTGAGAAAAGCTTGGAGGATGAAATTAATATTTCTATTAATAAACCCAGATCACTGTTAGTAAATAATTTGTTAGCAGAGTTGTTATTAGCTTATAATCTTTTCCAGTCTATAAAAGGTCATAAATTTGGGATATTGCTAAGAGTAATAATCATACTTAATGATTATTAATCTTAATGCCTAAGGGTCACAGAGCAGGGCTCCGTGTCCCTCTGCTTGGCACTCGTCGGGTGGCACCTGGCACTGTGTGACGTGTTGTACATCAGGGATGGTGGTAAACTGTAGAGAATCCAGCAGAGGGTCAACAAAATGTACCATGGCTGGAGCATGTGAGGTATAAGGAGAACCTCACAGACCTGGGAGTGTGGATCCTGAAGAGGAGGAGGATATGTGGTAGGAGGTGGGGCAAAACGTGCTGTCTTTAACCCCCCGATGGAGGTTACAGAGGAGATGGAGCCAGACTCTTTCTTCTGGGAGGTGCCCAGCAAAAGGGAACGAGGCAACAAGCTGCATTGAGGAGGAGGAAGGTTTTCATCATGAGGCTTTTTCACAAGCAGCCCCAGGAGGCTGTGGGATTTCAGTCCTTGGAGGCCTTCACAGCTCTAGGGGACGAGAAGCAACCTGTGTTAGCTCTGGAGCTGACTCTCCTTGGAACAGGAGGTTTGACTAGAGAGATCCTCCTGAGGTCCCTGCCAGCTAGGCATTTCAGAGCAGAAATAATCAACTCCAATAGCTTTTGTGAAAGTGGAAGACTTTAGTAAAGGACCAGCTAAGATGGAGCTCATCTCACCTCATTCCAGGTCCTGGTGTCTCTCTATAAAGCTGAGGAGTCACAAAATGTTTTTGTTCAGACCTTTACTGTCAAAGTTGTTTGCCTTTTTTTTTTTTTCCTAACTCATTCTCCAGAAAATTGCTTAACTTTTGTCTTGTAGTAAAATATTTCTGCCTACCAATCTGCCAGTGCACCATGGGAATCCTCACTTTTATATACTTGTGAAAAGATTTTTTACAGAGATGTTACAATGCTACAAGTCATCAAAGGAACTTTGACCTTCCATAAAAAACATCAGAAAATGAATTGTTTAGAGCTTTACAGAAATTTCACAGTATTTTCAGCACACAAATAAGATGAAACTTGAGCTGCTCCTGCTTCACTATTATTAAATAATTAGATATCAGCAAAAGAGCCGTGAACTAAAGCTGTATTTTCCAGACAGGAGTGTCATTCACTCCCTTTCCTTCTTATTCTGAATACAGCATTCAAGTAGTTTTCTTGGATGTGGTTCTTTGTCTAAAAGTGAAGCTGATTATAGGAAACTTAGGCACTTCAGACCAGTACAGATGACAAATCATTACCCTGTCTGGCACACTTTTGTTAGAGGACCTTAGTCACCTACATCAATCAGACTAGCTCTGTAATATTTGTGAAGTGTTCAGACTCTATGAGAAAAGAGCCCCCTGACATAACAGATCCACCCTAATATTATAACATAAAATCACCCAAAGTGTTCAACTCCTTAGGCCTGGTTGATTTCTCTATCTTCTTATCTCACTTATCAAAAAAAACCTGGGAGTCCAGGGCAACAAGTCAGAAGCTCTGATCATGAAGACCCTGTTTTCCCAGGTGTAGATGCAAGGCTCACAAAGGAGTCACAGCTCCTTTTCACCAGAGTAGCACAATCTATTTGTAGGTGTTATATTTCCTACCTTATGGTATATTTTCCCAGGCTAGTTCCCTGGATCATATTTTCAGCATAGTCTGATCTCAGAGTCTGGGGCACACCCTTTTACCATCATTTCTTTTTATTACTTTATGCAGTGGAGAAACTTTGGGGAAAAAAATCCCCAGTAGCTCTAATCTGGGCTTTAAATCAAACATCTTATGTATCATTTTGACATGGATGTACTAGGAGCAAACATATATATGTTGTGCTTATTGCTTGAGAAGCATTTTGCATAGTTACATGTTGCCATGGATTGTACTCATGCATCCACAATCATATTTCCCTGAAATCTATTGGAACAATTAAAGAAAATGAAAATAGAAAGTTAACATATTTGCTAATGTATTATAAATCCCTCTTAATGCAAACACTGCAATAGCAACACTACGATAAAGAGAATGTGTGGGTTGGTTCTGGGGGGTCTGGAAGCAGTAATAAATACCAAAAATCATGAAAATTATTTTTCCAAGTTGTAAGTTCTACTTACTCACCAAAAGGGGACTATTTTTTCTTTTTTCTTTTTTTTTTTTTTTAAACTAGGTTTAAAGAGAGCATTTTTCTGGAACTTTATCATTATTTGCCCTATTTTGCGAGTTTAATAAGTCAGAAGGAGCAGGAGCTGTTCATGTTCAAGGAAAGGTCATTTGAAAGCTTGAGACCTAAAGGGTAAAAGGCCCTTTCAAGAGTGGGTGGGAGAAACTTTGTGTGTCTTGCAAAGGGATGAAACTAATTTGCTCTGTTAATTTGTAAAATTAGTAAATTTCATGTAGCTTTTCCAGGAAAAAATATTGGGAGGTGACTATTAACATTCTCCTAGCTGGGTAAAACAAAAAAAAATCCCACAGTAAACTTAGCAAATTCTCAAGGAAAAAAAAAAAGGAATCTTAAGTGTCATCTTCAGCAATAATCTACAGAGAAACTTTCTCTCGCCTCTCTCTCTGGGTTCTGTAAACTTTCGTGTGGAAGCTGCTTCTGTTACTTTTAAGCCTTTGTAATTAGACTTTATGTAAGTGCCCTTTTGGTTCAATAAGTGCCATGGCAACCTGCTATATTGTTTAAACACATTAGACAAACCTGATAACAATTTCTCTGTGCAGTCCACACAATGCCAGGCACACACACTTGTGTACAACAACTCACACGTGCCATCGGCTCTGCTCATGGCTTTTGTGACCTTGGTTTCCTCAGGGATGGACTACTGCAGTATTATTTCTTAAAATGTTACATAGCTGTAGAAGAAGCTTCCCAAAATATTAACACTCAGTTGACTTCCATGTTGGTTTGGTTTGTTTTGGGTTTTTTTTAAGAAATAAAATGTATCTGATATTAATATGACCTGTTCTAAAACTGAAAGAACAAGTGATGTTTTCACCATGTATTTTTTCAACTATCTTAACAAGACATAATTCAAAGAAAAATAAAATAAAACCCACATCCTAATGAATCCCTTGTCCTCAAAGTATTTCACAATGTCCTTTGTTGTCTTCGTTGACAATAAAATGTTAATTTCTAGCCTTGACTGTTCATTACCTCATTGGCTTGAGCTACTGAAATGTGGCCCTGCAAGACTTCCTTAGCCCATCTCTAAACTGGGAACACTTTCTAAACCCCATTTTTTCCTGTGTGGTGTTTGTTTGTTTGTTTGCTGGTTTTCCCATAGGAAGGAAACTCAAATAGTCCGGTAAAATTTCAGTTCTTCTGTGTCCCACACTTTAATCAGGAGACCAGGTCTGAAGGAGAGGCTTTGAATTTGCCTTTTCTTGACTAGATAATGATTCACACTGACCAGTTTCCCTCCTGATTTTCTGCCAGTTCTAGTGAAAAATGATGCAATAAATCAGTAACTAGCGAGAAAATAAATTCATCATGTAATTTGGGCAGCCTCTGCCTACCAGCTCATCTCCTGCAGAGCTACTTATGCCATCTCAGACTTTCCAACAGCTTCAAACACACATGGCAGTTTAAAAGATATGCCAAATAAATAATGCATTGTTCCCTCTCTGAACCAGCCCATATGTGATCGTGGTCTGAGGTTCAGGACAGAGAATATTCAGTCTTGTTGTGATTAACAAATTAAGATCTGATGTTTTTACAAGTCATCAGCAAGACCATATGGAGCCTTAGACCCCCAAAATGGTAAATGTTTAATTCATCAGTGAGGTATAAAATTTTTTGTCCTGGAAAATATTGAGCTATAAGAGCTCTTCATCTATAAGTTTGATTTTCAGACATTCTCATCAGTAACCCATTTCTGAAGCAGTCACACTACAGCATATGCAGACAGCATAATGTCTAGCTATGGTTCATGAGTTTACTTGGCAAAGGTAAAGATGATCTGAAAACTTAATAATGCATCTCCAGAAAAGATCTGATCAAAGCTTCTAAGCCACTATGAGAAAAAAGCCCTCCCACTCAGAAAGTCATTGTGTTTTATTGGATTACCTTTGAATGTGACCTTGGTTTTAGCAATGGTGTTCATTTCTCTGGAGTAAAAGAAACATTTTCTTAGATCTAAATATATTCAACTATAACCAGATTCTTTTTGGTATTGCCTTACAGTACAGCATCAAGTGGAGAGCCAGATTCCACCAGCATAGAATCATAGAATCGTAGAATTGTTTGGTTGGAAAAGACCTTTGAGATCATTGAGTCCAACTGTACCTGTCCACTGCTAACCCAGATCTCTGAGCACCTCATCTACCACTGCCCTGGGCAACCCCTTCCAATGCCTCAGAACCCTTTCAGCAAAGAAATTCTTCCTCACATCCCATCTCAACTGCCCTGGCCACAACTGGAGCCCATTTCCTCTTGTCCTGTCCCTTGGTCCTTGCTTGAACAGACCCACCCCCACCTCTCTGCACCCTCCTTGCAGGGACTTGGACAGAGCCACAAGGTCTCCCCTCAGCCTCCTTTTCTCCAGGCTCAGCACCCCCAGTTCCCTCAGCCGGGAACTCAGCACACTTGTGCTCCAGACCCTTCCCCAGCTCCATTCCCTTCTCTGGATATGCTCCAGCACCTCCAGGTCCTTCTTGGAGTCAGGGGCCCAAATCTGGACACAGTATTCGAGGTGCAGCCTCACCAACACTGAGTTCAGGGGAAGGATGACTTCCCTGGTCCTACTGACCACACTGGTTCCGATCCAGGCCAGGATGCTGTTGGCCTTCTTGGCCACCTGGGCACACTACTGGCTCATGTTCAGCTGGCTGTGGACCCCTACCCCCAGGTCCTTTTCCACCAGGCAGCTCTCCAGCCACTCCTCCCCAAGCCTGTAGCCTTGAATCCTTCTGTAACCAGGATGTGGAAGATTGACTGAGCCTCTGCTCCTTGTCATGTCACCAGAGACAAGGTTGGTGGGCAGTAACACGGCCACTGCCATAGCATACACAGATTTGCTTTTCAAAACCATGTCAAGAAACTCAAGACACAATCTAGAAGTAACTATAAGTTTTTCATTATTTTTTTGCCTTTCTATTTTTGTGGTGAAGTATTATTTAAAGTGTGCATTTTGATTCTGACATACCTCCTGATTCCACTCAGCAGCTTCAGGATAAATTAATAGCTCATAGGGTAAAAAATAAACAAGAGTAAACTATGCAAACTGAGAGCATAAAACTTCAACATAAACTCATATTTCAATTCAAAACAATTAGATAAATTGACATGATTTATTTAGAATACAACAAATTTAATTTTAGTATTAATATACTACCAAATTTGTCCTCTATTTGCATTGCTTATGCAGAATACATTCAGTTTCCATTTTTTCTGACTATAAGTAAAGATGAAAGATGAAAGAATATTGTGCCATTAATTTTAACAAGACTGTAGGCTTAAAATGGAATCCAGTTTTTAAAAAAATAAAAATTCCCAGTTTGCTTTCAAGCTTTTTTCTTATATTGTTTGAGAGGCACTAGATTATTATCACATAAACCAAGTTTTAGCAGAAAGGTTATGTTATAAAATAAAAGAAATGTATGACACTTCCTCCATATTAATGCCTTGTGCTTCATATTTTGATCTAATTTAATTTTCCATAGATACTACAGAAGGTTGATTAAGATTGTTCAATTCAGAGAAGTTAAGATGAATATCATTGTTAATTGTGTAATTACTCACAGGAGTGTTGAATGCAGCCTGTTGCATTGGAAAGTCACTAAGCTATGGGTTACTCTCAGCAGTGTAGCCATGAAACACAAACCCAAAGCAGTGCTCTCTCCACTAAGAAAGGTGAGGAAACAGTCAGTGGTTCCTGGGTGCAGTAAAAGGCAGATTGCCTCCCTTCCCTCTTTATTTGGGATACACACAGACAACTTCATGTATGATACACCCACAATTATCTGCAAGTGACATCAGATTGTGTTTTTATACCTTTCTCCTGAAGAATATTAAACTTGCTCATTATTTGCTTTCCCACCTCTGAGTTTACAATAAGCTCACTCAGCAAAGCACTTCAGCTCTTGCAAGGAGCCGTTTTAAGGAGCCATTGCCCGAGTAATGAAATGGAAATAAAATGTCTTTCAGAAACCTGTGTCGTCCTACAGCCATGCAGTAAATTAGGAGGGCATGAAGAAGTGTTCTAGACTGGAAAGTCTTCCTTTATGCTTCCACTCAGACTAACTGACCACTAAATAGTTATATTGGCAAAATTCTCTCTTTCTGGATCGAATTGGGGGTGAGGTAGTGGAAATCTTTGACAGAAAAGTTTAAATAAATTATGTGTTTCTGACTATTGATTGTTTTCAGAAGGAAATGTCAACTTTGAGGGTGGGCTGTCATGAACAAAATTGCATGGGAGTTTTTATAACTACCTTTCACATAGCAGTAAGAAATTCCTGTTTGATTCTTAGGTCAATTTAGGCCCCTTCCCCTATTCAACTCTCATATTAGGGCGAAAAAAAATAATAAATAAAACACTTTAAGTAATGGAAGGTGAAAAATGCTTCCCATCACATTCTATTTTCATTATCTCATAAAACAGAAAAATAAAGATAAAAAAGAAAGTCTAGTTTTCCTCCTCGTGATTATTTTCATTTCCTTGCCTCAAAATATATAATGTGGGAAAAGAATTATGGGAAAAATAATTAAGTAAAATTGAAGCTTTTATGATGTTTTCTGGGATCATGAACTGCCACTACAGATGACTGGGAATAGTTTCAGAATGGTCATGAATGCTTTAAGCAACAAGAAAGGCCTTTGAAAACCACAGGAGAAAAAGGAATCTTGACGTTGCGTTCACGAGCAACCTGAATTTAGCGAGGTGCGTGCTCAGGTGGTGATGTTGCTGTGTCATTTCTGCAAGCATTGACAAATAATTCCTGCATTAACAACCCTGTGCAGTTGAAAGAGGACGATGCATTACCATGGGGTAGAGGTGTAGGGTCTGGGGGGATGTGGAACTGAGGACACAGCTGCGGGTGGACATGACTTTGGATACTCCCCAGGCAGATGAAGGATGTGAACAAAAACAGTGTGGGAAAATGAATCAGACTTTGGGAGGGGCTAAGAGATGTTTTGTACACATATATAACCTGATAGAAGCCTGTTTCATCCAAGGTTTGGTGAAGTACAAAATATATGTCAAATGAGTCTCTTCATACCTGCAGCTCTGGTTGGCTCTGGAATGCGTTTCAGTAGCTGTTCCTGATGCCTTGGTTTCTAACAAACATAAAAAGGACAACTATTAATAGATCAAGTTGTTATTTCAGTCAGGTAGGTTAGGAGCAATTTTTTCTATATAGTTCACACTTGGCCTAATATCTGCTCTTCCTTTCACATAATTCAATGAAGGGAATAAAAAAAACCCCAACAAAGTAAAAATTTTGAGGTGAAATTGCCTCTTGTTCTGGCTTTTACAGCAGGAGTATTGTGCCCACCTGGAGACAGTGGAAGCTGGAGGAAGAAAGGTGTTTTTAAGGTTTAGAGCTGAACATGATATAATTCAGCTCCTTTGGTGAAAATCTAAATGGCAGAAGTGAGTAATGGTGACCTGATATTTCTGTCATAAGCAACAAATTGCTAAGAACTCTGTAAAAAATTGGGGCATTCTTTATGCATTGGAAAATAAGGATAGGAAACAGATTTGTACATATTTATTTTGCAGATGGCCTGTACAGGGAGGTTGGCATGTTGCACACAATCCATCCGACTGCCATAGTGACTGGACTGTCACTTACAGTGTGTAACAGACCACTCTTTAACTCAAAGGTCATGCCCCAGATGAGAAAGGAGACCTTTGTACCAAAAAACAAAGATCACATCATCAGCTGGCATAAATCAGATGATGCTTTTGGCACCATCACCAGTAGAGTTGTCTGCCTTTGATCCAGACCATTAACAACAGAAGAACTGTAAAAAGAGGGCTTGCAAAAATCCCTGAGGTTCCTCACAAGAAGTGGGCAGGAATCCTGTTCTAGTTTCTGAAACTACTAAAAAATAATGACAGAATTCTAAAATGAATGGGTTTGACAAGGAATTCAGAAGGGTCTCTCTAGTCCAACCCCCTGTTCCAAACAAAGCCAGCTCTGGTGCTAGCATAGGTCATCAGGGACCTTGTCCTCTAGCGCTGTGAAGACCTCCAAGGACTGAGACCCCCCCACGATTAAGGAGGATCTTGTCTCCACAAGAGACACTTCTTCTTCCTAAGGGATGATATAAGCTTCCCTAAATATCACAAACATCCCCTGCCTTAGGTAGGCTGCTCCCCTGCTCCTTCAGTTTTGAGTTTGCTGGAAAAATGGTGATTTAGTGCATATAAAAAATGAATTAAAAGTACAGCATTTGGCCTAGAAAATGCCCACATGTGCATTTTGTGAATGGATTTAACATTAGCATTCAATTCTGTCCTTTGACCATTCAACAGTTGGATTTGTGTTGAATAAAGATATGTGTGGGTTTGGGGGTTTATGTGTGGGTTTGGGGGTTTGTGTGTGGGTTTGGGGGTTTATGTGTGGATTTGGGGGTTTGTGTGTGGGTTTGGGGGTTTATGTGTGGGTTTGGGGGTTTGTGTGTGGGTTTAGGGGTTTATGTGTGGGTTTGGGGGTTTGTGTGTGGGTTTGGGGGTTTATGTGTGGGTTTAGGGGTTTGTGTGTGGGTTTGGGGGTTTATGTGTGGGTTTGGGGGTTTTTGTGTGGGTTTGTTGGTTTGTTTGTTTATTCCTACAAGCTAAACTCACAAGTATAGATAATTCATGAAGTTTTCTCATTGAAATACCAAGTACAACAGATTTTGACAAAGGGAACAGATGTCAGTGTGATATTCAGCAGGCATGTACTGAGGGCCATGCTTTGAATCCCAATTTTGTCTTAAGCACCAGGTCTCAAATTAACAGGGCTGTTAATTTTTAATGCACTGTGTCAGTCAAATGACCATTTCCTCATTGAGGAGAACAGCAAAAATCTGCTAGCTCTTTCAGAGTGTGCCTTGGGAAGCCAGATAACATTTGGGGTTTTTTTTTTCCTTCTTCCTATACTGAAAGGAAAAATATCACAATATTTTTATAAAAATATTGTGATATTTTTTCTTTCAAAAAATAACATTTTGTATTAGCCATATGAGAGTCTCATGCCAAGGGACCTACCTGACATGCTGCATACCTGAGCTTGCATTCTGGATGTCACAAAGTGTACAACCATTTAATAAAAGTGTGTTTGGATGTCACAAAGGTACAACTATTTAATAAAACTATTTCTGAACTGTTAAGAAATAGGAGAAAAACCATGTTGAACTCCTTCCTTATAGCTGGACCTCTCCTTTGACCTTTATGAGAAGCAACCTTCACACTCCTTAACAGATCAACCACTTCCAGCTGTAAGTAGCACTGGAAAAGTTGAGTCTCTGGTGAGGCCACCCTACCATAGGTGAGAGTTCACTGGCACTAGTGAGCTCTGAGGATTTAATCTGAGTTATTAAGAGATTTTTATAGGCCTTACTAGAACTGATCTCAGATAAGAGAATCAGTTTTTATCTTGGGGCTGTCTTCCATTAAAATAAAACAATATTAAAAAAAAATAAATTGAAAAACATAGCAGCAAACTTTTATCAATGATAAAATCAAACTTTCATCAATGACTTTTTGTCAATGATAAGCTTAAGTATCCCATAGAACAACCAAAGTAATTGGTGACACACACTCATTTTGTGTGTCTCCATATTTAGGAGCTCCATAAAATGCATCACCTAAAACATCACAGCTTCTTAAGAAAATCAATATAAAAGGCAAATATTGGCTGCAGTGAGGTAAGATCATAAAAAGGCCTATAATGCTTACTTCAGTAAGAATGTCAGGAACACTGGTGAGGTTATTTCTGAATTTTGAAGGTTTCTGTTGCTTTAGCAGTTTTAAAATAACAAGCTAACCCCTGTTATTTATGAGCAGAAGCAAATTACATTAACAGTCCATAAATGCATGGCTTTCTGCCAGCTGTAATACTTTACAACCTAACAGATATTCCTATGAAGGAAGCATTATTTATGTTTAATTTTTGTTCTATTTATTTTCTAAGCAATCTTCAGGAGACTTTATTTTTTTGTCTGTTTTAATATAATATGCAAACTATCTTGTAAAATAAAATTCCCATTCAGATTTTTTAGTTTTATAGCTCTGCACTTTTTGAGGTCTATAATGTATATGTCTGAAATAAATGTTAAGATCTGTGGTTTTCCCATTAAAATGTAAATAATACTAATTTAGAAAGTGGTTTAGTGCAACTGGATCAGTCTTACACAGCACAAATGTGTGTCATGAAAGGGTACTTGTACAACAACTTTATAATTACATGTGATTATTACTAAATCTGGCCCCAAAATCATACCCATGGTAAACCCTGGTGCTGTAAGTCAATTCTACTGCTGGCTAAGGTGTCCAAAAAGGAAGCATCTTTACAGGAAAGCTCTGGAGAAGAGTAGAAGGAATGTAAGAAAGAGGAGTAAGAAAGAAAACAAGACCCCCATTTCTCTTCCATAAAGCCCCAGTGTCTCCCCCCTTACTGTTCCTTACCACCCATCTCTGTCCCACTTGTCACCTTGCCTTCCAAATCCCTACTAACTGGAAGCTGAACATCTTGCCACCACGCTTGCAGCCCACTTGCTTGCCACCTCAAAGTTTCATTTTATCTGCACTGCTGAGAAGCCTCAAGCTGTCTCCAGAACCGTAAGAGATGGGTTTAATCCCCACTGAGCCCAATGGCTTCAAGCACTACCTTTCACAGCAGAAATCTGAGCTGTAACATGTTCCTGTCAAGAAGGAAGACAGGAGAGGAATTTGTATGCACTGAACTCGGGGGTTTTATGGATTTTTTTTTTTAATGTTTTCATGTTTGTTTTCTTTTTCTGGTTAATTAGATAAAAGAAGAACACTTGAAGGGGAAAACCCTTCAACATATGCTTCAAAAGGTATTTTATCACAGAATAACGTGGCTTAGCTGCTTCTGAACCTAGATGTTGTCAAGCTCTCTTAACGTAGTCCATAGTCCGAGAAGAGAAACGTAAACACCAGCAGATTTTTCCAACTTACAATCATATGCTTTATACAAAAATCTATCTAAAGATCCTGAAAGATCAGAAAAATCACATCAAAGTGGCATTTCCATCCAAACCATAAAAAGCTGCATTCTCAGTAAAAACTGATCACATTCCTGAATTTCAATAAATGAAATAGACCCTTTGCTAAGAAAACATCCTTTTCAATAATATTCTCTGATAAATTTTGCTATAAACCTGAGCATGATGTAAATGGTATGGGGGTGGATACTGTCCTGGTTTTGCTAAGATAGAGTTAATTTTCTTTTTAGTGTTTCAATTCAGACTTATTATGAGAAGAACGTTGGTAACAGTGCTGGTGTTGTGAGTTGCTGCTGGAGCTCAAGGCCACCGTGTTTGGCTGGGTCACAGCTGCATCAGGACTGGGAGGGGGAAGTGCAGTGAATAGCAAACCCCAAACTGGCACTGGGATGTGCCCATGAGATATTCCAGATCATATCCCGTCATGCCAGTGCATTAACCAGGGCTGACAGGACGACAGGGCACTTCTCTTCCAGGGGTGCCTCTCTGGGGGAACGCTTGGGCTCACTCTGCCGGGGTTTCGGTTTTGGGACTGTCTCTCCTCCGGGATCATTGGCTGGCTCAGGCCGGGCATCAGTCGGGGGGGGGTGAGCACTGTGTGTCACTCATCTGTATAATTCTGTTATCACTGCTGTTATCATTATCATTTCATTTTAATTAGTCAATAGTTTTTATCTCAACCCAGGAGTCTCCTTGCCCTTCTTTCCAATTCTCTCCCCTTCTCCCTGGGCAAGGGAGGGGGCAGGGTGACAGAGCAGGCTGTGTTTGGCTGCCAGCTGCAAGCAAAAAGGGTGAATCCACCCAAACCACCACAATCCCATTGCCAGCACATGTCCCGTTCCTGTGTTAGGCCATCTTCTATATTTGTCTCAGTCTGTGGGATAGAAAAGACACACTGGAATGGTGATACCTTATCAGTCTTTGAACTACTGCCACGTGCTTTCCTCTAGGACTTTTAACCTTTTCAGTCACCTGCTGTTCAGTTCGTGGCAAGCTGCTCCCATCACCTACACATGCTTCTGAGAGAAGAGAGTGGGTTTACTGACAAATTATCAGAATTTATTCTTCCACTTCATTATACATCCATGTGTAATGCTTAGGTGATATCTTTACACACAGTATGATTGGAAATGTTCTTCTTTTTTTCCTTATTTTGCAGATAAATACTTGTATTACTTTGTATTATTCACTGTACATTTATAAATGAGCAGCTTGGAATGATCAAAGCAGTCCATATGGATGACCAGATCCTGCCATCAACTACACCAGAGCAGTTTTTCTGCAGCACATGGAATTAGCTGAGATTTACACACGTGTAACAGAATCAATTAACTCAGACCTCAGTTTTCAGATAGCTAATTGGAGAAATATATGCAGCCATAAAAAATATTAATTATTGGGGAATAATGTACTGCAGAGAAATGGCTTCTTCTTTCATTCATTATTTTTATTTCCTCAGAGATCATTCCTTGGACTTTCTTTACCTTAATTACAGATTTTCAAGGGCGGTGCAATCAGCTTTAGAATTTATGTTTACCTATTCTAGACTTCTTATGTAACATACTGTAACACTTATTAGATTGAAATTTAAGGAACTCTGTTTTCACTTATGTTATTTTACTTCCTGTCAGAGAATGTCCAGTTTCCACTGGACAATGGAAAACCTGAAGTTAATCCTTCTCTTCCTTTTAAATCCCTAGCATTTTGTAGAATTTTTAGAATAAATATATTGTTTAGAAATGGATTGGATTTTTATTTACTACCAGAAACTATTTAATTAATAATTTTTATAAACCCCAAACAACTGCTGTCTTTGTGGCTGGAGATATCAGTTCCTTCATAGATACTATAATTTCAGTATTTTAATTTGTTTATTTACTCAGGTTGTAGTCTCTACTCAGTAGCAGCCCCTACTACTTTTCACATTAAAATAATTTGACATAATTGAAGATACTTCCAATTGCCATAAAGGAACAGAGCTTATGAATGATTATAAATTGTTGACTTTAATTGTCTGAGTAACACAATTTCAAATGGAGAAGACCACAGTTTAAGAAGCCTAGGGTGATGTAAGGACTGTGACTGCACAATAGAAAGTTAACGTGTTATTATTGCAGAGCAATAATTTCCTATAACAAAAGGAAATGCTTCCATGACTCAGAAACACGACACAATCCCTACACTTGGGCTTTGCACAAGGTATTAAACTGGTTTTAGTGTAAGCTGCTATGGTCATAATGTGATCACTGCCTGACAACAGTAGAGACAGACTTTTTATTTGCACTTCTGATTAGTCCTTTGTTTTTAACGGCCATTAAATAGTAGTACTATGTGAGAAAAAATAACATATGACCAAGACAGTTGCAGGAAAATGAGTGTTAGAGACCAGTTTTTCTTTTTCTTTTTTTTTTTCCCCTGAACATCTGATTAAACCAAAATTAATATCATCATATTCTGTATGTGACAATGCATCTCACTCAAAAAGCCTTTTCCATAGTTTTAAGTAGGTGTTGCATAGTGGTAGAACTTTCACATTCATCAAATACCAAATGAAAAAAGGATGGAAAAGAGGAGGGAATCTTGTGCTCTCCAAAAGCATTCCAAAAACAAGATAAGCTTCAGAATTTCCTGAGAACTTTCTAATTCAGAGAATCATAGAATGGTTTGGGCTGGAAGGGACCTTAAAGATCATCAGGAAAATCCTTAGGATTTTTATTTTTGCTGGTCATGAAGCTTATTTTAAAAATCATTCTATCTTTTCAGGTATACATGAAAAAAATAGAAAATTCTTCATTTAGTCTTCTACATACAGGACATTTTTCATCTCTCACTAAACTGTGAGTCCCTTGGAGGCACTCCACAGCATCGATCTAAGGTAGGTTAACAACAGCAATTAAACTTATTGCTCAACAATCTGTGACAGTATAAAAATAATGTCTCAAGCCCATGAGTAAGGAACAGTAAGAATTTTTTGAGATCTGGAAATATTTGGCATTTCTTCAGCTTAAGAACTGTTAAATAGTAAAGATCCAGTATAATAATAAACATCTTAACGTAATTAAGAGCTTGATCTACAGTTCTTTCCCAAGTTAAAAATAATTATCATATTGCACACAGGTTTGAGACAACATGAGAATATTATTGACAGGGTTTTGGGGTTTTTTTTAATATTTAAGTGGTTTAGTGTCTTAAAAAGTAATTGTGGGACACTATATATTTACTCTGGGAAACAAGAGTGTGCCCCAGGCAGCAGGCACCTCCATGGGGACAGTGATAGGATGGGATGGGACAGGATAATGTCCCACTAGTCAGGTCTGGCTCAGCAGGGCCCAGTAGAGCATAGCAGTGGTAGGGTTAGGGATGGATATCCTACAGTGCCACTGGGATTATAGTCCCAGTAGAGGTGACTTGGGGGTTTTGGGCCCATGAAGGGGGGCTGCTGAGGTTGTGAGTGCCCTGAGGACTGGATGACAAAGGTCCTTAAAACCTTTTATAAAGCTAAAGAGCATGCTGAATTGAGTAGCCATAACTTAGCCACAACAAGCAGCCTTCCTCCTCCTCACACTTTTCCCCTGCTCTGGTGTGGGCTCCTCGTAGGCTGCAGTCCTTCAGGATAAACTCGTTCCAGCACGGGTCATCCTCAGGCCACAGTTTCTCCATGAAATCTCCACCTGCTTCTGCGTGGTGTCCTCCATGGGCTGCAGTGTGGATACCTGCCCCACTGCTGTCTCTCCATGGGCTGCAGTGTGGGTATCTGCTCCACTGCTGTCTCTCCATGGGTTGCAGTGTGGATATCTGCTCCACTCTTGTCTCTCCATGGGCTGCAGTGTGGATACCTGCCCCACTGTTGTCCCTCCATGGGCTGCAGTGTGGGTATCTGCTCCACTGCTGTCTCTCCATGGGCTGCAGTGTGGATACCTGCTCCACTGCTGTCTCTCCATGGGCTGCAGTGTGGATACCTGCCCCACTGTTGTCTCTCCATGGGCTGCAGTGTGGGTATCTGCTCCACTGTTGTCTCTCCATGGGCTGCAGTGTGGGTATCTGCTCCACTGCTGTCTCTCCATGGGCTGCAGTGTGGATATCTGCTCCACTGCTGTCTCTCCATGGGCTGCAGTGTGGATACCTGCCCCACTGTTGTCTCTCCATGGGCTGCAGTGTGGGTATCTGCCCCACTGTTGTCTCTCCATGGGCTGCAGTGTGGATATCTGCCCCACTGTTGTCTCTCCATGGGCTGCAGTGTGGATATCTGCCCCACTGTTGCCTCTCCATGGGCTGCAGTGTGGGTATCTGCCCCACTGTTGTCTCTCCATGGGCTGCAGTGTGGATATCTGCCCCACTGTTGTCTCTCCATGGGCTGCAGTGTGGATATCTGCTCCACTGCTGTCTCTCCATGGGCTGCAGTGTGGATATCTGCTCCACTGTTGTCTCTCCATGGGCTGCAGTGTGGGTATCTGCTCCACTGTTGTCTCTCCATGGGCTGCAGTGTGGATATCTGCCCCACCATTGTCTCTCCATGGGGTGCAGTGTGGATACCTGCTCCACTGCTGTCTCTCCATGGGCTGCAGGGGAATCTGCTCTGGCACTTGCAGTACCTCCTCCCTTCCTTCTTATCTCACTTCGGTGTTATGGGGCTGTTCCTCACCATTTTTCTCCTCAGTCCTTTGCTTATCCAACATTTTTTCTCTTTCTTAAATATCTTTTCCCAGAGGCACCACCAGTGACATTGATGAGCTTAGCTGTGGTAGGACCTTGGCAGAGCCATCTGGACACTGGCCCAGGGCACCCTTGGTCTCTTCTCACTGTGGCCCCGCACTGCCAAAAGACAATTAATTGCCAAATACACCCAGTGTATGGGGTCAGTGGGGGAAAAGCACTTACAAACTGGGTATTTCTTTGGGAACAGTGGGAATACCTGCTCAGGCTTCCCATGGCCTTGACCTAGAAAGGGGAATAGCAGCAAAAAGAGAGGAGGAATCTCGCATCCTAAAGTCCAACACATTTGGTTTCTCATACCATGCATCTGTATATAACATTGCCTTTGGTTTTAAGAGGAAATTGGTACAGATTAAGTGGAAATTCTTCTGGTTTGTATTTGAATACAAAACAAAACCAAATAAATCCTCACATTTCATATAATATACATAATGATTTTACTACACTAGTGTAAAACCTTAATGATAAAAAATTCCAGACAAAAGAACTCTAATTTAATGGAAGTCAGGTGTTGAAATAAGTAATGCATGAGAAGGAGCTCTCAGGGGAAAGTGTAACTAACCAGGGTTTTAATTTCTGAAGTGTTTGACACAGCTTAGTTCTTAATTCTTGTGTGTAGCCTCAGATCATTCCTTAACATTTGTACCAAAACATTTCTCCTTAAGACAGTTTCCAAACAGGTCAGCCTGCACCAATCTGTCATTTTCCTCTTTCTCCATGAGCACTAAATTTAAAAATACTTTATTTTATGGATCTTAGTTATAGGTACCACAGTTGTTAGAAAGTGAATAATTCACAGAAGTTATGAAACAGTTCAGGCTTGACTATTCCCATACAAATGCCATGGTGAACATCAGGGACCCTTTTCTTTCCCTTGGTTTGTAGAACTGAAATTATTGCTTATTTGGAGCATATTCAGAAGGGTATCCTTTATTTAAAAACAAACAAACAAACAAACAAATAAACAAATCCCATCAAATAGTTAATTTCCAAAATAAGCAAAGAAGATGCACTTTGTAGTTTAAGAAATTATGCCAGGAAACTGAATTCAGCCTCCTGGAAACGATCCAAGATCGTGTTCCAGACTGACTTCTCCTTGCAACCTCCACTGTTCCATCCCTCTGTCTGTGACTCCAGTGGACCACACCCTGTATCACTTCACTGCAACTTCTTTCTCTCTATATTAGTGTTGTTGGATGGCATCACATAAAAGTCTGTCAGCACTCTGAGAAAATTCAGATGTTTCATTCCTGTTTTCATTCAGTCAGAAGCACTGAGGCACTGAGATTTAAGAACTCACTTCCCCATTCTTTCAGATCAAATGGACAGTTCTTGAGGAATTTTTTTCTGAGTATAAGCAGCAAGATCTGACTTGGAAAATAAGCTTTATCCTATATCATTTTTATACGACGACCTGTTTGCTACACTCTGAGGCTGAGAGGTGATTAATTCTGGTTCTGGGGCATCCTGTACAGATGCTTGTTTCTCAGAAGATGCTGTTTTCTTCCTCTGCCTCATGAAATTCGTTTCCCCAGTAACCCTGAGAAGAGATACAAGTGAACCATCTTCAGGGCATGACATTGACTGAAACTTTTAGTTATAGGCCAAACCCAAGCTTATAGCTGCTTGTTTATTTACAATTATTAAAAGTACCCATCAATACCAATAAAAAATGGTGAAGATGGGATTAGTTGAATGGATATGAGCTGCATGAATAACCTTTCCCAGTCAAATTAAGTTTTTTGCAATTATAAAGGATTATTTCATCCTCACATGAGATGAGAGAGCTTTTTTGGACTCCTCTTCTTCCTGCATAATACTTTAGGAAGGTTAAAAAGCCAAGAAAGCTCCAAAATCTACAACAAACCTTAGAGTGCCAGCTCCCCATGGACTTGTCTTTGACAAACTTTTTCTGAGCCCACCTCCCCCACTCGGTCTGCTTTGGAAGCTGTAACTGGGATAAAACATTGCAGGGCTGAAGAAAGAAATGGCTCTAGGGCTCTACAGCTCCTGTGAGCACACAGCTAAAACTGAAGAGCAGTAGAAATCAGCAGAGGAATTGCTGGAGCCCACCAAATCAAATATCACCTCTTGTTGCTGTGGCTGCCCTCAGGCATAGGCAGTCTTCCCTTCAAGGTCAGGGAATTTGTTCACCCCTAAACGTGGTTTCCTACACAGCATGCAAATTTCAAAGGAAAGAGGAGTTGTGTGATATTAGACTGACTTTCTCTGCCTGTAGTATCAGATTATCCCAAGTGTTCTAGGCAACTCTATCCAAAATACAAAGGAGTACCTTTAAAAAAGAAAAATAAATCCCTTTCAGCAGAGTAATAAAGCAATTAAGTTCTATGAAGGCCTCCCTCATATAAATCCTAATAATTTCTCCAATTATTTTAGCTATGTTTTGAATGAGTCTGAGACATCCAAGCACTGCATAAAACATTTTAAACTATATTTACTGTTGTAAAAAATGCTGAGATGTGTAGGATGGTAATTATTAAATTGTGATGCTTCTTTACACAGTACAAATAATTAAAAAAAAAAACCAAATATAATAAGCCATGAGGTGAGTGAGATGCAGAGTTAAATGGACTATTCATCCTCAGTGGGCAGCATCTGTATGTGAGCTGTTAGCTGGGTGTGCCACCACAAGAAACAGACTCTTGTCTCAGGCAGAAATGGGCTCTGGGTCCCTTGTGCTACCTTGACCATTCTGCTCTTTGGGGCTGGAGTAGAAGTTTCAGCCCTCTGGGATGGAGGTAACTTCCCATTTTCTTTCTTTGGAAGTCAGGAGATGGAGTTGCTGTAAGGAAAATCAGCTCCAGTTAAATCCTCTGTCAGTAGCAGCACTACAATATCGCGCCTGGCTTTTCCAGCTAAGCAGATTGCAGCCCTGATGGAAGATAATAAGATTATCTTGGTTACATATTTCTTAGCAATAGTGAAGCCAGAAAGCAATGGCAGGAGAAAACTGGATAATAAATGTAAATAATGGAAGAGTCTTAAATAGAAGACATTCTTTAGATCAAATATTAATAATCACCAGTCTCCAACAATGAATAAATGTGCTTGTTATTAAGTCCATTTTCTAAATGAAGCTTCTTATATTCGAGGATGCAGTTCACATTCTTCAGCTTTGATCAAACTTATCTCTCAGCAATTAAATTAAGAGTGTCCTACTTTTTTTGATTCTAAGTACTCTGAAACTTTTTATATTACAAAGAAGCTTGTTGACATCATAGCTCATGGGGTGGTTTGTCTTACTCAATTAAAGTCAAACAGGGTAGTTCTGTGAGTACGACAGAGGATCATTCTTTCTCCACAGCAATGCACTGAGTGTGCATTCATCACACCACTAGCATTAGAGTTAGAGTATATTCCTTAAAAGTGTGGTTTCAGCACCACCTTACAGTTAGAACAAACAGTTCTGGACTGTTTCCAAGTGTGCAGGCTGAGCTATTTTGGACTAGTAAGCACAGTGTTACTTCTCTCATACAACTAGTGACCAGATACTGCAGGAAAATGCTTGGGTTTTGAGTGTCAACTCAGCCTGTGTTCTTATTGCTGTGCTACAGCTCCATGGGTAACCTCTTCCCTTAGGATGAATTCATGGTCTGGCGTGTGAAGGCCAGGTCATGGTGCTGACCAACCAGCACAGGTTTCTTCTGGAACCATGCTAGGCTGGTTAGATGGTTCATTACCTAAGGGTTGCTCTCAATTTTAATGATCATCCACCTAATCTTCTAGTATCTGAGGCTGAGAGAGGAGAGAAATGAAATAGCAATAGCTTTAAGAGAGTGCAATTTCCTAAGTGTTACAGTAATCTTACTTTTCCTTGAAAAAGCATAAAATTGCAGTTCCTTATGAATTAAAAATCAGTAGAACCTCAATGAGGAATTGGTTTTCTTATACCTGAAATAATCTGAATTTTTGTTGTCATTCACACTTCTATTACTTGCTTAATAAAAAAATCATAATTTTGAGCAACATACCTAGTAGTGCTTATCTGGATGTTCAGATGAATTGAACAGAACTGATAGCAGAATGAAAATGAAAACTAAGTGATTCAATGCAGAGACAATGGTATTTTTGAAAAGTATATTTTTTTAAAAGGAAGAAAAATTTAAAAAAAAAAATTAAAAAAAGAGACATTGGGGTAACAGCAGTGTCTCATTTGTGCCTTTGAAAATCTCTCCCCAAAATCCTGAGGTGCCATTTTAACAAACTGTTAGATACAATTGAGCACAAAAAACCCAATGTGTTGAGTATTGCAGAAATCTTGACATTTCTCTTATGAAAATAATTAGCATGGAAACACTTCTAATACCAGAGTGATGCTAATTGCTTCCCAGTGGTAAATGTCAGCTGTATTCAGAGAGTAGGAGGACACAGAAGAGGAAAAACATGTTTCTCAGGGCCATTGATTCCCAGCTCCTGTCCTTTCTGTCCTGTCTGTGTCAATCTCTGCATGTGCCCACACATAAGGTGGGTAATTCTACAGGACAAATAAATTGTGGGGGTTTTTTTCCCCCCTGTTTCTTCTTCAAGAGTTTTTCCATTCTGATAATTTGCCATAATATAAGGGGGCACATAAACTCCCATTTGTTATGGACTGAGATAAGTTCCCAAGGCTTTTTTTCTAACAATGCTCACATTCATTATTTCAGACACGGGGCTCTTGTAAGGAGCTCTTGGCACAGCCAAGGCTCTGTGAAAGTTTAACCATGCTTGCTTCTTTGGTATAAACATCAGCTGAAATGCAGCAATTTTGCACAATAGTCCAAAATGAGAAGTGCATAAGTGTCCCCAGACAGCCAGATCCTGTGGGGTTCTTCCAGTGAAGGATTGCTACAAACCTCAGCCCCATTAAGGACCAATGAGAGCACCGAGCGCACATGTGAGGCCACAATGGACGTGCATGTGTGTTCTGAAATCTGAAGCGTGGCTTTAACCCCTGTGTCAAAAAAGATTTACTTTTAAACTATCTAAGCTAGTAGACTGATTTCTAGCTTCCAAATATTAGTAATTGATACCACAGTAGAATCATATTATTTAAATCTACAATTGATTCGAGATTCTTATGAACATTTTAGCCTAAGTTATGATTTTCCCTTATCATTTTAATGTTTTAAAAAAGCAAGTTCTGTTTCTCAAAACAGATTAGAATTGCAAGAATAGCATAGAGCCTCTCCCAGCTTTCCCTGAATTTCATAGTTATTCTTTATTGTGATGTTCATAATCAATTAACAGTACCCATTGTATTTTTGTGATAGATATTTTATTTTTAAGCAATTCTGTGCTATTTGAAGATCAGCCTGTGATTTAATATCAGATTATAATATCCTCATCACTGTGAATTATATCTTACTTCCTACTGATTGCACTGCATCTTCTTTAATTTGATACACCATTCATTAACAAAAAGCTAATGTTTTCATCAACCCTGGCCCATTGTTGTGTAACCTTTAAAGAAAGCAAAAGTCTTAACAAAAAAATAAATTTTGTTGATTTGGGGCTTCTTTTACTATACTATTTGAACAATGAGTCTTGTAAAAGTCTTTATTAGGCAAAATGAAGTAAAAGAAGAATTGGCACTAAACTGTCATCTAAGTTTACTTCTCCAACCATATCAACAGGAAGATGAATTTCAGGCAGCTGCCACCACATCATTAGACCTGTGGTCTGAGTGCACCTGGGAAATGTCCTGTTTCTGTAATGTTATAATCTTTTACTGCCCTATCACACACCTCATTCCAAAACTATCACCGTACACCTTCATTAACACATGAGAAAGCGCCAGCTCACCTACTAGCACCAGCACAAAAGTCTTTGTCAAGTTACCTGAGCAAGACTTCAGAGTTTCTAATGTATTTCAGCAATCTTTCCTCCTTTCCTATGGACACCTGTCCATTCCAGCTTTTCTGATGTCCAGGAGTGCCTGAACAACTGGGTAGGGAATATAATAAATTATATATATATAATATATATATAAAATATATAAAATATAAAATATAAAATATAAAATATAATATAAAATATATAATATAAAATATATAATATAAAATATATAATATAAAATATAAAATATAAAATATATAATATATAATATATAATATAAATATATAATATACTAAAAATATAATAAAAACGTGCTGCCAAGTTGCTGCTTCTTCTAGGAAGGGGTGCAGCTGACGGTGCCAGTGTCTGGGCGCAGTGACTGCCACTGACGTGCCCAGAGCGGACGATCCTCAGCTGGTGTTGAGCAGCTTTGCTTCGTTCACGTCACAGAGTTTCACCTTAAATCCTCTTGCAGGTTTTTATTTTGTTCAGCAGAGATTGTCTCAACCTTCATTACTAAAACTTTGAAAAAAGTATTATTTCGCCAATAAATATTTTTTTCCTTATGTATATATTTTTTCCCAGTAAAAATATTTTTCTGCTGAATAAACTCCTGCTCTCTTTGCAACAGAAACCAATAAAAGACAGAACAAGCCAAACTTCTGTTTGTTAGTCTGAGAATTTTTTAGTAAATATTTAAAATATACCTTCTCACCCCATTTAATTAACAGCTCATGTTTGGTTTTAGTGTTCTGAAGTTACTTGCAGCCACTTTAATAACTAGTCTTCCCCTTCCTCCTGTCTGTATGAATTACTGTCTGTCATAGGCTGTAATGAACAAAAATAAATGTTATGGTATGTTTTCTTTAGATAACTATTATCACCCAAGGACACATATTCATAGTAATTTAATGATTACAACTTTAAAATTACAGATTAATGTTAATTAAAAAAGTGCTTCTAAGAGTCAGTGTGAGTTTGCTTATATTGACATCAAGTCTCTAGATTCAGTTATTCCACAAAGAACATTTGTGATCATAACATCAAGTTTTCCCTTAAGACTTCATATGATGCCATTTTATATGATATCTTTGAAATTACAAAGGAGATAATTTCAGGTTCAAACTGCACTTTAATTTATTGCCACCATCTCAATTATGCTGAAATGCATTTTTTTTTCCTTAATAAATACATTATATACAAAAGCTGTGCCTGCAGAATTCAGGCAATATTTCCGTTACAGCACTAATAACAAAAGGCTTAGTTGATGAACTAAACATATTGTTGAGCTGGATGACATTTAAACTGACTAAACAGAATTAGTCAGAGTAATAAAAGGAAGCGTGGTGACCAAAAAGAGGTTCCTGATGGTAATTTGCCAGCCGGATTTCTGGAAGGTTGTGGTGATTTCACTCCTTTGGCTGCAGAAAACCCCATTCACTCTCTCACTGTCCCCTGCCCTTCCCCAGGGAGCAGGGGAGAGGATTGCAAGGAAAAGGGGTTGAGATAAAAACTATTTACTAATTGAAATAAAACAACAATGATTACAACAGCAATAACAGACTATACCAATGAGTGCTGCCCAGTGCAGTTGCTCACCACCCGCCGACCGATGCCCAGCCTGTCCCAGCCAGCGATCCCGGAGCACAGACAGTCCCCAAACCCAAACCACAATCCTGGAACAGTGAAAGCCTGAGTGATCCTTGAGAGAATACCTCTTCTTTCTGTAAAGGATATGTTAATGAATATGTAATGAATATGTTAATGGCTTCTTGGAATAATAGTGAATATACATGTTTTGATAGTATAAAGCTTTTGCAGACATACAAGTGGGTGTGCACGACAGGTGGAGGGATCCCCATGCAGCCAGCGCAACAATAGAGTGCTGGTTCTGAAGAGTACCTTGGTGTTAAGAAGTTCATTCCCAAATCTGGTGACAATCTGATCCATAGCAAGGCTACACAGCGTGCCAGGTAACCTTAGCCTTCCTGATGCTGAGGGCCTGCCTTTTGCCATCCTATAATCTCCCTTTAGTTTGCAACTCTGATAAACTTTGTCTCTTTTTTTTTGGCCGTGTTATTTCAAAGACATGCTGGAAATCTGTGCCCCTTTTTGTTTTCACGCTGTTGTTCTTGTGCTGTTGTTTTCACGACCTAACATCTGCCAATTCTGATACTCCTGTTATGATGAAAAGAAGCAATTGCCTAAGAATCACCCCTTATTTTCTTCTCCTTTCCTTAGCCATTAACTTGTAATGAAGTCTTTTCCTCCTCCCAAAGAAAAAATGTCACTGTTAGAGCTGAGGTATGCCATCATGTGTGGACGCTGATAATAGAGCCTTATGCATGTAGGGCTGTCTCAGCATCCTTCAAGAGCAGGTCCTCATTCCTGGTCATCTTCATGTCACTGCAGAGCCCCATCATTTTCCCAGGCAGCCTATTGCAATGCTTCACTAACCCAGTGGTTTGAATATTTTCCCACTTTTCTTCTATCTCATTATGTCTTGTCCTGTTTGTTTTCTACTGGCTTACAACAGAAACAGAAAACAGCTTTTCCATTTCCATTTAGAATAATAAGGGCTAGAGACTTCCTTTACATTTTAAGTGGAAGATCACATGTAAGACCAAAAAGAATCAACAAGTTTCTTCAAAACTCACAATAAAACGTGACTACTTTAAGTCCTTTACTTGGATTTTATTATCTACAGTGTTAAAAGAACCATAGCTAAAGAATTTCTGAGTATTATAGTAGCATAAATAACATCAGAAGCTGGCCAAGCTCAAGATAGTAAGATGGGAACTATCAGGAAGATATTAATTACAATAACAAATATTTTAATAACATGCAATTTATTGTTCTTTTTACCTTAATTATAGGAAATGTTACAAATAATATGAAGTCATATATAGTCACCTGGCAGACACAGATATTTTTTGTAACATCATTCTTCTCACAATACTACCAGCTCATTCTGATAACAGATTGACCTTGTTAATGTAATTGATCAGACCAAAACCAGAATTTCTGTCTTAAGAAAGCAGTTAAACATATTTTAAATTCCTTTCTTGTGGTGATTTCACTCCTTTGGCTGCAGCCAAACACAGTCACTCTCACTCTCCTCCACCCTTCCTAAGGGAGCAGGGGAGAGAATTGGAAGGAAAAGGGCAAAGAGACTCACAGGTTGAGATAAGAACTATTTACTAATTGAAATAAAACAACCATTACAACAGCAATAACAGAACATGCAAATGAGTGCTGCCCAGGGCAGTTGCTCACCACCCGCCGACCGATGCCCAGCCTGTCCCAGCCAGCGATCCCGGAGCACAGACAGTCCCCAAACCCAAACCCTGGGAGAGCCAGAGCCCGAGCCATCCCCGAGAGAATCCCCCCGATTCCCGGTCAGTTCTGGGTCATGTCCTGCCCATGGGGGACAGGAGATGGAATATCTCATTGGCAGAGCCCAGTGCCAGTTTGGGGGTTCATTATGTACTGTGATTCTCCCCTCCCAGATCTTCACACTTGCAGACTGGCAAAACATGATGTCCTTGGACTTCCAGCAGCAACTGGTAACATTGGTACTTTATCAACGTTCTTCTCATAACAGGTCCTACCCTGAAACTAAAACACAGCTATTCTAGCTGCTAGGAGGAGAATTAACTCTAACCTAGCAAAACCAGGACATTTTTAATACAAAAAACTGCATGAGAATGTGCTTGAATCTTGCTGAAGTTGAGTGAAACACAGTTTAACACTAAACACTGCATTCCATCAAGCCTGTCTCTTTGGTACTTTATTGAATTAAAGTAAAAATTAATTAGGACAGGTGAGAAGTTTTGATAGCTTCCAAACAACATCACTTCTGCCATAGAGACTCTCAGGGAAAAGGAAGCCCCATCATTCAACATGTTTATGAGTAGACCAAGATGCAGAACTGAACCAAGGGGCTGCAGAAAACAAGTCTGCCTTTGCAAGGTTATGGATTATACAAGCTTGCTTCTCTGGCTGTAGTTTCAGCTTCTGACATTGAACATTTCAGAGTAGACTTTCCAATGGCTGGTTAATATAGCCCAATATCTGGGCTAACTATTCTAATAAACCTGAAGATTCAATGAAATTAAATCTTG
Source organism: Caprimulgus europaeus (assembly GCA_907165065.1). The sequence continues at coordinate 34,453,408 of OU015534.1, forward strand.
ACCCTTCATTGTAACTTCAATAAGAAGCGATGAAGAACACAGGGACAAATTAAATTTGACTCTTTGGGGTAAAATTAATAAAATCCAAATTAATATCCTCCCTGGGGTAGTCATCTTCTTTATCTCTCTGCCAATTCAGACTCCTAAATCTTTCTCTAATTGAGGCAAAACCTTTATCTGGAGTTTTTATGGGGTAGGAAAAAGAGAATGAGAATTTAATATTTAGAAATTATATTACATACTGAGTAAAGTGACTTTAGATTCTCGCATTTTCTGATTTATAAAGCATAGCATTCTCTGGATTATTGAACTTAACAGGAAAAGCAAAACATTCTTAGTTAATATAGTCATTGCCTCTCTGGGAATAATGTTGCTTTGTTCAACATGCACTTTTTCTTCAAGTTTTGCAAAAATTAATCAAAGATTTTCCTCATTTCACAATTCTTTGTTGCCTATATTTGGTATTTTTAAAATAATTTTTCAGAATTTTACTGACTATACAAGGTGTTATATTAGCAGGGAGTATAAAATGATATTGTCCTGTGACATGAGCTACAAAAATGTACCAAATAACTGCAAATCTCGTTCAGACTTTGCTCATGTATTTTACTGGCTCACAGAAAATAGACTTATACTAGGAAAAAATCATCCTTTTATTCCAAGAGATAAAGTCTCCTGCTTGGTGTAATGCCATAAACATTTATATAGAGATGGGTAGTGAAGTGCATACAACAAACCAGGAGGAGCAGGGAAGGGGTGTGCAGCCACCAAGATAGTTCTTAAAGTGGAGATCCACGAGTTGCTTCATTTTTAACTTTAATGGACTGAGGTGGCAAGGAGAATGGGAGAAAGCAGGGCTTGCTGGTTCAGGTCATTCAGAATTATTCAGTCCCTTTTGCAGGTAAGAAAGAACATTAGGTTTGGCTCTGGAGGTGGAGGTCTGAGGACTAAAGGTATTTTGAGTCCCGTAGGAATGGGAGAGAGAAGACAAATTTATTTGCTCTCTAGCAGACTCTGTAATTAATGTCTTTTCATATTGCTACCAAGTAAGTGCTGAGCTGTGTTTGACTATTTTTTCTTCCTGACTGGCTTTCTAGAACCATTTCCTGCAGCCTGTAGCCTCAAGTTCTGACAGCAGAAGGTTGTCTGGACTTGTGTGTGGAATCTCCAGGGACTGCCGTCTCGACAGGGAAGATCGGTTGAGTATTGAACACGGTGACAATGCAGACTAAGAACCTTGTGACAGAAGAATCACAATTATGAGATCAGAAATAGTTTGTTACTTATCTCCTCCTCACCCCTAAGCAACTCCTGAGAAATATTTTAAATTTCCAAATCCTTCACCAGTTTTTGTCAATGATTGTACACAAATCTGCTCATGAGGTCTAAAGTTTTAACAGAAATGTCTTTGGAGTCACTTATGGAAACTCCAGTCCAGTGTACTGAATATTTGTCAATTTTTTAGCATATCCACATACATCAGACATAATCTGCACTCTGTAACATGGAGGTGCATAACAAAGCAATGAGTTCATTAATTCAACATTCTTTACCACTGAGAGTTATTCACTTTTATTTTAGTTTAGTTTCATAAAAAGTGTTGGAAGCTTTTTCTGTCAATTTAATTAGAATAAAGTTTACAGTGTTCACAGATTGCTATTCCTTGGTGACCTGTATTAAACTTATTGTCCATCTGAATCCATTTCATGAAGAAAGATGTCTTCACTGTAAGCACAGCTTATTGCCAGATGTGCTGGCGTTGCCAATAGAGAAAACTAGGCTTAAAAAGGACGTGGAAGCTTCCTTCTCCTCTCCCCTTTTTCAACCTGATAGTCTGGTTAAAGGCACAGTCAGGGTATATAATTTGAACCAGGAAATATTAAGCATATTGAAGGTTTAATTGCATATACTCTCTACTAGTCATCTAAATGGAGATCTTTGCCATCCCAGGATGGAAATGAGTGCACAGATTTATACCCTGTACCCTCACTTTTGAGCAAGTTTATGGTATAAACTGATTTGCAGCTTCTAGACTCAGCTTCCCATATATAGTTTCTGCTAAAGGGTTTCTCTTGATTCCAAAGATCTTTGCACTTTTGAAATGTTCACATAGGTAATGTCTAATTAAGCTGTTACTCTCCTAGATAATTGCCTTCTGGATAAATAATGTACCATGTTGAAATGTGTTTTCTTGTTAAATTGAAAGAGTAGGAGTGAGTGAAAGTCATATTAATAATAATAAAAGTATTACTTTCCATGCAAGCTAAATGGCACACTTATTTCTATGGTTCCATAACTAAGCAGCTGGCTGAAGCCACCAGAGACTTTTTATCTTTTAGGAAGGAGTTTGCACTTGTCAGGATATTCTGTACAATGTCTGCACTGTACAGAATTTGCACTCTAGGCTCTGCATTTCAATGTCTCTGCTAAAAGGTGTGATCACACTTACAATTGTGTTCTCTGCCTTTCTGAGCACACCTGCCTTGTCAACCTTTTGAAATGTCACACTGTGAGAGCAGTAATGTAGAACATTTAAGGTGATTCCTTTGTTATAATAATGTATGTATTTATTATTAAAAATATTATCTTTTTTTCCTTGTCTTATAATGTTGGAACAATTTATATCTCTGTGAACCTCTATAGCCAACAATAATATGAATATTTCATCTTGGGTAGGGAGCCCAAATCTTGACTGATACAACTGGTAACACTATGATCAATCTTTAATGTGTCATAAAATTGTTAAGAAATTATTGGTCTCATTAAGACCTTTTCTTCAACTTAAGTAATTTTGGTCTACTGAAAGCCACTGTGTGAGGTCTCTTGACACCATGATATTTAAGGGTCATGAAGACTGGGGGAGCTTTCTACCTTCAAGATTTCTGGGATCTTCTAAACAGATCATATTTGATATTTATGACTCTGTCTCAAAAAATGGAAAAGACCCACAAATTTATTGTCAGTTTCTTTCTTGGTTGCTATAATTTGAACAGGTGAGCTCTACCTCTTTAAAACAACAAATTTTGTTATTTTTTCATTTTATCTATTGGCTATGTCCCATTATCGAATTAATGCTCTCATGAAAAGAGGTTATTGGAGGGGAAACCTGCAAAGAGGTATTTTAAAACATGTTCTATTCTGTTGTCATTTCTGAACCAAGTCCAGAACCTAGATGGCCAGGTTTTCTTCACCCTTGTAAAGTGCCATTAAACCAGAGCACAACTATGTTGATTATTTACAAACATTTGCACCAGTTCATCTCAGCTCTGTCATGAGGATCCCTGAATTGCTTGTAACTCTAAAACCAATACATTTTAGAGATATTTGTTTATTAGTAAGGTCTGCTATCTGCATTAGTCTTTATTCAGAGTTGAACATGTTTGAAGGGAACTCTCAGCTGTGCCTAGCATACAGATTTTATTTTCTTTTCCCATATCTCTAACAAATATTAAAAAGAACTGAACACTGGAACAAGTTGGAACATTGAAGCAAGTTTATTATATTGTGTGCATTTTATCTGTAGGTTTGAGCAAGTTTTATCCAGACAATAAAATTCAATACAACCATGATCACATTAGCTACTTTCAAAGGAACAAAACCTATCTCGATAAATGGAATTTCTGTAGTCCAGCTGCTCTCCAATATTACCTTGCTGAAAAAGAATGGAATACTTGGTGGCAGGAAAAGTAATTGTGGGCCAAACTATAGCCTAACCTCAGTAAAAAGACCCTTTGGGATTTGTATGATGATTTGTCATATTGAGGCATGTCCCACCATAGCAACACCTGATTATTTGTTTCAGCATAATATTAACACTGGTACCAATACTGTTACTAATAACAAAACCAATATCAATACTAGTACATACTAATTCTAATGCTACTAATAATACAAGAAATAGAGACATGGAGTGAAAAGAAATATCCATTTGGGGCATTGAGATATGTCTGTGGAAATTGCCTTCTCTGGATTTAGCATTGAAAAACATTTTTAAATGATGGAAATGGGAAATGTTTTGCTACTGACCAAGTGGCTGGAAGCTGAATTGTCAGCAAGTAACTTTAATGAGCTCAAGAGGATAACAGGATATCAGACACAAGCAAGTTTTATAGTTTTGCTCTCATAAGGCTATTTATGACTGGAGAAATAGTTCTTCATGTTGCCATTGTTGTAGATGGGAAAATCATTATACAGAGTTTAATGGAATGCAGAGACAGTGGAGGTACAATGTCAAATGCTGCTGCTTGCAATTACCTCCTCCATAAAAGCACTGGCCCCCTTACCAACTTGAAATAGCTGAAGCAGAAATAAGGAAAAAACCAGAACATGAGGAAATTCTTTATGTATTTCATGTGCCTGTTTAGTATTTGTGTGTATTTTTATATATTTATATTTATATATACATACAAACATAGACACCTTACATACACACACAGACACACACACCTTCAAGGTGAAAGAAAACTTTTAATAAAGCATCTTCTACCTGACTACTGGCCTGAAACTAAATTTCTGAGAATATCTTTCTGCCTTCTGAAATCATACACGTTGTGGAGCTGGAAGGAAATATTCTTTTGTCCATAGGTCATCCAGACTCAGCTGAATTAATGATAATGTCCCCTGTCTAGCAAAATATGTGAGCACAGGAGTAGTGGTGCTCAACTTCTTCTAAGAAAAAACTAAGCAAGCACTGAGATGACATTGACAGGAACCCATAAATAATTTCAACTGCCCAAACTTTCATAAGGTCTTGGGGCTTGGTTCTGGTCTGGTTTATGATATCTAACTCTGGATTTCTCACCTCCAAAACTGAGATTTCCTGTAAGAAATTACACCGTATGTATTGCCAGGAGAACTCAGATTACCAAAAATCAGTTTCAGTTGGAATTCATGAATGTCCTTGAAGGTTAATTACAATAGCACTTGCATGAATATAACAAAAAGCTCCCCATTTCTTTGTTGAGCTTATAACTATACATGGAGTCTTTACTGGTTAGAAAGATTACATGGGAAGGAGGTAAGAAGGAGACACCAATCAGTTGCAATAATAGCCCTTACCACCACTATTTTTTTTACTTATTCATTCTTCATTGTCACAAGTTGATTCCAATTCTTCTTTGCTTGCAGCAGGTACTGAAGCACCTGCTCTTTTCTTTTTCTTTCTTTTTCTTTTTCTTTTTCTTTTTCTTTTTCTTTTTCTTTTTCTTTTTCTTTTTCTTTTTCTTTTTCTTTTTCTTTTTCTTTTTCTTTTTCTTTTTCTTTTTCTTTTTCTTTTTCTTTTTCTTTTTCTTTTTCTTTTTCTTTTTCTTTTTCTTTTTCTTTTTCTTTTTCTTTTTCTTTTTCTTTTTCTTTTCCTTTTCCTTTTCCTTTTTCTTTCTTTTTCTTTTCCTTTTTCTTTCTTTTTTCTCATCAGTTCCCCCATGGAAGAGCAGCAGGGGGTAGCAGTCAGATGGGTGCACCAGACTTGGCAGTCTCTCCTTGACATCTCTGATGTGAACCCCTGGCAGGCAACAAACCTCTCTAGACAAGGGGTCAGGATCTCTGCTCCCTGGAGAAGGGAGTCTTCTACAACAATCACCCCTTGTTTCTTCTGGGTGGTCCTGCACAGCACAGGGCCTAGCAGGTCAGTTTCATACTTTGAAGCCATACCCAACTCCTCCTCAGCTTGAAGGGCACCAAACCTGTTTGACAACTGCATGTTACCATGTTATCCTTAACCAGTTGCCAGCCTTCATTCTCTATAGCCTTTTCTAGTGCCTTCCTTTCTTTTTTTTTCCTTTTTCTTTATTTTTTAAGATCAGGAGAAGGAAATTGCCACTCAGTGTCTGGATAGGTTTCCATTTCATAGAGCTGTAGTCGGAACTGGTGGTTACTTGGCCATTGCCTGATAGATCTCACAGATGTGGGAAATGAATGGTGCTTCCTTCTTTTCTGTTTTCCTAACAGAGTAAATTGGAAACACATTGTAGGAGCAGTGTGGAAAGGTTGCTCACGCTGCAGTTGCTATTAGGAGCAGTGTTGTCATAATTGAGATAAATCTCTGAGCACTAACATTTTCCTGAAGATTGATTGCACGTGAGCATGAGCTCCAACCCAGCAGTGTAACTTGAAGCCGCTGTGTAGTTGCCCTTTACTCCATCTCCTCTCAAGAAGCACATCCATGATGATGTTTTATAAGTTAAGGGCAAAAGGCAGTTGTTTGGGCTGCTCTGCTTTGTTTTTAATCAAAGTTCACTGAGAATGCAGCCTGCTCCTGCTCATTTCAATCTGCCTCTGGCTCATCTTTCCATGTAGCCGCATCTCCTGCACTCTCAACAGCACTGCTTGCTGTTGCTGGGCAACCCTGTGCACTGAGCACTACCACCCATAGCTTCCTTTCACCTTGGGTTTTCACAACAGACATAGACTCAGCAGAAAATGCACTATACCTTGAGATAAGCACCTTATCCTGGTGGAGCTGGTGAAGCTGCTTCGTATTCAATACTTAGTTCACAGAATCACAGAATCCCAGAGTGTCAGGGATTGGAAGGGACCTCGAAAGCTCATCCAGTCCAACCCCCTGCCAGAACAGGAACACCAATGGCATCCTGGGGTGCATTAGAAGGGCTGTGGTCAGTAGGTCAAGAGAGGTTCTCCTTCCCCTCTACTCTGCCCTGGTGAGGCCACATCTGGAATCTTGTGTCCAGTTCAGGGCCCCACAGTTCAGGAAGGACAGGGAGCTGCTGGAGAGAGTCCAGTACAGAGCCACCAAGATGATGAAGGGAGTGGAGCATCTCCCTGATGAGGAAAGGCTGAGGGAGCTGGGGCTCTTGAGCTTGGAGAAGAGGAGGCTGAGGGGGGACCATTCTCTCTGATTCTATATTCGCATTTGATTGCAGAGCACCAACCTCTGCGTGCAAGTGAACTCGGGATCACTGCTGGGAATGGTCTTTGCTGTAGGAAATCTGTGTTATAGCCAGTAACCAAATCTGAGACAACTAGGTTTACAGCCCTTGCAATAAACCATCATTGAAACAGACTGAACCGGACTGAAAAGAAAGCTTTTGATAGTGTTTTTGGTTTTCAGCTACACAGCACATTGCTGAGTGATAATAAAGGAAAATTTGCATCAGTATTTGCATGTTTGTGTCAATGTTTGATATACAAAAGCTTAAAGCATAAGTCTTTAAATTAGAGCTGATTTTTGAGTGAACTTCCCAACCTGTACCATAGTAGCATGAAATGTGACCATGAGATTCTTTTCCCAACCTGTATCACATCAGCATGAAATAAAACTGTGAGACTTTTCTTCCTGTAATCCAAAGCCAGGTGCTGTATCTCAAAACAGCAGCTTCTTGCTCATACCTCAGATCCTGGCCTGGGATGTGCCCGTGTGAAGCAAAGGTTACCCCACCAGATGTTCCTGTGCCTTTCTCTCTATGGAATTGGTTTGTTAGGTGGTGTAACAGCAGGACCCTCCCACAGCAAAGGCAGAGACCTCACCTACGAGTGGACCCACTGCGTAGGGCTTCCCAGTTGCTGGGGAAAGGCTCTCCCACCCTTTGCTGTGATGGGGCTCCCCAGCTGATATACAGATCTGGATGATGAGGAGTATTTGGGCAATTGGTGATGTATCTTTCTTAATCACTCTGCTTTCTTTTACGTAGCAATGATTAGGTGCGTTACCCCGTTTAACTCTGTACCTTGAGTATTCTTCTTTTTTCCCCTGTTTTAAACTGAGTAAAATAAGTTTGGTTTTGTTGTCAAGTTGGTGTCTGTGTCCTTTTTGCCAGCCCAGTCAAATGGCAAAATAGTGTTAGAAATAATTGCAATTGTTAATATCCTACAAACTTTGGGAGGTTTCCGTGCCTCAGAGTGTCTGTTAGCCTGGGAAGAAAACAGCCTCCAGATCTGAAGAGCCTGACCTAAGGAGTGTAAGGGGAACAGGTACTCATCTTGGGGTATCTCCTTTTGCAAAAAACAATTTCTAATGGCCAGTTTTGGGTGGATCATGGCCCTGTGGCACTCCTGTGGTGGCACCCCTGGCATCCAGGCTGTTTTTCAAGTAGTGGCACTAACACTGATTTTAGCCAACATCTAAACTCATCTTCCTGCAATCAGAAATCAGGGATCAGTTTTAATGACTCCAGTAAATTGGTTAATCTTTATTAGACAGGAAAATTGACTGCTCTCTTCTTTCATTACTCCAGAATGTTCTTACTCCAGCCCTTGCCACATCTCACATATAATTTTCTAAAATATTTTTTACAACCTCTTAGATGTGAAATGTTTAAAACTTTTAAGTATATCCACAATATACTCCATTAATAGTATTTTTAAATTTCTATTGTTTCAACTATGATGCAGTTTGCAAGTATTCTATAGCAATAAGAATATTACACTGTATACAGTATATAAAAAAACAAATATATCTCCAAAGAACACAATTTTTCTACACAATTCCATGTGAAAAACTGAGATAATAATTTTGTGAGGCAATTCAAGGATCAGTTTGTAGTGTAGTCTACTGCATGACTGATATGCCAATGCCTGGGTAACAGGCCCAAGCTTGTTGACCGATAGATGGACCCTGTAAAGATTATATTTGCAGTAATATTTATAGTGTAACAGCAATCAGCACCTTTTTAGCAGCAAACAGCAATGGTTTTGGTTAGAACTGAAACAGATGGTGAAACCAGACAGATATCAGTTAAGAAACGTGGTTAAGACCACGAGAATAAAGATACTCCCTTGGGTTCTTCCCTGAGCCCTGGCCAGACTTTGGGTGGAATCCAGCTTGGAGGACGATGTGCCAGATGTTTCCACACCAAGAAAAATGCAAGTCACCCTGATTTGCTGAGTTTGCTCATTAAGCCCTATAAAGCTGGACCCCTGTCCAGCAATTCTTCAGTGGCCTCATCTGTGGGTGGATGCACTACGCAGGGCTTCCCAATTGCTGGGAGAGGTTCTCCAAACCCTCGCTGCACCGGGGCACCCCAGCGACTGCGGGCCTGGGTGGTGGCAAGTTGGGCAGCTGGTGATGGATCTTTCTTAATCACTATCTCTAACTTCGTGTCATGATGATTAGATGCCTAACCTTGTGCTGTTGCTTAGCAATATATTTAGCTTATTCTGATTGTTTACTGTATTGTTTCATTATTATTATTATTATTATTATTATTATTATTATTATCTCAAAAATAAGCTTACTCTTTCAGTTGGTGCCAGCATCCCTTCTGTTGACCCCCATTAATTGGCAAAACATTGGGCAAAGCAAAGACTTCCTGACCTTTTCTTTCTTGAACTCCAATTTAAAATGAGCCTAGTGACCATCTGATAACTGGTTTCTGAAGAGCTCCATAGAACGAATCTAGTAAACATAATTTCAAAGTCCACAGACTCTAAGGAAATACATTTGTTTAGAAATTCTGAACTGACCTTGCACATAGGAGGAAAAAAAAAGAAAAGAAAAAGAAAAAGAAAAAGAAAAAAAAAAAGAAAAAAAAAAAGAAAAAGAAAAAGAAAAAGAAAAAGAAAAAGAAAAAGAAAAAGAAAAAGAAAAAGAAAAAGAAAAAGAAAAAGAAAAAGAAAAAGAAAAAGGAAAAGGAAAAGGAAAAGGAAAAGGAAAAGGAAAAGAAAAAGAAAAAGAAAAAGAAAAAGAAAAAGAAAAAGAAAAAGAAAAAGAAAAAGAAAAAGAAAAAGAAAAAGAAAAAGAAAAAGAAAAAGAAAAAGAAAAAGAAAAAGAAAAAGAAAAAGAAAAAGAAAAAGGAAAAGAAAAAGAAAGAGAAAAAGAAAAAGAAAAAGAAAAAGAAAAAGAAAAAGAAAAAGAAAAAGAAAAAGAAAAAGAAAAAGAAAAAGAAAAAGAAAAAGAAAAAGAAAAAGAAAAAGAAAAAGAAAAAGAAAAAGAAAAAGAAAAAGAAAAAGAAAAAGAAAAAGAAAAAGAAAAAGAAAAAGAAAGAAAAAGGGAGCTGTGTTTGATATACAGATGAAGAATGAGAAATTAGTTCCCCTTACAACTGTTCTAACACACGGAGCAGCAATGGTATTCCTCATTCGAGGCACAGGAGTGTATAAGGAATGATTGATTTGATGTTATTTGGAAGTACAAATATTTCAGTTGTGATAATTTGTTATTTCCTGATCAACTGATTCAAATGAAAGGTGTTGTGTATTTCTGTCAGATTTATTACTAGTTAGATTTCATTAATTGAATTTGTTTGATACGAGCCAAGTATTGATTGAATGACTCTGTAGGAACAGAACAGGACCAGCATGGATTTTTATCTCTCTATATGATGCAGGAGTCCAGTTACTCAGCCTATTTATTGTTTCGGTGTCTCCTACTGCTAAAATTGCTTAACCAAACAGGCTAGTGATATTTTCCCTCTTGTTATGATTTAATTAACCTACTAGCAGAAATCAGGTCCTTGTTATGAGTGTTTTGTTAATACTCTAATTTTCTAACAGGAATTTTTATTGGCATTTTTTGTTTGTTGATTTGGTTTTTGTTTGCTTATTTGTTTTTTGTCTGATTGATTGTTTGTTTTGTTTTTTCTTTGTGTGTGCTTTTTTTTTTTTAAGTGCAAGAGTATGAGGAGGATATTTCCATGGTAAAAATAAGTCAAGATTGATAACATATCTACCAACTGCCAGCAGCTGGAGCCAAGAATAAAATGACACACACAAAGGGCCAAGAAAATGGAAGAAAAACAATTGAGTCAACAGAGTAAAATCTGAAATTAGGACAAGGAAGTTTCTGCAGAGGGAAACTTTTCAAATTGTTGAAAAAGGTTTAAATCAACATTTTATTTACACTTATACAAAATCAAGTTGCTTGACTGCTCCAAATGCTAACTGCTGAATGAAGGAATGCCAAGGGGTTAAGATGCTTCTCCTACAATAGGGAAATCTTGGCTTCAGTCTTTGACACGATCACTGGTGACCTGTGTTTCCATCTCTCTGCATCATTCTATAAAAGGGAGGTAGCAATACATATTTACCTTCAAAAGAAATAATAAAAAACAAAATAAATATATTTAAGACTGTCAGGCTTTTAGGTACTGAACTTCTTAGAGGATCATTGCTTATAAGGATATAGAGTGTGGTAGAAACATTTGCTGTCTAACTTGCACTGAGAGAAATTAAAATACCATATATTTCAACATATTTTTGGAATAAGAACATTTTTCCATGAATATGTATAAGGCAACAGCAATCTTTTGATTTTTCTTTTAATTTGGTTTTGATAGTCAAATAGTTTTGAAATGTTTAATGAAAATAATATATGGATATACATTTTTACTAGGCTTAACTTTGTATCTATCTTTGATGATCGATTTAGAAATAAACTCTCAAATATGCAGCTGGGACTCTTGCAATATTCTGTATTCAAACTGTGAATATAATAAGAATATCAATTATTAATTAGCAAAACCAGAAAAAGCTACCAATGAGAGAGGACTGTTAGAGTAGGAGGCTAAGTAGGCATCAATGACTATGAACTTATTACATTTGTATTACATTACATTACAGAATCAGTCTGTACTTGTAATATTATGTAGTTAATACCCATCCTTTAGCTGGGTTAGATTCCCTCTTTCATGAGAAACTGGAAATTAAAATTATCACAGGAGAAAAAGAATGTAAATAAAACAGTTTTATTGAAACCATTAGAAACAACTTAGGAGAGCTGGCTGTGTTTTTCAAGGGAGAATAATATGCTCTTGGTTTCTCTAAGGTTTCATGGAGCTCCATTTAGGTTCTTCATATCCTATACACCAAAATGTGAATAAACACTCCCAAATTGAGTCTTAAGAAAAAAAATAACAAATCAGTTCAATACTTGTAGAACAGAATAGAATAATTTGGTTGGAAGGGACCTACAATGATTGTCTAGTCCAACTGCACCTGTATAAGTAATTTCTAAGCTTTATTATTTCAGAATAGCAATTAAACCATACATAGTTAGAAAGAAACTGCAGCCTGTGGAGAGCCCACACTGGAGCAGGATTACCCAGTAGTGCTGCAGCCATAGAAAGGACCCACACCTGAGTAAGGGCAAAGCATGAGGAGGAAGGAGCAGCAGAGAGGAGCTGTTATGGGCTGATTGCAAATCCCCCATTCTCCATCACCCCTTGGAAGGTAGGAGGTGGAGGAGCAGGGAGTGGAGGAGTGAAGTTGAGCCTGGGAAAGGGGGTGTGGAAGGAAGGTGATTTAGTTTTTGTCTGTTTCTCACCATCCAACTCTTTTTAATTGGTAATAAAGTAGAAGCATTTTCTCCAGGTGTCATAGTTTTGCCCAGGATGGTAGTTGGTAAGTGATTTACATGTCTTTATCTTGACTTATGAGTTTTCTCATCTTATTTTCTCCTCCTGTCTTGTTAGGGGTGGGGGAGGAGTAAAACAGCAGCTGGGTGGGTTTGTCTGACCAAGATCAACTCATCACAACTGCACAAAAATTCTCTCAACTATCATGTGTTTATTCCTTGAATAAAGTCATTTATTCATTACAAGTGTAGTCATTACAATATGAAGTCATTACAGTATGCATCCTTTAATAATTACTCATGAACCAATAAGGCTGAGTGACACAAGAATAAACATAACTGGACAAAGCATTTGCAACACAGACAAAGCAAGTTGGTGCTCAAGAACTGAAACCCAAAGGGGAAAAAAAACCATGAGGTTGTAGAAAGAAATTGTATATTTTATTTCTCATGTGAGTAAGAATACTGATGTGGAAAGATCATAAATGAATAATCTGACTTCAGCTTGGCAGTGTATCAAAGCAGTTAACTGATATCTGTTTCTGAAGTTTCTGTTTTGCACCATAACCTGCAGTGAAATTATTTCACATATGAAAAGCTGATTCATTGCAGTAAATGTCATGCTCTTAATACAGTCATTTTCCAAACACTGTTAGATCAGAAAATGTTATAGAAAATCAGAAGGAAGTTTTATAATTAGAACCATGCAGGATGACAATCTGAGATTACTCATCTGCTTGAACGTTCCTGAACCACCAACTGTCTATCTGACATTTGAATGTCACAAAGCTTCACTGATTAATATTTGCACAGTGGTGTGGAATACTTGGGTAATTTCTACCTTTGCAATGAGTTGTTATTCTGTTCCATGAAAGCCATGGGTGTATCCAGTGTCCTGCAGGGTCTCAGGGGGAATGTCTATAGGACTGTAGAAACAGCTAATGTTCACCAATAAGTAGGTTAAGGTTTTTAAGAGGAAGTAAGAAAACCAAGAATAAAACAGTTTAAACATTAATCCAAACACAAAAAAGAGCCAAAAATATAGTTGTAATGACATAACAAGGCAAATTCTCAGGTGTCACAAGGTAGTACTCTCCCATTAAATCGTTGCAGGCCAACAAAGTGAGGAAATCAAGTTTAAAATAGGGAAGAAGCATGCCAGCTTACTGGTTATCATTCACTGAGGTTACAGCTTGATGTTCTCAGGCCTCAGAGAACTGTGCTTTGAGACAGGACTGTGAAAGTGACACTGGATGGATGGGCACTTGGCTGAAGTGGTGTTTCAGTGATAGTTTCATATTCTTGTATATAAGGATCATTCCTTAAAGTACTACAATTGGGTTATTTTTACATCTTTACCTTTTTTTTTTTCTTTTAAGATTTCGGTTGTTTTTATCGAGAGTTCACAGAATTTGTTCATGGAATAAACCACAGGCTCTGGAGTAACATTCGTGTTCAAGAGAGAGAGGCAATGGCTTGTTTTATGCAGCTAAATATTGAGTGAATTATCTGAGACTGAGGTAATCGAATGTGTTGGGATAAAATTTCAATAACATGGGATTTGGCATAGATGTGCACCTCTGGTTATGTGTTTTGCAGGATGGAGAGATCTTTTTCTTTATTTATTTATATTTATTTTTACTTTTTAAAGATTTGTAAGTAGCTTTTTGCAACTTAAGACGTCCGAGTTTGTTTTGGTTTTTGGTTGGTTGGTTTGTTTTCATGCCTTTACTTCAAGTATTTCCAGTAATGCTATATTATGTGGTATTTCACATGAAGGTATTTCACATGGATATCCAAAATCAGATTAAACCTTGCAGTCTCCTCTTGCCAATAGTAGCATATGCTTTTTCCATGCAATGTAGAAAAAATATTCATCAACCCAGTGCTCTTATTCATCAATCATCATTAATGATGATTATTTTTTTATAATATTTTTTCCCCCTCCATGCCATCAGAAAGAAAGAAATCTGGAGACTCACAGATATTAATGCTCTTTTTATCCTGTGAAATGTAGTGTAAGATTTAGTGCCACGTTTGGTTGTTCTTCTTTTTTTTACAGTATTTATTACAAATATTTTTTGTCAGTTGCTGAATTTCAGTATCCCAGTAATCCCATCAGTAATCCCATCAGTAATCCCATCAGTAATCCCATCAGTAATCCCATCAGTAATCCCATCTGTAATCCCATCTGTAATCCCATCTGTAATCCCATCTGTTACTCACTTTCATTGTTGCTAGGATTATTTCTGAGGAATAAAGGTAAAATCTGTCTTTAGAGTTTCAATATCTACTGGCTTTAGACAGTATTTTTTACCTCTGTCAATTTTATTTCACAGATGCTCCAAAGGAATTGCCATTTGCAGAGGTTAAAAGAGTCTCAGCAACAGAAAATAAGGTTCAAAGACCATGTGGAAGGCAGACACAGTTCAAACTGTCCTACCTATAAACGAGTCCACTTCACAGCCTTCAGCAGAACAGCTCTTGGGAGGGTGAAAATTAATGTGCCCTTTTATGCTCTTTTAAGACTTCAGCAATTTTTTTTCTACTGAGAAGTCATCCAAATGAAATTTTCTTCAGCTCTCTGTTAGTTCCCACTTGATGTTGACAAGATATGAAATAAAATGTTAATGCACAGCTAATGACTGAGAAATTATATGTTTACACTAATGGATTGCTGTTCATTAGCACACTCTAAGCACACATCCTCATCCATCACTGCATATTCATCACTTTTGCAAGTGCTCTGCCAATTCCCAAATGGATTCCTTATCAGAGCAACACATCACACTTGTCCTATGGTGTTTAAAGGCTTATCAGACCAGGGTTACAGAGAGGTTTCTTTGTTTGTTTGTTTTACTTGTGTTTCTGGCAAGTTGCTTGCAGGGTTGACATTGATATCAAAACATGACATCATCTTGATAAAGTCTTCCAAGCTGAGTATCAATACAAACAGCAATTGGTTTCCAACAGCTGATTCTAAAACTAAGCCTTTTAATCAAGCTTTCTCAAGTAGAAATTATAAAACAAACAAACAAAAAACCCCACATCTATTTTAAACAATTTGTTTTAAAGATATTTTCTACACTTATTTCTGCTCTGGTAGCATCTGCTTGTACCCTGTGCTTCATTTTCCCAGAGCTAGACAGCTTCTGTACTCTGCCACCACATGGATGCAACTGCTTTTAAAATGCCAAGTTCTTTGTTGACTCATTGTGGGCAGATGGAATAACTAAAGACTGGAGGTGGGTAACTGTCTGGTAGCCAGAGGGAAAGCTAACCTGCTCATGTTTCCTGGGCTGCATGAAATGAAGTGTGTACAACAGGTCAAGGGAGGTGACTCTGCCCCTTTACTCCATTCTGGTGAGACCTCACCTGCAGTGTTGTGTCTATTTCTAGAGTCCTCAGTACAGGAAGGACATGGAGCTGTTGGAGTGGGTCTGGAGGAGGCCACAGAGATGATCAGAGGGCTGGAACACTTCTATGGAGACAGGCTAAGACAGTTGGAGCTGTTCAGCCTGGAGAAGACAAGGCTCCAGGGAGACCTTACAGTACCTGAAGGAGGGGCCATAAGATAGATGGGGACAGACTTTTAGCAGGGCCTGTTGTGGTAGGACAAGGTGTAATGGTTTTAAACTAAAAGAGAGAAGATCTAGACTAGATAAAATAAAATGTTTTACCCTGAGAGTGGTGAGACACTGACCCAGGCTGCCCAGAGAGGTGGTGGAAGCCCCATCCCTGGAAACATTCAAGGTCAGGTTGTACAGGGCTCTGAGCAACCTGGTCTGGTTGAAGGTGTCCCTGTCACTGCAGGGGGGATTGGACTGGATGGGCTTGAAAGGTCCCTTCCAACCCAAACCATTCATGATTCTATGATTTTATGATTCTATTTTGCAGGCAGATGAGTCAAGAATGCTGAAGTGCAATTTGAATGGGGTTCCACTGACTACAGTTTTAGTGAGATACTAAACAGGTAATTAAGGGCATTTATGAATATTCTAGTTAAGGACTGCCAAATCCTACACATATCTCAGAAGTAATCTATGTTATGTCAGAAAAATGCCCCTATTTCCTGACAATTTACAATTCATATATAAATATCTATGTGTGTGCATTTCTCTGGGGATGTATACATTAATACCTTTTTATTTTTATGTATTTTAGCACCCATAATGGTTCTTTTGCTTTACCACATAAGAAGCCAATAATTAAAGAGTAATTTCAGGTCTCAGACTTTCAGTGGTTTTGTTGCTGTGCACACTTGAGCTTGAAGGATGAAACCAAAGGGAGGACTCACTCTTACAGCTTTGCATCACCTTCCTTTCACCACTAGTAAAAAGAATGTACTGATAAACCATGTATAACAAAAATCTTAAATTATCCCTCATATATTTCCAATAAACTCTTGCTAAGCAAGGTGTTTTTACCTAGGAAAAACAATCAAAAGTAGGAAAAAAAAATGAGGAGTTGGGGTTTTTTTAACAATGTGATTAATCTTAACCAAGATGTAAGGCACATTCTTCTCTGATGCTTGAATTAGGATGACTTTCTAAAATAATCCATTCTGGTTTAGCCAGACAATAGGGGCTTGATGGTTTAGAGTGCACTACAACCACTTTTAATATTATAATTTAATTTTAATATTAATATTTAATGCAACAGATCTTACCAGGTAGTGGAATGATTCTTCCTTTAAAAAAAAACAAAAACAAAAAAAAAAAAAACAAAACTAACAAAAAAACCCCAACAAGAGCTTTACAAATCTATTCATTTCTATTTGATTCACTCAGTTTCTTAAATTGCTCATACAAACACGGCATATCTTCTACATTATTCAGCTAATTCTTGCTTACACATCTTAGTTTCTGTTGTACCCATGTCTGTTATGTGCTTGCAGCATTTTTTTTAACCCTTGCAAGAACTTGCAGTAGTTTTCACAGTGATATTGCTAAAGGATCTATCAAGAGGAAGAATCCCAAGATAGTTGTGAAGAGCCGAGTCCATGACAGCAGGACAAACAAACAAATGGAAAAAGCATAAAACCATGGGTGCTTTTTTGCTGCTGAGTTTTGGGTTTTGTTTTGGAGGGTTTTGCTTTTTATATTTTTTGTTTATTTGTTTGTTTTTCTCTTTTTTCCTCCCCCCAGTAGTAAGCTGGAATTGGAGAAAAAGAAAATGCAGACTTTTCACGTGCTAGTGAGTAAACAATTTACAGGAGATGCAATCTGGTGCTGGGGTTATATTTAGCCTGTGTCACTGCTGATGTTCTCCATCACCAAAGCTTGTGATTTCATGCAAAAGCAGCTTAGGCAGGGGAGTGGAGGCAGAGGGTGGCGAGGGTTTGCTGAAACGAGGGGATCTGCGTCCCTCCTGCTTGGTTCCCCTCTTCCTTCAGTAGATAAATAGCGTGACTCCAGACAGCCAGAGGAGTGAGTGAAGGGAGAGGGAGACAGATGGTGAAGTATTTTTAGTACTAATGATAGGAGCTTCTAGAAAATGCCACTTGCAGCGTGAGTCACAAAATTCTTGCACAGATTAGCTTTATTTTAGGGGAAAATAAAGAAACTTTGCATTTCATATAAGAGTTTAAAGGTAAATAGTTGTTATGTGGAGATGAATTTATGAGAGGTGGAGATAAACCCCTTAGTTCTTTACAACCCCATACATTTTTTAGTACCTACTGTGGGAGAACATGACTGATTTCGGTGGGGATTATGAGCTTTTGAGGTATTTAGGTACATAACTATCTTTGAGGATGTGGGCTTCAGGACCCCGTGCTGTATAAACACTGTTATGCAAATATTTTTTTATGAAAGTATTGCAAATATTTTTTTATGAAAGTATTGCAAATATTTTCTATGATGTGATGTGGAGGAATGAAGAAAACACTACTCAGTCAGTCTGAGAAATAGTGATACCTTGTGAATTAATGACCTAGTGATATCTCCTTGATTAATGAGAATCCAGGTGAAAAATACACTTTAAAACCTTTTCTAACCTAATGAACATTAAAAATGCTATTGCTTTTTTAACTTTTTGTACTGAAGATAAGGGGGGAATAGGTGTTTATTTCTTACATTTTAGTTGTATGTCTGTTTAACATAAAATTTTATTTATCATATTTAGTTCCAGAAGTAAACACAGGTTTTCTTCAAATGTCTTAATCATAAAAAAATTTTAAAAAAGAAAAAAAAAATACATACAATATATAGAGGTATATACCATAAATTCTTCCTTTGGGGTATGCTGGTTTTCATGTATTTTTATATATTGTGCATATATGTGCCCATCTCTGGGGTACCCAGCAGTGGACTTGTTGGAGTGGGTCCAGAGGAAGCCACTCCAGTGGGGAAGTGACCAGAGGGATGGAACACTCCTCCTGTGAAGAGAGCCTGAGAGAGCTGAGGCTGTTCAGCTTGGAGAAGAGAAGGATCTGGGAAGACCTTATTGTGGCCTTTCAATATATAAAGAGGGCTTATAAAAAAGATGCAGAGAGACTTTTTACCAGGCCTGCATTGATGGGACAGGGGTGACATTTTAAACCCAAAAGAAGGTAGATTTAGATTGGATATAGGGAAGGGTTTTTTTTATGCTGAGGGTGGTGTGACAGAGGGACAGGTCACTCAGAGAAGCTGTGGGTGCCTCATCATTGGGAGTGTTCAAGATCAGGTTGGATGGGACTTTGAGCACCTGATCTAGTGGAAAATTTCACCACCCATGGCAGAGGATTGGAACTAGATGATTTTTAAAGGTACCTCTCAACCCAAACCACTCTTGGATTCTATGATTCATATGCACATTATGAAGATATTTACATAAATTTGGCTACTGAATACATTACCAAATATTTGCAATAAATAATTACAATAATTTTCACCAAAAACCTCAATTTGGTTTCATTAAGTATTTCTATCACTCCTAAAAACAGAATCACATTTTTACTCTCTGCTCAGAGTTGCTAGGAAATCTGAGTTTAGTAAATTGAAAGTGTGCACACTTTCCAATCTTACAGTTATTAAAATCAATATTCTATTCTTCCATACATTAAAGTAGCAAAAAAAATCCTCATTGTTAAGGAAAACACTGAAGTTTAGGAACTACAGAGAAAAAAGCTATCTGGAAATCTTCTGATAGAATGGATCCAACTCATTATCATAAGAAGATTTGTTGGATTTAATTTATTAAACTGTCTACATAGATATTCTCAGACCACCTGAAATCCTGGGGCTGTTTAGTGAAGATTAAAGGAGTCAGTTTAATTTTAAAACAGTTTTTCCTCTACTGTAATGCAATGGTTTGAGGAGTGTGGTATTTCTGTGTGATGGCTGTATCAACTCCAGCATTCCAACTACATCATTGATCGATGTCACTTGTTTTACACAGGAAGAATCCACTGCTGAGCTGATCACCATGAGCTTGCTAAATTAGAAGCTGGAATTCACAGTGGATGCTATGAATGACAGCCACTGACATACTTCTTACAACCAAAGAGGAAACACGAGTTTGCTTGATTCTCTGCAGTTTCTGCACATCAGATTTCATCTGAAGACCAGAGGGTACAGCAGCACATCCAGGATCAAGCTACTCGTTATCAAATGCTGTGTCAAGGTTTTTGACATCATCTCTACCTTGAGTCTGCAGTGGCACCTGGAGACACTTAACTCCAATATAAGCAGTAATCTAATGAGTAACTTCATGTAAGTTAATTTCCCTTGGTTCCTGAATGCTGAGATTTAGTGGCTGAGGTTATAGCCTTTTCTTTTATTATTATTTTCTTTCTCTGACAGTTTTGATCACTCCTAAGCAGGAGCTAAAACACAAGCCTAGCTCTACACATTATAAACAAACCTCTTGTCATTCAGTAATAAAAAATACAGCCTTTTTTTCCTATGAAAAATATAATTTGGTGGAAAACTTGAGCCTGCTGAAGGCAGTAATCAGCTTCTTGACAGCAGTGAGGGAAGGATTTTATTCACTGTCTTTTGGTTCTTTATAATGGACTTGCTCATCATGAGACCTCCTATCAAACATGTCCATAGAAGATGGTGTCTGGTGACCTGACAGCCTTTGGAACCATGTAAGTCCCTGCTCTTTTGCATATCCAGAATTAAAAGCATTTTCCACTAAATCTCAATAACATGGTAATATTAGAGAGTGGTACTCTGTATAGATAGAACCTTCTGAGGTAAAAGGACCTTTTAAGTTGTTAAGGGTATCCACTTTGTAGGTGGATACCTATATTTTTTGCAGAAACATTGGAAAGGACAAAGTTGTACAGGAAAGCAAAAAAAGATCCAACAAACCAACTTTCCAGAAATCCCCCCCATAAATCACTCCTTAATGAGTCCAAAGGCAACATTCCTCACTTTGATGAAGCTTTAAAATATACTCAGACTTGTTCCCATATTCCCTGCACACTCAGTACTCCAAGGTTCATACCTGTGGCAAACAATGACAACAAAAAAAATAGCAAAAGGCCTTTTATGTATGGTTTTCTGGCATGAAGCAAATGCAATTCAATGCTGACAAATGCATGGTGTAGGGGCTTGGTTGCCAATAGAATAACAAATAGAAAATGAATTAAGTGTACCAGACTGAGAAGGCTGAAAGTCATCTTAGCATGTATAGACATGCTGGCTTTGCAAACCCTTTGCCCTCTTCTTCTCGTGTCTAGTGTCAATCTTTTTTATTATTATTTGGCTTTGTCCTCTTAAAAATCCTTTGACTTTATTTGTTTGTTTCTTTCTTTCTCCAATGTGCCCTTTCCCTTTCATTGAATAGGTGACCACAGGTTACTTAATATATCGTCTGTCTCAGAGGCTGGTATAACCTGCCACAGCGCGTTTGATAACCCACACATCACTGAAATTGAATGTATTTTTAATGCAGTTTTACTCTAAAAGCTGCCTTTAAAGATGGCCTCACAGTATTCCGTGCTTCTGTTTTTACAGTGATGCAATACAGAATGTGGCCAAATTACAAATAGCAATAGATAGGAATTTATTTCACATTGATGCTGTGTTCTCAGAGCCAGGGTGTTTGTCTTCCTTCTCACGTCCTACAGCAAGCATCACATCTCCCTGAGCCACATCACTCCCTGCACTGCACTCCTGCTTTTGCTGTCTTTATTCAGACATGATTGGCCATGGAACTATCACATCTACTGAATCAGGTCTAGAAATACTTCTGTACAAAATCCTGCTAATAATTCATTTTAAATTACTGCAACATGAGGAATCATTATAAAAAATAAAAGGAAATGTAAAAAGTTGCACACCCCTCTGATGACTGTGCTACAGTCTAGGGAACTCTGAGTTGTATAAAAATGTGTTTCAAATAACTCTATCCTTGTATGAAATTTTAGCCTTAATAGAGATATTGCAACCAAAGATATCACCACATGGGGATCTCCAGGTTTTGACAGTGAATCACTGAATCATGAGAATGTTTTGGCTGCTACGTATTTTTAAGAGCCAAGGTTTGCCTTTCTAATGTGCAGTTTATCTGCAAATAATTTGCATGCTTGCAGATACTAAGAAGCCAAATAATATTATTCTCAGATACAGAAGCCAAATAATATTGTTTGATTAATCTGCAAATAATCCTTCCTTAATTAAAATTATTTATCAGACTCTGTTTGGTAAAGGTAAACTATCACCTTGTGTAGTGCTTCTTTATGTTGATGTTCTCCCTCAGCATATTTGCTTTTTTTCTTTTCCTGAGAAGAATTCTATCCATCTGACTGTGTTTTAAAAATAGAAAAAAAATCAGGTGGTGTTTTTTAACTACATATACATTGGGTATTTTAACCCAGTGTGGGCTCTGTATAAAAACAAGAAAGTGTTTTTTCTTTCTTTAATTCTATGCATTAGTCTCAAAGAGTGAAATTGTAACTTTGATAGCATTTTTGAACCATCATCATGATTTGCCATTGCATGATAAAGAACTCTGTCAGGTTTAATGGATGTATAATTAACACTTGGGTGACACTAATAACGCATCACCTCTGCGAATAGGGAGAGTGTTTTGGAAGCAGCAAGTCGTTTGAAGGAAGGTGGTATGTTAAACAGAAAAGTTCAAGATAGCAAAACCTGAGAGGTCATTGCATTGTTTAACTGGAAGCCTGATTAATTTATTAATTTACTTTGGAATTCTATTAAAGAAGAGAGATTTTTGTGGTTTTGTAATGCTTTCACTTTGTTTTCCTCTCAATTTCATGTATAATTAGAAAATTAAGATTTTCTTTGGAAAAAAAAAAATATACCCAAAGAATCCAATACATTTTTCTTTATTTTCTGGCTTTACTTCTTAGAACTAAACTATTGCAATCCTCAGTTGGTATATATATAAAATACACAATCAAAAACTGCATTGCACTTGTGGAAACAGGTCTAAGACTAGTTTGTGTTAGCCTTTAAATGCTGAGTTTTCTATGGGAACAGCAAAAGCATTTGGGGAAAATTTTATAGCAAAACTTTTTTGCAGAAAAAAAGTGTAACAAAGATAAAGTTGAAATTTGAATATTCTGTCATATCACGTCTTGACTGGTTAAAGGGGCATGTAGACAAGAAAATAAATATTTTTATTATAGAATATTTGTTGTGACATATAAATCCTTTTGGTCATTGATATACAAAGACTTAAACCACAGGTCTTGAACCAGGGTTGGCTTTTGGGTGAACTTCCCAACCTGTATCACATCAGGATGAAATACAACCCTGAGACTTTTCCTGCTACAATCCAAATCCAGATGCACTCTACCTAAACAGGAGCTTCCTGGATGCCTCTCAAATCCTGGCCAGATCTGGGGTGCACCCAAGTGAAGTGAAGCCCACCCACCGTGCCTTTCTCTCCATGTAGTGTGTTTATTAGCTGGTATAAAACAGGACCCTCTCCCAGTGAAGGTGGAGACCTCACCCACCAGTGGATGCACTGTGCAGGACTTCCCAATGGCTGGGAAAGGTTCTGTGATCCCTCACTGTGACAGGGGCTCCCCAGCACGGGGCTGGATGGTGATAGAGTATTTGGGCAACTGGTGATGTATCTTAATCACTATATTTAACCCATGTAGTGATGATTAGGTGCATTACCCTGCTTATCTCTGTACCTTGCTTTGGTTTTGTTGGTTTTTTTTCCTCCCTGCTTTGAACTAAAGTAAAATAAGTTTGTTTTTGTTTTCAAGTTGGTGTCTGAGTCCTTTTTGCTTAGCCCCATCAACTGGCAAAACTGTCATCAGCAAAAATATCTGATGTGGCACTTACTACAAAGGGGACTTCTGCTGCATGTTATGACATTGAGCTTGGCTCTGGCATTTCCCTAACAATTTCCCCTCTTGTCCATCCATTTGCTGCAGCTTCTGCTTAGCAAAAGAGAAAGTCAGAAGGACTCAGCTGAGGTGATCCCTGATGAAGTGCCAGCAGGAATGGATCCCACTGGCTCCACCATAGAAATGCTCCTGCCACTAGTGATTTCCAGATGAATCACCATGTTTCAAGTAGTTTCTGAGCTGCACCTCTTTTAACTTCTTTTTACATTTTTCTGTAGGCCTCAAACCAATTTTGATATTTAAATAAATTAAACAAACCAGTTTATAGTTTAAAGCATAAACCTTAAGCATACTCGCACTAACACATCTTAAGTATGATTATATGTATATGTGTATATATGTACACTGAATAAGAGTTGTGTCATACAGAACCATGTGATTGACATTCATGATGAAACTACTCATTAATTTTTGTACAGTACATTCCATATTATTTGATTTTTTTTTTCCATGTGATTAGCATCAAAGTGACTTAAAATTGGCAATTTTAAGTCAACCTTAAAAAAATTAAAACCCTTTCAAATACTGGGTATTTGTACAGACATCAGCTTCCTGTGCCTTCATTTCCCTCAGTTTTCTGAGACCACATAGCAAAATAAATGAATGTCAGAAATTTTTCCTTGGCTGAGCTTTTAATCACCTTGGATGGGAGTCAGTCACAGATTTTGAAATGGACACTTAACTCCTATCTGGGTCTTGAATACTACACTTCAACTTCATCCTGGAAAGCAAGACTTTGAAATATTTACAATATTAATGACCAGTATTCAGTTTTTTTTGTTTTTTCTTTTTTGTAAGGTAGTAAAATTCTATTTTTTTCCAGCCTTCTTATGATACATGTTTATCAGTAGTGTAGAATCAAATCTTTAAGGCAGAACAGCCTTCAGCTCTCTGCAAGTTAATCAATAACGATGCTAGATGGAAATCTGAACTACTTGTACTATTATATCAACACACATCTGCTGTTTATTGAATCTGACTGCAAGCTGATAGGAAGGAAGGAAGGAAGGAAGGAAGGAAGGAAGGAAGGAAGGAAGGAAGGAAGGAAGGAAGGAAGGAAGGAAGGAAGGAAGGAAGGAAGGAAGGAAGAAAGAAAGAAAGGAAGAAAGGAAGAAAGAAAGGAAGAAAGAAAGAAAGGAAGAAAGAAAGGAAGAAAGAAAGGAAGAAAGAAAGGAAGAAAGAAAGGAAGAAAGAAAGGAAGAAAGAAAGGAAGAAAGGAAGAAAGGAAGAAAGGAAGAAAGGAAGAAAGGAAGAAAGGAAGAAAGGAAGAAAGAAAGGAAGAAAGAAAGGAAGAAAGAAAGGAAGAAAGAAAGGAAGAAAGAAAGGAAGAAAGAAAGAAAGAAAGAAAGAAAGAAAGAAAGAAAGAAAGAAAGAAAGAAAGAAAGAAAGAAAGAAAGAAAGAAAGAAAGAAAGAAAGAAAGAACCAACATGGGCTGTTTATCAGTATATTTCTGTTTTCCCCCATTTTACTTCCTCTTTATTTTCAGTCTGGTTTGTCGTTATCTGAATCTAGAAAGGAAAATCTACAGGGCAATACTCAGTGAGGTTATTAGCTCTCCTTAGAAGGCACCACAAAAATGCTTTTCATTCCCCTGGTTGCAAGACTTGCAGAAAATTTGCACTAAATCATTGGGTTGATAAAGAACTCCTGCATTCTGGAAGATTAAAAAAAAAAAGGATAACTGTTAAATGTCGTTAAAGGACTAAGGATTATGGATATTCTGTGCTATTTGGGATGAATCTACGAATCTTTTGCATTTTAGATCATTATCCATCATAGTCAATGTAAGTCTATTGCTGAATTCAAATAACGTTGGTCTCCTGCCAAAATCTATATGAAATTGAAATTAAAGGCTTGAGCTAAAAGAGTATCCACTTTGACTAAATAATGTTAACATATATATTTTGGAACTTAAAGTTCCTCATGTGGCACTGAGTAATCCTTAATTTTAATAACTTTTTTGTCATAGTAAGAACTTCAGGTGATGCTGTGGCACTTGTAAACATTACCTAATGGAAATCAATTCGACCCAGCAATACATGACAATAAGATGCTGTGAATTTCAATGGAATTAGTTCATTCAGAGACCTTTGACAGGTTGGGCTGTATGAGGAGACTGAAGTTGGATGAATAAAGAACAATGGTTCTGAAAAAGAAAAAATAATTTAAAAAAGGCTCTCTGGAAGTTAGTCTAACAGATCAGCCTAACCATGAGAGGCCATGTAGCAATGGGAACTTACCCTCACCTACTGCTTGGTGCACTCTTTAGGATTCCCTGTGTTTAAATAAAAACCCACGACATCTGATAGCTGTCAAGTTGGAACACGAGCTACAAAAGTCATTTTTATGGGCGTATGTGGTGGTGAGTTGCAGTAATTGGATAGGCCTTTTATCAGGAGGGAACAGCAAAAAGGACTTCCTAGCAAAGTACATGTTAATCCAAAGTTAAAGCATCTCAGAAAGTCTGGGATTTTTTGGTTTTGTTTTTTTTGTTTGTTAAAATATCATAGCATATTTTTGATGTGGTGTTTCATTTCATAGACATATAAAGTTTTTAAATGGTGAGTTTACTCAGCACTGGAAAGTATCATCTAAGTCACAGAATCTTAGAAGAGCTGAGTTTGAAAGGTACCTCTGGATATCATCTAGACCAACCCTCCCACTGGATAGAGACTCAACAACCTCTCTGGACAATCTGCTTCCATGTTTAAACACCCTCAGAAATAAAAAAAAACAAAACAAACAAACAAAAAAACACCCAAAACAACACAAGCAAAATTTTTTCTTAAATTTAAATGGAAATTCCTGTGTTTCATGTTGTGCTGAGTGCCTCTTATCTAGACATTGGCAACCACTGAGAAGAATTTGGCTACTTCTTACACTCCCATCAGGTATTTACAGCCATGGGTAAGATCCCCCTGAGCATTCTCTTCTCCAAACTGAACAGCTCCAGCTTTCCCAGCTTCCCTTTGTATCATAAAAACTTCAAAACCTTAAACATCTTTGTGGACCTTCTCCAGACTCTCTCTAGTATGCCTATGGCTCTCTTATAACTGCCTTTTTGATCACCTGTGTTATGAAGTTATCACCAATGTACTGCAGTAACGTCCCGAACTTCTGGTGCTCTGTTATCCCTCCAGCAGGTATTAGGGGAGTCCCTCAGCACAAGCTGAGTCCCAGGGCCTGAGAATATGGGGCTTCTTCCAGTTTTCTACAGAAGGCCTCAGGAAGAGTGTGAGAGCTTTCCCCATGATGCTGTCTGGTGGGCACCTCCTCAGTTCTGTGCATACACTTGGGGGTTGTAACCCTGCTTCAGTCTGGTTTTGCTGATGACTAGGTCCTTCATATTTACAGCACCCCACACTCTTTACTTGCCCACATGGTCCACCAGTTCCTCCCTTGATAGTTGCTTATTGTGTCCCTCCCTCACTGTTCCTACTTTGAAGCTCTACTTAACAGCTCGGACAGTCTGTTAGCAAAGATTTTGCTCCACTTAGTAAGGTGGATCGTGTCTCATTCAACCATTGTTGAAAAGTAATTTCAACAGACATTACTTTTCTCAACCTAATGTATGATGTTGAATGAAGAAGTAATGTTTTTAGATTAAATTTTGAAGAAATTAAAAAAAATAGGATAGTTATGGTAGTTAAGGATGAATAACAGGTAACAAAATCTCATCAGAAAAATCTGTTCAACTTATCTTTGTATTCTGCTGACCTTATTCATTCAGACTAAGAAAGTATGGCAATGCAGGAAAGATATAAAGGAGGAAATTAATTCAGCTGGAAATTTTCAATAGCACCTATGTGTTTACAAGATGTGCTTTTTCCAAAAGTTACATATAAATTTGTCTTGTTAAATTTAAATTATGTTCCAAGATGATTCTTCCCCCAATAACATTCTGATCCTCTTGTACTGGAATAATAGAGATACACAACAGTATGTATATTGAATAAGTTTCTTCTCTTCTTAAGCATCCTGACTGAATATCTTCCATCCCAATTTTCTTATAGAATAACCAAATAATGATTTGGTAAAAGCTTATTGTGTCCCTCCCTCATTGTTCCTACTCTGAAGCTCTACTTAACAGCTCAGACAGTCTGTTAGCAAAGATTTTGCTCCACTCAGTAAGGTGGATCGTGTCTCATTCAACCATTCCTTGGTTTTCAAAGGGTATCACAGTTATATTATGGTGATCATCCAGCAATACAATATTTAGCTTTTTTAAAAATTAAGATAAAGTGTAGTAGACCCCAGTGGTGTGAGCCAAGAATAACTCATAAATCAAATAGCCTTATCTACTATTTTAGCAGCAGTTACAAACCTAGTAAATTCTGAAAGAAGAACTCTAACTGCAAACTAAATGACTGTTTGGTAGTAAAACCAATAATGAAAATGAATGCAATGAAGCAGTGTGTGAAATTGCTTCTGGTGTTTCATCATTCAGATACAGCATTTGGAATGATGAAGCTCCAAGCAGAAGAAGAGTTGCATGCTGAAGGAGGCAGGGCAGGAGGGCAGAGCTGTGGGAATAGATGGGCATAGGTGGCATCTGTGGATACAACTATCCTAAGACTAGAGAGAAAATGACTGAGTTGGGGTAAGCTGTGACCCCAGGATCCTTCCTGAGAGTAGATAAAATCTGAACCTTAAAGCTTTAAGCTGAAGGTTGTGATGAGCTATATACTCAAATTCAGTAAGGTTATCCCCTTATTTCCAATGTGCTGACAACGAGCAGCTCCCACTGAAAGAAGGCAAAGACATTTCATTTTCCTGTTATCAGAATAATTACTCATTTATAGTGTAAGATGTTTCCCAAATTCTGAGTTTGGCTACAGAATAATATCATGATGTGAAACAACACAGACATTGTCCCTTTATTTATCTTAACTGTGACATTACATGGACCAAAGGATCTTCTAGAAACAGTTGGTACTTTGACCAGGTGATTTTTTGTTTGTTTTAAACTGCAGCCTTACACCAATCCTATTAATTGAGACCATTTTCCATGTCTGACTTTCTTCAACATATACATAATTTTCTTTTTACTTCTGAAAAACTGTGATGCTTAAAATGAGCACAAAAAGAAAGGGTGAAGAATCCTTCTATACATCAGCAGATAGCTGCACCGAGTGTGACTTGGTCATTAAAAGGGTAAACTGTCAAAGTTTCACTCAGAATTAAAGTAAATTGAAAAAAAAAAAAAAGTGGCAGGGCAATTTCACTGAGTAAAAAGAAAAAAACAACAACAAAAACCTAGAGATTATCTGTGATCAGCTCCTTTACATTCATTCTTTTTTATCTAGGCCAAAAATTCTGGAAAAAAAAAAATAAATAGAGCCATTCAGAATGGATCTGGTCCCCATTTTTTTTGGAGAACAGAAAATACACCTGTAATTTTTATGCTGGACTTCAAACTGCAAATTCTATTTTATTTTTTTTAACTTTTTCTTTTCCTATATATATTTTAAAACAAGGCAACACAAGTTACTTATCACTATATAATTCAGTTTATAATTTTTACATAAAGGTTTTATCATTAATAATCCTGAACTTGTGAAACACTAAGAAAAGGAGTTTTACATATGGATAAAATTTTCCTATTTTCACTTTGTGTATTATTTGGTTTTTTTGTTTCTGGGTTTTTGGAATTGCTCTGTAAAAGATTCAAGCTACCAAATATGTCATTCACATTGACTGCTTAACAAATCTGAATTATTCCTATAATCAGATAAAACCTACCGAAGGCTGTTGCCTAATGTTGCCTTTAGTTTAGCTGAGTACAATCATAGAGAAATGATAAAGAGGTTACTTAAAAAATTATTTTATCAAATTAATGTTATTCAATCAGTAGTAATGTCTATTATGTTAATAATTTATCATCTGATAATAGCAGCAGTTGTTTCTTAAAATGCCCACTGACTGGATTATCATAGTGCCACACAAATGTACATGAGAAGAATACTAGCAATTTCTGCAAGCCATAAATATAGACTGACAGAAAACAAAATTATTCATTCTATTTCCATGATTATATGTTAAAATCTGTATTATGCATCACTATAAATACACATAATTGTGTTCTCATTTTCATTCCAGCAAACAGGAGACTTTTACCATCAAGGAAAGGTATTGTGACCCGATAGCGGAAACATTACGGTGTTTATTGAGAGGTGGCAATCAGGGGGAAAAAACAAATTGAATATGCATGGAAGTCATCTGAATACGGTATGAGTGTCAGAAATTAACACTTGATTGGCAAATGATTAATCATCAGGATAGCAGTTCTGTTGGCCACAGAGATGTTAAAATAATAACTTCTACCAGGGTTTGTTTTTAAGTGAAAGGGTAAGTTTTTCCCTTGTGTGTGTTCACAAAGCTATTTGCAAGTGTGAGACATCCCAGAACCACCCGACATCTGTCCCTGTGGGAACAAATGAATCTTGAAAACAAAGTTTTGCCCGCCTGCTGTGGGCAGTTCTCCTGAAAACCACTCAGGAAAAATTCCACCCATTATTCCAACAGCTCCAACCATTCTTTCATGAAGAAACTCCAGAAAGACAATCTAATTAAGTGTAATTAAGGAAAAAGAAGCCTTGGGCTTATCTGGTTCTTGGCTAAATGTTGTCTTGAGACCTGACATGTGTAGGTTGCCGTGCACTGATGCTCTTTTCTGGCTATTATTGTATCTCCCACTGTTTTGAGATAACTCACTAACATCAAAGTCGTCTTTTCTTTTGGGGTAGCAATCTTTAAAATCGGAGGCACTTTCAGAGTAATCAATACCAAGCCTCCAGAGTACCCAAAGGCCATGTTCTTCCAACTGACTGCATGACCCAGTTTGCAAGCCAGGAACTCAGGAATCTGTTGGAGGCCTTTCCTCATGCCTAACATCAACCATGGAGCAGAGGACAGGGCGCCCAATGAGTTTACAGAGGCACAACTGAGTCGGAGGCTGTAGCAGTTTCCCAGTCCATAAATTATCCCAAACAGCAATAAAATCTGTAGGTCAACAGGGTGGATTTTTTTTTACATTAATTTTGGTAGAGAAATTTGGAACAAGAAATTTTTATATATATGTACACACACACACACACACACATATATGTATATATATATATGTATGCAGGAGAAACATTCCTTGTGGCAGCAAAATGCCCACAGAATGAAGCTCTGTCCTCAGGAAAACGTTGTTTTTCCTATGGAGAACTGTTGGAGGCAATCTGGGACACCACAAGACTACAAGGATTGAAAAGCAGAAGAATGCCTGTGGAAAGAGCTGAAGAAGGAATTGATGGACCAGTCTGGAGCAAACACTGAGTGGGACACACCTGAGTGTAACAGGTTTTGCTCTGAATGAGGTGCATGGCACTGGGAAAGGCAACAGGATCCAGAGAACTGCTAAAACCAGAGTTATTGGGTAGTTACTTTTCTCCAGCCAATAGTTCTTTTGCCTTTTGTAATGGTAAATTAAAACAGTTTTGGTCCTTAGATACAGCAGAGTGAAATGCAGCTAGGCTAGCAGAAGAATTCCAGTTTGATTTAAAAACAAAATAAAACAAAACAAAACAAAATAAAATAAAATAAAATAAAATAAAATAAAATAAAATAAAATAAAATAAAATAAAATAAAATAAAATAAAATAAAATAAAATAAAATAAAATAAAATATGTGTGTTTGTTTTAGACTAACTTGAGTGCAAGCCCAAAAGGTTTTTCAGACAAATAAAGTACAAGGAAGTTGTTCCTAAGGATTCTCAAGGAATACTACTGGAAAAGTTGTTATCAAAAGCAGATATCTGCAGTAGGTAACTATTGTGGAGATCTATACAAGCTGACACATAACTGCACACTGGAGGAGTCAACAGCTGAAGAGACCTTCTGGAAACCTCAACAAAGATTTCATCGTGCCTAGCATGGGTATTGCATTAAGAGATTGGTTTGTGCTTGGTTTCTGAGCACAAGGCCTCAAAATTATATTTTTAATTGACATACTCAAAGGAGAGCAAGGTGAACTCCCCATCACCTGCATGGACTGCTTTGAGAGTTGGTAGAGTGAGGACACTGTGTGCACCAGAAGGCTTTGCAGCTCCTCTCTGCCTTCCTGGACATTCAGCTGTCTGTGCTCGTGCTCTGCTGTGTAACCTTGGGTCAGGTCTGTACCAGAATGACCCGGAGTGGCCCCGCTCCCTGAGTCTCTACAGAGGGTCTACCCGTGACACGTCCTTCTGGTGGCCAGGACTCATCAGAAAAGGTGGCAGCACAAAGCAGAAGGGGTGAGGACCAGTAAATCTGAAGAGTCTAACAGGAAATTTTAATTAGTTTTCAAAAGTGTCTTTTTTTTTAATGCTTGAGCACTTCCTGCCACGACCCTGAATATGTCAGTCTGACTTTTTTCTCCAAATGTGTGTGATAATATTATGTATTTTTCCTGGATCACCTTAGTGCATCTCAAAAGGATAATAAATAGACATCACTTTTCTCAACCTAATATATGGTGTTGAATTAAGAAGTAATGTTTTTAGATTAAATTTTGAAGAAATTAAAGAAAATTAGGACAGTTATGGTAGTTAAGGATGAATAACAGGTAACAAAATCTCATCAGAAAAATCTGTTCAACTTATCTTTGTATTCTGCTGACCTGATTCATTCAGACTAAGAAAGTATGGCAATGCAGGAAAGATATAAAGGAGGAAATTAATTCAGCTGGAAATTTTCAATAGCACCTATGTGTTTACAAGATGTGCTTTTTCCACAAGTTACATATAAATTTGTCTTGTTAATATTTAAATTTAAATTATGTTTCAAGATGATTCTTCCCCAAATAACATTCTGATGCTCTTGTACTGGAATAATAGAGGTACACAACAGTATGTATCTTGAATAAGTTTCTTCTCTTCTTAAGCATCCTGACTGAATATCTTCCATCCCAATTTTCTTATAGAATAACCAAATGATGATTTGGTAAAAAGCCTTCTGAATTCTGTTATTTCCTGTCTGAAAGCCAGACCTTTTGGACTCCCCTAGAGTTCACAGGAGTTGGAGATAGGGATAAACAATCATTCCAAAGCTTAATTTAGAAGATTTATATTTTTTTTTCTCCTGGAGGATGTCTGGATTAATTAAGGCAACATATTTTTTTTTATTTTGGATCAATGTGTAACAACTTTGTGTTCTGGTGTTTGGTGCCCATTTTTTGCACTGGTAGAGACATTGCTATATCTAACTAAGAAAAAATAAAACAAAATGTCAATTAATGAATTAAATTCAAGGTCTCTTTGAATTTCCATGTTCAATGAGTTCCAGGTTTTGTTTGGTTTGGGTTTTTTTTTCTCTTAAATAAGATAACCAACCAAAATCAGCATCAGAAAACCTAAGCCTCACTCATTGATTTTGTTGTGTTATGCGAGGGCAACCTAGGGCCCTATGTATTGATTAGTTCATGGGGAGTTTGTGCTGCTTCAGGTGCTGACTCACGAGATGAAAATGTGTCGTATCAGGTTTGCGGAGTTACTATTAACAAATAATACAATTCATTGCCAATCTTTTTACTGAAAATGGGGCACATGTTTATTGACAGATTTAGAAGTCTCCATAAACATATCATCAGTGTGGCACAATATTGAGACTTTTTTTTTAATAGTGAAAGTCAGAGATATCTAAGTTTCTGCATGTTTTGCCCTGAAGAGACACAGTGGGTGCTGTATTTACCACACACTCACCTCTGTCAGTCAGTTTAGCATAGCTCTGGCCGCTAAAGCACTAATTTTCAACCGTGATTGCATTCAGTAGCAGAAAATTACATAGGAGGCAAATATTCTTCTCACATATTTATTAGACTTCTTGCAATATCCATGTCCCATATTTAAATCCTGCATGCTTGAAAAACATCTTCAGATTGACCACAGCTTCTCAAAGGATGATGGTGAGTGAACAACTGCCACGTGATGATTTACTGCCATGCAGTTATTGCACCCAAAGTCTCTTCTGCTTTGAGAAAGCTAAATTTCAGACATTTTGTTTCCTATTCTATAACAGAGGGAACTTAATTAATGCAATAGCTATGTCTGTCTTCGAGGAATTTTATTTTTTTTCTCTATAAACCACAATATAGAAAGATGTGTGAAACCTAAATTAGTTTTTGTCTCATTTCTAATAAATTACCTCCAGTAATATGTTACTCTCATTGCAGTGTTCAATATTAGAATAAATATAGATATTATTTTGTTATTATTATTTTAACAATACCTCTGTTGAATGTGTCTTATTCTGGGTTCCCAAGGATATTGTACTGAGTATGGAACATAATGCCAACAAAATTAATCTTCTGTGGAACGTTAAGAGCAACATGTCTCTACTGTTTAACAGTTCACCCATGGAGCTGCTTCTGGCACTGCTGAATAGCAAAGTACTAATATTCTCTCTTTAAGTTCTTCTAAAGAAAAAGATTGTATTCATTTATAAACACACTAGTGCTTTATCTCCTGCAGAATGAAAAAGGAGGGGTGAAAAATTAACTTATTTCAGTATGCTACCAGTATTTCTGAAAATAAAAAGGAAAATAAAATAAAATTTAAAAAAAGGAAAATAAAATAAAAATGAAAATAAAAAGACCTCATTTAAACTTTATGTCATTGTTAAACACATTGATAAGTGGAATCATTTTCATAACGAATTTAGGTTCTGCATTGACTCCTTGGAACAATGCTCTAGACAATATTACACACGACATTTAAAACATTTAAAGGTTGATTGTTTTCTGTTTCAGTCACACAGTAATAGTTAAGAAAATCATACACATTGATATCCCAGCTCAGGAAAGAAATCAAACTCTCTAATCTATTTATGTACAAAGTGGGTATGTAATTAAAAAGATTTCAAAAGGTGCCAAAGCTAAGCACTTGCCTAACTTATGAACAGACAAGCTACACCTTTTCTACACAAGCATGCTTTATTGAATTAAAGACTGAAGTAACATGCAGGTAAATTATTAAATCTCTTAATTTTTTTTAATGATAAAAGAAAAAAACCACAAAAATCAGATGAACATTACTGAGATTGATGTTGTCATTATTAGTTGTTTTGTTTCAGTGGCTTGTTACACTCAACAAGCAAGGTGAGAGGTTTGAATTAGACTCATTACTTCCAATAGCCCTTAAGAAAGAATTTTAGTAGCTAAAAACATTTCAAGTATTCAATTTATTTCAAATTTTCTTTAAACAAAGTTTTAAATTAGCTGTTTCTCCGCAAAGGTTTTGTTTCAAAGGTTTAGTTCAATATGAATAGCAGAACGTCAGACAGATAAAACACTGCTGGAATAGCTCCAGTTTATTTCAGCTGATCATATTTCCAGTCTTTAGGTGGGGAGCATGGCCCTTGCTGGTGTATGCACACCATCAAAAGGAATACCATGAAAGAAGTCCAGCTTTGTTTCTGCAGTCTTGTTTTGAAAGTTCCCTGAAATCACTAATTTCACTTATTATATGACAAGTTTTCTAGCCAAGATTGTTCAGAACCAAGGCTACAGCATCCTCTCCTTTCTCATCTGTTGTAGTCCTGTAGTTCAGCCTTTATCTTATTTAGTAGAGGGCTGTTCACCTGATTATGCAGGATCTCAGGATTTTCTGGGCTTGCCTTGAACTTCATTTATTTTGTTTATTGTAATAATTGTCTAGTGACTTTATAACTCTCCAAGCATGAGAAAGAAGGAGACTGTGTTAAGAATGCATGGAAGTAATCCAGGCAGAGCCAGGAGTGAGGAACAAGGCACTCCCACCACTATGAACATCAGACTCCTCTTAGCAAAGATATCAGGATGCTAACAACTTGCTATGCTTCCCTTCTCCTCTCTTCTTCTGGAGGATGACTGGAGTTTCAGCCTCAGGACTCAGAAGGATACTGGAAGGTTGAGGATAACATCAAAATAAAGGTGTAGATGTTGGCAGATTTTCGTGTATAACAATTATGCCTGTATATCTAATGGGGTCTGTATTGAGTTGGGCTAAGGGCATTTTTAGTATTGTATTGGACAAACAATCAGTTCAAGACAGGGATCTTCTAGAGAGAGTCCAGCAGAGAGACCCAAAGATGGTGAGGGGCCTGGAGCATCTCCTGTGTGAGGAGAGGCTGAGAGAGCTGGGACTGTTCAGCCTGGAGAAGAGCAGCCTGAGAGGGGATCTGATCAATGTCCATAAATACCTGAAGTGTGGGGCCAAATGGATGGGGCCGGGCTCTTCTCGGTGGTGCCCAGTGACAGGACAAGGGGCAATGGGCACAAACTGGGACACCAGAAGTTCCAGACAAACTGAAGGAAAAACTTCTTTGCTGTGAGGGTGCCAGAGCCCTGGGCCAGGCTGCCCAGAGAGGGTGTGGAGTCTCCATCTCTGGAGATGTTCAAACCCACCTGGACACTTTCCTGTGCAACCTGGTGTAGGGACCCTGCTCTGGCAGGGGGGTTGGACTGGAGATCTCCTGAGGTCCCTTCCAACCCCCACCAGGCTGGGATTCTGTGTGATTTGCATTTAATTAGACTGTTAAAACATTAGCTGGACAAACACTAATTTCTTAGCTCCTAACAGAAGCTCCCTTTTGCCCATCACAGGACTGTGACAATGTGCAGCTTGATTAGCAAAGCCAGCAACCTTTGGGCACACACCTACAACACAATTTGGTGGGCAGAGTGGCTCTGCAGAGTGTAGGGGAGAAGTGGCAGTGGCCTGATTCACACAGCACCAGAAACACCCCCCATCCTCCATCCAACTCCTGCAAAGTTACGTTCTACCACACATCCAGCAGTGATCAGTGCTGACACCGTGACATGGGTTTAGAAAACTTTAACATAAATAGGCATAAACAGGAGCCTGTTGAGTCAGCTTATTAGAAAGTAAATAGAAAATTGGGAAGCATTCTGAGCAGTAAGGTTTGTCTGTTGGCAAGTACACCACTGGATTATTTAATATCATTTTGCCATCAATAATGACACTGAGGACTGCTCTCCATCCTTATCTCTCTTGAATTTCAGGGCTGAACATCAGCTGGTCATTCTTCAACTCCATTGCTCCTTTCCTAAAATAATGGGTTTTCATAAAAATTAAAGGGAATTCAGATAAAATACTTGGCTCAAAGTCAGATTAAATAAATGCTTTTCTAGGTAATAGTCCAAGTAGTTCCTATCAGCACAAGCAAAAGATTTCTAAAGAAATTAAATAAACTATTAAATAAGCAGCTCCTTGAAATGACAAAAATCATGTTCTGGAGAAAAAAAATAGGGAATTCTGAAGAATTAAGAGGGAGAAACATTGGAAATTCACACAAATTCACTCATTAAAAAATTATCCAATCTTGTATAAAGAATCTACTTTAGGTATTTAGGTGGCACTAGCTACCTCTACTTTCTAAACAAGCTAATTTCTGAGTGACATGATTTCTAAACATGGACAAGTATCTGAAATCATTTTGATAGACACCCAATATTCTCCTCAGATGTTCTCTTGTAACTCATTTCTAGCAAATGTTGTCGGTGTTGAACTCTCTGAAGCTGAAGTGTGTACAACAAAACAGCTAGGAAAAGCCTGCAAACACTGAATTTATGGTACTCCAACCTTGCCATGGTAAGACATAAATCAAGAGCCATAGATCCTGCTGAAACAGCAATGTCCTTAACCTTGCTAAATTCCTGACGTGTAAATATGAAGACTTAACAATATGGCCCTCAGGACAAGTTTCAGGGTCAAATATAACACC
The DNA here is from genome assembly GCA_907165065.1 of Caprimulgus europaeus. The sequence continues at coordinate 34,490,722 of OU015534.1, forward strand.
AAAATTATTCAGTGAGGAGGCAATTTTATATTCCCCACAAATGGTACCATAAATGAGGAACTGCTATTTAGCAGGCAATGGGCCAAATAAAATCAATTCTGGTTTAAGCACCAAATGTTAGCAGACACTCCACACTTAACGTCTAATAAGGATCCTTCCAGCCTAGAGACAGATTTATCTAAGTCATCATGAACTGTTTGATATACCTATTATATTTGGATGTCATCAGCATAAAGATAGCAATTAAGATCCTGCTTATAGAATAAATGACCCTACCAGGAGCACACACTATGCATGTTAAATAGGACAATCATGCTTTATAAAGTCTGTGGTGGGATTTCCAGGCTTTATCAGGAAAGCTTCTCCACTCTTGTAAAAGAGAATTTTCAGAAATAAAGAAAAATAACTGAACAAAATTAACCATAATCACATTTTGTTGCATCCTATCATAATAAGTAACATGGAAAAGACTATTACTATTCGGGCTTCCTGTGGCTCTAAGAAAACCTGTTGTGTATTATTTTAGGGGTATGAGGTAGCTGATTTAGGTTTTGGATATGGGTTGGTTTTTGGTTTGGTTTGGTTTGGTTTTGTCTTGTTTTTAATTTACTTTATTATCTGCCAAGATGGGGTAGTTGTGTTTAAAAGAAATAGCAAAATCCTACTCCCTATTCATGTAGAACTAGTCAAAATTCCTAATGATGGCATGAGAGGGGGAAGATTTAGAAAAGGAATATGCAGTATTAGGATTATGCTTATAAATGAGATTACCATATAATTAATTATCCTTTATATGAAAGGGGAGATTAGGCAGATAGGTCTCCTTCAAAAAGAAAAATAAATGTCTGTTTAAAACTTTAAAATTATCATTCACTGACCTGTTGAAATTTATTTGTAGACTTTTCTGCACACTATTGTTGATTATTTCACATGTACAAAATATTCAGCACTTGTTCATATATCCTTAACCTCCAAAATGAGGAGAAAATAAAAAGATTCAGAGGTCTAAATTCATTTATTCTACTCCTTTTCTAGGTTACAGGCAGTTTTTTGGCTTGCTGGAATTTGCATTCCTTTAATTAATTGCACTGGGAGCTCTGTGCAGATGAGAGGGGATTTGGGAAAAAGCTCATAAACAAGCAAGTAAAGCAAAAGTCTCAACCTGAAATGTAGTATTAAACCTCTGAAATCTGTTCTCTTTTCTATAAGAAACATAACTTTGTATGTAATGTATTCATCACTCAGTCTAACTTTTATATACTCACATGAAAAAAAATGTATTTAGTCTGGCAGCTTTTTAATTTTATTAAAAAAAAAAAGTTTTCATTGCAGCTGAGCAGAAATCTTCATCCTGAAAGCTCTTTCCTTCTTAGTGGGGTCTGTACATGAATCTGACAGAAAACCAGTATAAAGTTGTAGCTTGTTTTGCACAGCATACAAAATTAATGAGATTTGCTACAGGGTTTTTAGATTATATTTTGCTGTTGTTGTGGCCAGTTTTATCAGAAACGTGATAGTTCTTTAAAATCCTGTTACTTTACCAAAAGATACCCCAAAAATAATTAAAAAAAAAAGAAGAAAAAACAAAAGTGATAATGTAAATGGTCTTAAGTCAAAATTAGAAGAACTGAAATGAAAGTAGGATGACAATTTTAACTGTCTTAAATTCACAGGAAAACTATTACCTTATACTCTAAAGCCTATTTTTTTTGTTTCCTCAGAGAATAGTCAAAGTAATTTCTTTCCTTTCCCTTTTCTTTTCTTCTCTTCTTTTCTCTTCTTTTTCCTTTCCTTTCCTTTCCTTTCCTTTCCTTTCCTTTCCTTTCCTTTCCTTTCCTTTCCTTTCCTTTCCTTTCCTTTCCTTTCCTTTCCTTTCCTTTCCTTTCCTTTCCTTTCCTTTCCTTTCCTTTCCTTTCCTTTTCTCTCTCCTCTCCTCTTCTCTTCTCTTCTCTTCTCTTCTCTTCTCTTCTCTTCTCTTCTCTTCTCTTCTCTTCTCTTCTCTTCTCTTCTCTTCTCTTCTCTTCTCTTCTCTTCTCTCCTCTCCTCTCCTCTCCTCTCCTCTCCTCTCCTCTTCTCTTCTCTTCTCTTCTCTTCTCTTCTCTTCTCTTCTCTTCTCTTCTCTTCTCTTCTCTTCTCTTCTCTTCTCTCCTCTTCTCTTTTCTTTTCCTTTCTTTTTCTTGGTTTTGTTTGTATTCTTCTCTTTTTTCCCCCAAGTCTATTGCAATTCAAGACATCAGCCAGAGTTATTGTCTTGCCAGGTATCAGTATGAAAATCACTAATTCAAAGTGTTTGATATTGCAGAGTGAGGAAGTCTAATCGTTCCTGTGGTTTTCTGATAAAGTGGTAAAAGTACAGTAAGAGGTTGTAGAAAGTTTTTGAAAATTATTTTATTTTTTCTGAAGTCTCAAAAAAAAATCCTGGTGAGAATGTGGGAATTTTTTCTGAGAGAACAATTTAACTGAATTTACTAATCTTAGTCTATTTCAGAAATGCAATTCCCAACCATTACAGATGTAAACAGGACAAGCTGGAGAGAGAATGGAGTTTCCTTTGTACACTAGAGATGGCTGTTAAGAAAGTTCAGTTTTGACAGTAGTTTTTACTCAAACTGACTTTACTAAATACTTCAGAAAGGAACAGCAGCTCTGTTTAGAGAAATACCATGTTCCCTGGATCAAATCAAATGAGCACATTGTTATTAAATGGTTAACAAATTTCTAATAATTGTTAAATATTTTCATGTCAGCTTGAGAAACGCCAACATAAACTATCCAAACCTAAATAAATTGAGTTGAATTTAATCTCATGTGCATCTATGAGAATGGTTGATAACTCGTAAGGAAAGCTGTCTCATGACTCAGAGGACACAGGACAAGTGTATTTTTATTTCATACTTATTGTCCTACAACTTGCAAGGGCAAAAGAGGATCTATGAACAGAAGTGAGTAAGGAAATATCCTAAATGAACCGTATTTGAGAAATAAATATAAATACAAGATTACCCATGTGTTTGGTGGCAAAGATTAATTGCTAGCAAACAGCAAGAAACATTTTCTCAGGCTTCAAGATTGGCAGGATTATAATGTAATTTGAAAATGAAACGTGGTCCTGTTCTTGTTTTTTAGAGAAAGGATTATAAAGATCAGAATTCTGATTCTGGAATTCTGTGAAAAATCTGCCTGATACTGTTTATAAACATCTTATACTGTGTGAATAATAAATTTTAACCATGGATTCTACCACAAATGCAGCTGATATCGAACTGAGCAGCTGAACTCCAAGGCTCATGGATCATTCAATATTCACGTGTCACAAAAAATTCCTATTACTGCTGACATCACTCATAGCTACAGTGACCTGGTGGAAGTGGAGGATATTACTCACATATAACTCTGGAATTAAACTGCTTCCATGTTTCAGCATATGAACGTGGTTAAATATTAAAGTCTCAGGAGAATAACATTATAGATGTTATCATAAGTTCTTTTTTCAGAAAAAAAATTAATTTACAATCTAGCCTCCTTCATGCAGTTCTCACAAATTACCTACATATTTAGTTATTTCAATATTTTATTACTTTACCAAGGAATATTTAAATATTTTGTCATAGTTTGAGAGAAAAAAAAACATTCTTATCTTATGTTTTTAAAACATTCATTGCTATTTCAGCTTGGGGTAAAATGAGATGAGTTATGGAAATTTCTTACTAAATTTAGAGTTTTACTGTCCAATAATATTTATACAGGGCTAGATATTTTGGTTTTAAATACATGATTGAACAAGGAAAATGCTATCAGAATTTATACATCATTCTGCTTTCATTTGATTCTGATTTAAGAGAAAATTTAAATGGGACTAAAGTAAGCTAGATTTCTCCCACAAGGAAATCAGTATATGGCCAAAATGGCCTTAGTGTGTTATTTTTTTACAGTACAGGGAATTTTCATGTTTTACATATGAACACAGTTTTTTGATTGACCTATTCAAGCATAAATGCTCCTAGTAATATCTCAAAGTGGCCATTAACTCATGAATATTTATACAGTAAAAAGAGAAAGCAATTTTCACCTTGATATTTATGATTTCATTATTGTCGATGTTTCATCAATTTTATATCACTTTTAAGATAAGATAACAATCCTTGTTCCGTTCTAAGCTACCTTGGCATTGTATCAAGTCGACAGATAAATCAATATAATTGATAATCTGCTTTCTGGTGTAGCTAAGTATCAAGTGGACCTTAAGGCATCTGAGGAAAACTGATGGCTTTTTTATGTTGTGAATTGTTTTAACCATGTCACTACTGCACAGGAGAGCTGTGCTCCTAGAAAAGACATTCTGTCCCCAAAATTATAATTTTCACCCCAGTTATCCAGTGGTTATAATAATGAGAATATTACCAGTGCATCAAGACAGGACAAAGAAATTAGTCTCTCTCCTTCAGTATTTTTCCTCTTTTTTTTTTCCTTTTCTGCAAAGAAAAAGCCACAGACTTCATGCAGGCCTGGGACAGTGTGGAGATGAGGGTCACCACCATATGTGTTCAGCTCAGCTGAGCAGTGTTCCAACTGCACACTCATTTCCACTAAAATGAGACAATTTTCTTGTGCATTTGTCTTTGTTCCTTAAACATTTCTAATGCACTGTGGGCAAAAAAAGCTAAGTCTCTCAGGTATCCTGTCCTTGCTTGTTGCCAATGTGGCATCACTGACACGATGAAAAGGGACCTCCTCATCCTAAATCTCCCTCCTTCAAATAAACATTTCACCCAAGCCTCTCAGAAATACGCTGGAGACGACTTTTATTTGAATAACAGGACCAGAGGAGGTCCACTTGCTATACCATCATATTGAAAGTGAACACTTCTCACTCAGGAGCTGGTGGATCTGGGGTAAACTTTTCACTGCCTGATGACTTTGAAGCGTGTGGCTGCCACAGGAGTTCACCAGCCATCAGACTGCAGCTGATTTTGTTATGCACATGAGAACCCCACTTAGCTCCTCCTGTCCTGAGGAGGTCTTCACATTTTACATAAAAAAATAGATTAACATTTGTAAAAATACAAATGGGGGAAAAACCAACCAACCAACCATACAAACCAGCCTAGGAGTGAGTGACAATAACCTTTCTTTTGGAAGACTAAGTCCTGACATTTAGTTTTTGCTTGAAGTGCTTTGTACCATAGAATAGAATCACAGACTGGTTTGGGTGGGAAGGGACCTTAAAGCTCATCCAGTCCCAACCCCCCTGCCAGCAGCAGGGACACCTTCCACTAGACCAGGTTGCTCAAAGCCTCATCCAACCTGGCCGAGAACACTTCCAGGGAGGAGCAGCCACAGCTTCTCTGGGCAACCTGGGCCAGGGTCTCACCACCCTCACAGCCAAGAATTTCTTCCTCACATCTCAACTAAATTACCCTTCTTCCAGGTTCAAGCCATCACCCCTTGTTCTGTCACTCCCTGCCAAAGTCCCTCCCCAGCCTTTCTGGAGCCCCTTCAGGTACTGGAAGGCCACTGGAAGGTCTCCCCGGAGCCTTCTCTTCTCCAGGCTGAACGGCCCCAACTCTCTCAGCCTGTCCTCACAGCAGAGCTGCTCCAGCCCTGGCATCATCCTTGTGGCCTCCTCTGGACTCGCTCAAGTATGTCCATGTCCTTCTTATGTTGGGAGCCCCAGAACTGGAGGCAGCACTGCAGGTGGGGTCTCACCAGGGCAGAGTAGAGGGGCAGAATCACCTCCCTTGACCTGCTGGCCATGGTGCTCTTGATCCAGCCAACCCAGATGCAGGATCTTGCACTTGGTCTTGTTGAACTTCACGAGGTTTGCACAGCCCCACCTCTCAAGTCTGTCAAGGTCTCTCTGGATGGCATCCTGTCCCTCCAACGTGTTGACCAAAACACAGATTGGTGTCATCAGCAAACTTGCTGAGGGAGCACTCAATCCCCCTGTCCATGTCACCAACAAAGATGTTAAACAGTGCTGGTCCCCACATCAACCCCTGAGGGACACCACTGGTCACCAATCTCCACTTGGAGTTGACCACAACTCTTTGAGTGGGACCATCCAGCCAATTCCTTACCCACCAAGTGGTCCATCTGTCCAATCCATGTCTCTTCAACTTAGAGACAAGGTTGTTGTGCGGGACAGTGTCAATTGTCTTGCATCTGTCCAGACAGTTGCTCTGCCCTTATCCACCAATGCTGTATCTGCACCACAGAAGGCCACCAAATTGGTCAGGCATTTTTTGCCCGTAGTGAAGCCACGCTGGCTGTCACCAGATGTATGAGATAGGATGAGATAGATGTATGAGAGAATAGTTGTGATCCAGTTGGATGTTAGCATGTGTCTGAAGCTCAGCACACACTCTTGTTTAGACAATTTCAGCTTTACATCTTTCTGTCTCTACCAATTCTAACCAGCATGTCTGCCAAAGAGTTTGAAGATTCGGACCTTTGTGTCTTTGGAGGGCTTCAGATTCATGTCACAGGTCTAGATACAGGTGAAGCACACATTTTGGGTTCAGGGGCTTCTATTCTGCCCAAAACTCTCCTCAGGTGCTTAAGGGTTTTTATCGATATTTTGGATTGTTTTTTAAATTTTCTACTGGCCACCTCCTACCTCACCAGGTACATCAACACCTCAGTGCTCAAGGTTTCAGCAGGCCCAGCCATTCCTAAGTATGAAACTTTTTCTAAATGCTCAGCCTTCTGTTAAATTCTTAATAAAGCCAAAATCTCCTGGCTACTACCAGGCTACTACCTTCTTACAAGAGGTTTTGTAAAGTTTATTTAGGAATTATGTATCACAGCCATTTTTGGCTTTTCTAGGTTGGGTTTTTTTTTTTCAAATGTACATTTATCAGTAACCATTCCTTCATTTCAAGTAAAATTTCCTGCAAAGCTGATAATATCTGCTCTTTTTGAGAACTTCAGCTGCCTTGTTATGTGATTGTAATGCTTTTCTGGTTAATTAATAAATGTTAAATCCTGTCCTCTGTGTAAACAACGTCAGATGCTGTTTCCCTTCAAACTGGTAGGATCAGGTTTATTGAAGTAATCTCTAGTTTCTTGCTATATTTATACTGCATTTCACAAGTTAATTCAATATATTCAAAAAATCTTGCAATGCAAGCCATTTTTTTGCCTTCTGTTTTCAAAGTGGTGGAATATCTACATTTAATGAGAGAAATTTGAAGAGAGTAAACATCTCCCTCAAACAGGTCTGTGAAAACCCACTCACTTTTCATTTGACAAACAGCACATTGAATATTTAAAGCTATAAAAGTTTGTTTTAAGGACAGTAAAGCCATCATACAAAATCAGTCAAAGTATTTGATGACTTCAGGTAGAGAATAGACAAAGAGGAACTCAAGGAAAGATGTGTAGGTGAGAAATATCTTGTATTTCCCATTCATTTCTAATGAGCACTGGGCAAAATGAGTACAAATAACTAACTGAGACTGTTGGGGTTTTGAGTTTGGTAACTAATGAGATACTTCAAATCCTTTTAAAAAATAAAAAGTTTAAGGTTTTGAAAACACCCCAAAAAGACGCTCTACTGAACTCGATTATAAGAAAATATATGTTCCAAGCAATATGCCTTTTTTTTATATTAGGTAAAATATATCCTAACAAGACAACACCTAGAAAATTAATGAACAATCCTATTTAGGCAAATGATGTCTTTTCAATGTTTCCAGTGCTACTTGAACCTGTCGTGAAAGCTGATCGTTGTGCACCTGGCAAGCACATTAAATGCTTGATTTACTGGGAATTTCAAAGTACTTTTTGAGAATATTCAAATAAATGTCATAAAACTGACATTATATGTACCCATGAGTAGTTAACAGATCACTGAAGCCCACTTGAGCTTTCCCAACAAAGGCTGTTCTCAATCCTGACAGTGTCTTCAATGTATAGGGACAGGGGATTGTTTATCAGTGAGGCTTTGCCTGTAACAAAACCAGAGTATTCAATTAGCTGTACTTTATTGCTTTATTTATTCTCTCAACTGCCAGATGCAAAGCATATACATCTTTATCAGGAAGTCAAAGATGAAACCTTTTTTCTGTTTGTTTTTTTTTCCTGTTATATTTCTTACCTCTCATGTAGCTTTTCCAAGTCATTCAGGTGTTAAGGATCACAAAAGGAAGAGCTGGATTTCTGTATGCCAGTGGCTGCAGCGCTTGAAAAGTCCAAGGACAGACTAGAAATCTTTAAGTGGTAACATTTTAATGGGTGACATGGCCTTGCAGAAGGATCTAGATAGATTGGAGCATTGGGCAATTATTAACAGCATGAAATTTAACAGGAACAAATGTGTAAGTGGAGATGGAAGTGCTGATCTCTTCTCCCAGGGATGCAGTGACAGGCTGTGTGGGAATGGCTCAAAGCTGTGTCAGTGACTCACAATATTCTACCTCTGAACTAGTGCATTTCACTGTTGCTGAACTCTTAATTGAAAATCCTAACTCCAGAAAAGCTGGAACCAGCACCAAATAGTGAATTTAAACACAATCACAGAATTACAGCATTCTAGTGGTTGGAAAAGACTTTTAAGATCACCAAGTCCAACCATAAACCTCCAACTACACCTCCAAACGATTTCCCTCAGCACCTCATCTACCTGTCTGTTAAATCCCCCCAGGGAAGGTGACTCCACCACCTCCCTGGGCAGCCTGTTCCAGTGCTTGGCAACCATTTAGGTGAAGAAATTTTTCCTTTTTTTTTTTTTTCCAAATTTTAACCTCCCTGGTGCAACTTGAAGCCTTTTCCTCTTGTTTTATCACTTGTTACTTGGGAGAAGAGACCGACCCCCACCTCTACAACCTCCTTTCAAATAGTTGTAGAGACTGAGAAGGTCTCCCCTCAGCCTCCTTTTCTCCAGGCTAAACAACCCCAGTTCCCTGAGCTGCTCCTTGTAAGACTTGTTCTCCAGGCCCTTCCCCAGCTTAATGACAAGAGTCATGCCTGCAACACCAAAAATATGAGATACAGCAGGTTTGCTGGTCCTAATCCCTTAACTGTCCAGATTAAAGTCCCAGGAAAAGTGTGCAGACATTGCTTGGATTGGTTGGTTGGTTGGTTGGTTGTTTTTGTGTGTGAAAGCCGTGATGTCCATCCAGGCATGAGAACAGAGTTTAGGCAAAGCTTCAATTTGAAGTATTTTAATTGTGAGCAAACAGTGCCCAGTCTTAGAAGGCTAAATAATTAGAGGAAATCACTCTTAGTGTGCCAGTAACCACCCAGCTAAGGTGGGCTATGAAACTGTGCAGGTCCTTGCAAGCACTTCTGACTATGTGCATTTAATGATGGTATCTGCCCTTCCCTAAATGAAGATTTCAGTTTTACACAGTTTAAATACCTTGTCTGCAACAGCAAATCTTTCCTGGCATGCAAGTGAAGTTTTGGAAGACTTGGTACCAACACTGTTTCACCTTTCAGCATCCTTTAATTAACAAGATGCTGTATCTTTAGATTCTGCAAGATATATTCCTCATCTCAACCAGCAAACCTGTGAAGGCAGTTATAAATGTATTACTCTGACACAATACTCTGAATATTCCATGATCCTATGGCACTGTGTCACAGAGGTGAGACAGGCTCTCCAGCCTCCTAATTAGGATTCTTGCAGTGCAAACCAAAAGTCTCTGAAAAATGTAAGTGAATCATGTCTTGTATTCCTTGTTCTCCTGAACCCCAGGTAGTGCTTTAAATTTGAATCTGCAAAGTCTGATTTTTTTTTCTTAGCATTAAAAAAGTCATGTGACTGTCTTAAATATTGATAGTCTCTGTGAATAAAATTGTCATGACTCTCTTTTGTTTTGAAAACAAAAAAGTACTTTCTGCAGCCTGTAATATTTACAGAATCCTAAAGGAGGTTGGCTGTCTTATATACTAATTAGACTCCAATATCTGATTGGAGTATAAAGAAATCACAGAGAATACCTCAAGTCTAAAACATCACAAGCCCTACACTATCAGACCACTGGCAAAGTCAAATATTTGCAAACCTTTTATGAAATATTTTCAATCTCTTGTTAGTTAGCATCACAAAGATGTTGACTTTCTACTCGAAATTTCCCATACAATCATGCCAGTGTGATCTTTTTTAAAGAAGTTTTTTATTAAACTTGAACAAAACCAGTTTAATTTTGTCAGTTTGTCTTTGTTTCTCTAACTTCCTCTTATTCCTGATTTGTTTGGGGACAAAAGTGTAAATCCTCCTGATCATTTGTTGTGGTTTAACCCCAGCTGGCAGCTAAGAACCACACAACCACTCTCTCACTAGTGCTTGTTCCCTTCCTTGGAAATATTTAGTAAAAGCTGAAAGATTTATATGATCTGAAGAGAAACCAGGGCATCATTATAGCAGCTGCTTCATTTCACTTGCTCTTTAGTATTCTGACAGAATCTTATTTCACTTGATTACTGTGTTTTAGTGCAGCAGCCAATTCAAGAGTACTTTAGAAGTGTTTTTCTATAAAAAATTAAAAAGTAAAAACTCATTTTGTATGTTCTTATAAAATATTTTTCCTACTGATTTAAATAAATATAATGTATTCACAGTAAAATAATTTTTCTCAAACTCTTTGCAAAAAAGCATCTTCCACTGCTTAACTTCACATTTTGTTCCAAAGATTCAAGATCTTTGTTTCAAGGGCTTACAGCATCTCAATAGTATTATTTCTACAGTGAGATATCATACTGCAGACAGTAAAATTGTCACATCAAAACATCACTTTGCTAATGAATGCTTTGGTAATTTAAACTCTCTTAAACTGTGGAGCACCTTTACAATTTGTAGCCCTCTAATATTCCTCTGCTGCATGTATTTGAAGCCTTCCCAGAACTCTGAATTGCAGGCAGTCAGTTTAAAAATCCTAGGAAGCCAGACCCAGAAGCCAAGATTCCTTTGTCTTAATTGCAGTAATCACTAAACCATGGTCTGGTTCCTTTTCTTGTCCTTCTCACACTCTTGGTGGCACAATGATCTATTTTCTCTCTACAAAGACCACTTGACAGTCTGGTGACCATGTTATTTTTCTGAAAGGTGAGGTGTACATGGGTTTTAAAGGATCCAGATGTTGAGGGCTTACAGATAAAAACTTATTCAGAAAAGTGCAAACCATCATGGGTTATGTTTTCAGTGAAAGGGACAGTCACTTTATGTTGGACACACCATGCATATTGCTTTTAGTAATACAACTAGACTGTGGGCAAAAATCTACTGATACCTGATTTGTGAAGGCATTTAGATCAGGGCTAACATGTACAGACACCTGAATAGAAGTAAACAGAAAACTCTGTAATAAAGAACAGAGGTGCCAAATTTATTGAGGCATGCAGCAGGTTTTGTTACAGTTGAAGGAGGAAGGCTCTGCATCTCCAGTTTAAATACTGGTGCTAATTGTCTCAGCCCACCTCAAACCTGCAGTCATTCCATCCCATGGCCTTACTCCTGCTTCTGGTTTGTATTGAACATCCAGTAAACACAGTGGCCAAAATGATATGTCAAAAATATATGATCTTTGACTTTAGTCTTAATTACTCAAGTTGTTTACCAAGAGAACACTAGAGCAGAATCAGCAGAATGTAATTCAATGGACATTAAAGATGTGGATTTTAAAACTTTTTCCTAGGTTACCATTTGCTTTGTAGCCATCTGGAATCCAAAACTTATTTATATTAAATTACTTACTCACTGGGGTTTATTTGATTTGAGATTTGTTTCCTCCATTTCCAGAAGGGATGGTTTTTTCTACATGAATTTCAGAAAGTGTATTAAGATAAGAATTATTTAGAAATTGGCATGTTCTTAATGATAAACTAGTAAGGATCTCTCTTTTTTTTTTTTTTTTTGCTTTTGAAGGTGTATTTTGGAAAGCAAAAAGAAAGCTTTATCTTTATTTTGCTTTGCTACTTTCTACAATGAGTTGAAGATATGGGCAATGAGTTGAAGATGTGGGTTCTTGACTGGTGTTTCCTTAAACAAAGGCCACCTTGCTATATTGACCTGTTTCTACAAGCATTTTCTTTAAGAATCCTTTCTATTTTGTGTTCCAAATTACTCTCTCTCAAAGATTCTGTAATTGTGCAAGTAGCTGAAGCTTTTCTGTCACACTGGAATTACCTGTTTTGTTGTTTGAAATATGGCACCTCTGAAACACAAGATCCTTTGCAATGGAAGTGTTCTGGAGAGACAGAGTTGATGCTGGTTATAATGAAATATCACTTGATAAACAAATTCCTTCCTGTCTTAGCACAGTCAAACCCTGACCCCACCTACACAAATCTTGCTCACAAATATATCCACTGGCTTCATGTTCAACAGGGCTACGAAAATGCATTGCCACCAGCTTAATTGCTGTCAGACAAATAGAAGTCAATCTTCATTTTCTGGTACATTTAAAAGGTCCAATGTTTACTATTAAAAAAAATAAAAATATTTATCAACAAGCCAATGTGTCAGTGGTTTAATGATCATTTCTAATAATGTGAATGCAGGATTTTTTTTCCAACAGCTTCCTAATTATTAATTCTGCCCAAAACACATCTCTTTTAATAAGGTAAATGGATAACTCTCTGTCCTTGTACACATTCTTTTTTCTAGCAGTAGCAGAGAAGCTGGCTAGTATAGTTATGAAAACAGAAATGTTTTCGTTGTACCCTTCTGATTTTAATTATTTATAACATATAACCCTGCTTTTTATAGCCTGCCTTCCTATAGAAAGCTCTGAAAATGTCTGTCTCATCTGGGGCAAGTGCATACTCTCCAGCAATTAACATTTTCAAGATATCAGCTGAGAAAAAGCATCATATTAGAGGTGGAAAGATGAACTGGCTGGTTTGTATTAGACAAGGAGTAGGAGATAGAGAAATTTAGTTTGTTTCCATACACTGATGTTATTTTTAAGGGTCAAAACCACTAAAGACTCTCATACATTCTTCCAGGTATTAATCATCTGAAGACCACCTTAAAATTCAACTTTGGCATTAAACTTTATCAACTAGCTTTTATTCATGACCAAAATGAACATCTGATATTTGCTTCATTACACAGTTACCCTTAAATCATTATTTTAATATAGTTTGTTAAAAGTTCAGCCAGTATTTCAGTCTGTATTTCCAGTGTTTTTGGAGCTGGAAATGGGAGGCATCCTGGGTTTTTTTTAGGTTGTCTATGATTAAGGAAGAAAATACACTTTTATGGAATTAATTTTTGTATGTTCTACTTCAAATCTGTACATAAAATTTGTATTATGAACATTAATTAAAGGAAGACCTGGACTGGTAGAGTGGGTCCAGAGAAGGGCCACAAAAATTATCAGAGAGCAAGAACACCTTTTCTATTCAGAAAACCTGAGAGAGTTGAGGTTTCTTAGCTTGGAGATGAGAAGGAAGAGGGGTTGGACCAGATGATCTTTAAAGGTCCCTTCCAAGCCAAATCACTCTATGAATTAAGTTTCCCATGGTAACATCCACTGATTCCACCTGAAATCAGTTGTACTGTGAACATTACAGACAAAAGGTGTCCCAAATTATTTGTAACCTAATCAAACACGAAAAAAAAGAAAAGATATTAAAAAGGAAGGCTTCTAATTTCATGTTTTACAGGTAACAAACTGACACAACCAAGAATTTCCTCCCTATTGAGATCTGACTTTACATTTACCACCCCGAAGCAGAATATTGCCTGTTAGAATTTCAGTGCACACAGTCCACAAACCTAATTTCTCTTATGCAATGCAGGCAATAAATCTGCCATTTTAGTATTGTTGCATATGTATTATACATGTGTAATTTAGCTTCTTAAATGGTCATATTCAATAAAGATGAATTCATAATTTATATGCAGTACCAGAAACCCAGGCTACACAAGCTAATGTCCAAATATATTCTGAATAATGTAATGACAATCAGTTGTTAGTGTCACCTCTTATTTTTCTTGTTGAACATGCTTTGTAAAAATTTAATTAAAAAAAAAAAGAAGAAAAATTGCATTTCTCTCTGTACTAATTATAGATTTTGTAATAAAATATATTTTTTTTTTAGAGTTATAGCACTACAGTCTTAATATCTGCCACTCCATAAATCATTGCAGCACACTGGAAAGCTCCAAACTGTCACTGGTTGTGTATTAATTGGTGGTTATCATCCTAATCTTTGTGGAATAAGAACCAAGAACTTATATTTTCCACCTTTTTCACCAAAATAAGCACATCCAAGACTAACTCATTTATTTCCTTGATTTTCTACACATCTAGTCATCTTTCAGTTTCTCCAGCATTCTGGATACAGAAGAATTTCAAGGCCTGCACAGAAAAGAAATGTAGCTAAGACATTTTCCTCACAGTTTCTTGGTAAGCAGCATTAGCTTCTATAAGCAGCAAAAGTGCTTTATAGATGAATTAAATGTTATACCAGTTTACCAGATAATGAAAACAAAGGCACCAAAAGCAACTCAGGCAACATTTGTGTAGGCCACTAACACAGGTGAGACTAAAATAAAGCTTTTTAGACTTTGCCTCCATTTCCTGTGCAATTGTACCTGGCAAGTATCTCTTTCCTACTAAAACTTGTACAATCTACATATGATTTGCATATAAATATGTAAAAATAACCTGTAACATTTGCATGCTGAAATCAAACATATGATATATGGAAATAACTGAATTAATCAAGATGAAAATTTGACTGCTCAGACTGACCCAAGAAAAGATTAACAAGTTTATTCTGTTGTTACCTACCCACAATGAAAACAACACGTTAAAAAGTTAAAAAGACTTTTGAAACTCCATTGTCCTATTTTTTCTCAGTGGTGTAACAAAACCTGTTCTTCGACTCTGAAGTCTATTTACAGAATTGACTTCAGTATGGATTTGCAAAAAATTTTAAGAAACCAGTAGGACTTTTGGTTCTTAAATAGCTATGAAAAGACAAGCTAAGGGAATTATGACTTTAATACTAAGTATTGCCCCTGTTCTATTAATTTTAATCCCAACCTGGGAGGGTGAGAGTACGTAACTACTCACAGGAAAATGTCTGTACTGGATGTTTTCAACCAGGAGAGGTGGAAATACCTCTCTGAGAAGGGCTCTTGCAATGCAACACCTAAGAGCACTGAGCAAACGTGGGGTGAGTACAGCTACCTTAGCTCCTGTAACTGATGCACTTAATCAGAGCAGATGGATATTGCCATTAGCTCGTTACAGCTAATTAGGGAATGTATAAAAGCTTGTCTTGCCTTAAGTGGAAAGCAGTGAGTATGAAGGTGGGTGTCTAGCTAGCTATAAGGTCAGGATGATTCACACATAGGGTAATATTATTTAGAAATAGTATTTCAAAGGAACTCTGAAGCTTTTGTATTTATTTTTTTTCTTAGACAAGCAAGTGGAAAGTAAAAGGCTACTCAAAGTGTGTTAAAGATTCATCCCTACGTGTTTGTTTTCAGAGTTAAGGAACTTAAACCAGGTCTGTTATACTTTTGTGTTCTATCTCTCTGCTTCTTTATGTATAAGACAAAACTGATTACACTTTGCTTCCCTGTTCTCATTGATGTTTAATGTTAATGTAGTAGAACATTGAGCTTTTCCAATGGTTTTGTGTTTTGGGGTTTTTTTTTCCATTCATTCTGCTTGTTCAGCCAATTGATTCTTTAGTAGCTTTCATCTCCTCAATCCAAAATACTAGCTGGTCTATAAAAGCCAAGAATTGGAAATTGGTTGGGTTTTCATGGCTGCAATAAATTAGCTGTAAGCAACTTATTTAGATCAAAAAATGTAAATGCATCAACAACAGTCTTAGCTGCTGGAGCATTGTCTGCTGAACTCAGTGCAAAGATTATTATTGCCTGGAAGGGGATTTGGAGAGGCCTTTATAAGGAAAGGAAAAGGGCAGAAATGCACTAGAGAAGGAGTAAGCCAATAGATTTATTTAAAATTCACTTTCTTTGTTAGAGTAAATATCAGTTCAGCCTTTCTTTGTTCATATTTTTAAGTAATGTGATAATTAATGTGAAAGGTCCAATGAGGACTGTGCACATCTGAAGCTTAGAAGACTTACTGAGAAATTAAGTTAATGTAGAAGCTATAGAAAACATTCAAAAGAACATTAGTTCGTAAAACAAAGAAACAAAAACAACCCATCCCCTTTAAGCTGTAGTTGCTAGATGCTGCCAAACTGATGTTTGGAATCTTTGTCTGATTTAACACCTTACATCATATTAGAGTAAATTTCATTTTGCTATAGATCTTTTTCCCAAGAAGCAGAGGTGTACAGCCCAGCTTTCTGCATTCTTGGATAAATGCACAGGACAAAAAGCTCAGCAAAACACTTGACTGAGAAAATATTGGAAACCAGCTGTGGAATTTCAATGTGAGGAGGAAAAATAAAAATTCTGAAGAAAAAAATGTAGAGCTTGATTTTCTGATTGAAATGTTTTCTGAGTGTACAGAACAAAAGGAGACAAGGGTCAAACCAGATGGTTTTATTAATAATCTTATTTTAGCACTGTGCAGTTCTCTATCAGTCTCTGTGTTTATAGGCTGTTTGGCAAATGGGTAATGTCTTTTTCTATCTTTCTATTTCATAGCAAATAAATGTAACTAATTAGAAAAGGACAGTTTTATGTTTACTGACTACCAAAGCTAACTTTTTTTTTTAAACAAATGAAAACTGTCCTCTCCAAGAGGGACAGAAGGTACCTGCCAAATACACATGAGGAGCTAACCTTCCTTATGGTTGTTTCAAATAATCCATTTTATGCTAAAAAGTTTAAAAAGTTCAAAGAGATTTTACAGAAGGACTCTTGAGTGATGTGCTTTTAGAACCCTCACAGTCAAAATGTTAATGCAGTACCAGAGGTTTCATGCCTCAAACCATTTGAGAAGAGACTTTATCCCCTGGCCTTGCAACTCAAAGGCTGTGCTTTGCCAGACCAGGATCTGGGAGATTCAGCTGGAAGGGTAGGAATGCGTCTCTGGGTTTATGATGGGTGAATAAACCACCAGAGATGATCTTGTTTAGGAACACACCAGTTCCTAATGCAGCTATTTCTGAAGCATACACATCAGGATATGCTCAGGGTGTGAGAAGATGGCTCTCTGAGCATCTTCCTCAAAGCTGTTTCTGTGTCTTTGGTAATTTATAATCAGCAGAAACATGATTTTTAAACTGCATCTCACTGCCACGTGCAGAGGGAGTCACAGACAACTGGGAAAAAAATATCCCCAAAAAAGAGTTCTACTGAAATGGATGGACCTTTTTATGCAGCACCTGTAGCATTATTATACCTTTTTGTTTTTTCTTTCCTGGTAAAATCTAACCCACAAAGGATGCCCTAATCTGAAAAAAAGAACCTATATTACTAAGAACTGGGTGGAAAAGTGCTCCTACCTGAAGAAAGCAATTTTTTGAACTTTATCTACTGCATAGCAAATAGAGTAATTTGTAAAATAATGCTAATCTTTTCAGGAAGGAATCATAGCATTAAATAAGGTTCTCTTCATATCTGTTAATTGAAAATTCTTTATTCACCCAGGCTGGGATTAACCATTCTACTAAAGACATTTTTACCTTATTTTGTCTAAATTTAAAGCTTCATTTTTTTTTTAACAGTGACAGCATAGAAACATTCACCTTTGTAAACTTGAAATCTCTCTTACAATACAATATTCTGTGTCACCTTACCTGCTAAACTTTGATTTTCTGGCTAAATGACCATTTTAATTGCTTAATGGGCTTGTCATTACCATTATAAAAGTATCTGAGAGTCATTTCAAGACTTGCTGCATAAAAATAAGTGACTGTAATAGAAGCTGTAAACTAGTCTGGCACATATGTCTTAAAGATCCTTGATTACCTATTTAATTTTCAGCTCTTCTGTGACAGGGAGAGGACATCTGGCAGGTGTGCAAAACCAGAGACTGGTTTAACGTAGCCCACAGAAGAACTTTCATAGTAGACTCTAGGACCTGTGGCAACCCATGATATTGCAAAAGGCAACAGCTGTAGGGATTGGAAAAGACTGGTTTCAAGAGTGGGCAGAGAGCTAGAGCAGCAAAAGGAGCTTTCTGAGGCTTCCTCACACTGCTATGGGGGCCCATTAAGTTAAGCCAAAAAGAAAAAGGGTTTTGCAGCTGCTAAAAGGAAACTTCTGAGTGCTGGTGGGGGAGTTTGATGTCTAATCAGGCACCAGTAGATCACTGCTATGTGCTGAATTGCCACCACTCTTAATTTCTAAGCAGAGATGTAACAAAGGAATCATTGCAGTGTGTTCCATGTGTGATGAATGCACCATTGCATACAGTTTCTAGTAGTAGGTGCTGTTGGAGTTACCTTGGGGTCAGGTACAATTTACCACATCTCTACTGGCTTGTGCTGGCAAGCTCTATATGAGGCACCATGAGCACCTCCCTGGGGAGCCTGTGCCAGTGCTCCAGCACCCTCTGCCTCAAGAACCTCTTCCTCATGGCCAACCTCCCCCTCCCCTGCCACATCTTCCTGCCATGGCCTCTGCTCCTGGCATTTGGTTTCCAAAAGATGTGTGATTCCTGGGTTTATGCTCAGTCTGTCATTGAAAGTCTGGTGAGATTTTACTAATGGAGCATTGTGTAGTTGAAAATAAATGGGGGATCAATGAGGGGAGGGTAGAAGACAAAGAAAGCAACAGGATTAGAGGTACTCAAATGTTTTTCATCAGAACTCTACCTTTTTAAGGCTTCTTTTGCAAAAGTTAGGGAATTGAAAATTAAATTGCTGATTTTTCTGTTTCTTTCTTACTTTTCTTTTGAATCTCCAACACACTTAAAATGTAAGTGAATGTGAGAAACATTTGCTCTGTTCAGTGCTCAGTAAATTGTTGTTGAGTTTTCGGTGTTACTGAAAAGTCTGGGGAGAACAGGCTAGAAAAAAACAGTCCTTTTTCACCCCTTCCAATCACAGATGCACACCCTATGGAAAACAGTGTGGATGAAAAAATAAAATAAAATAAAATATAAAATAATAAAATAAAATAATAGAATAAAATAAAAATAACCTGGTAGAAATTAGGAGAGATAATGCTGCTCTTCAAAACATCTAATCTCCCATTTTGCATGTGTTTGGGCGCTGGGGAGGGTTGATGGAAATTATATGGCTGAGGGGGGTGTATTTTAGACAGGCTTATTGATATTTCCCTAGCACAGGAAAACCAGGATTATTAATCTGGTTATCTATTAATCTGGTTATCTATTATTATCTGGTTATCTATTATTAAATACAGTTTTATGGTGGCCTGATGTCATGACAGAAGCTTCCATTAGGTCAAAAACATAACTATGGCGTTCTGGGAGTGAGTTGAGGAGACTCAAGGTCTGTCTGAGCAGTTCCTACCAGGTCAGCACTTGTGCCACTGGAGTACACTGTTATGTTTCAGCAACTCCATCTTTCAGATATTCTGCTAACCTGAAGGCCCTGTCACTAGTCTGGCACTCCTAGCTTGCTGGATTAATGTCAAAAAGAGATCTCTCGTTGTCAGTGCCTGTGCACCTCCAGCTCACTCAAGTGTGCCAAAGCAAACTTCCTAAGACATCACTGGCTTTGGAAGCAAAAGGGTAGAGGAAGGCAGGAGTGGCAAAATCCCATGTCAGTTATTTTGACAGTTTGGAAGGAAGATGAAAAGATGGAATAACTGTATCCATAGGTGCATTAGACCAAGAGACAGTTGCCCCAAGTGAAAACAATGTTGTCAAATGAAAATGCTCTCATTTTGAAGAAAACATCAAGTTGTGTCTTACAAGTAGTGGTGGGGCACAAAGCAATTTGGAAGATGAGAGTTTAAGAAGAAAGCATTTCAGATTTATTTTTTCCCCTCAGTTACTGCTTTGTGAAGAATCAGGCACATGCTTTCATGTTCAAAGGTTATGATCACAGGAACAAATCACAGGATCACTTATGGGTCAGGGACACTGTTGAATTCATTCACTCTTTGTAGAATTCATTCATTTGGGAGAGCTCATAAATATGCAGCATGCTGCAAACAGTGGCTCTCCCTCATGACTATAGCATATTGATTTTTATATTTATGCCACAGAGCCTTCTCAGCTTAAAGAGAATTTTCCCTCATTAGACTGTAAATAATTGATATGCCTATTGATTTTATTTAGTGTTTCATTTTTTTCACAATTGGTATATTCTATTATTGACTTAATGTAACAAGGGGAACAACATGTGACTCTCATAAAAGGTTATTCTAGAGAAAATACTCTTCTCCTAACACCTCTCAGATGTCTCATGATGTGTAAGCTTTTTTCTCATTACTTTTACAGAGGCAAACACTGGCACAAGTCACCCAAGGAGGTTGTGGATTCTCCATCTTTGGAGGTATTCAAGAGCTGTCTGGAGATGGTCCTGGAAACTGGCTCTAGGTGGGTCTTCTTGAGTAGGGGGTGTTCAACCAGGACCTCCAGGGGTCACTTTCAACCTCTATCATTGTGTGGTTCTGTGTGGTAGAGAAAACGTGTTACATATTGTATTTCACTGTTGTATTTAAGTATTGGTTTCTGTGCACCTGAAGATTGTATTAATTCAAAGCATCCAAAAATGCTCATGGAAGCGAGCTCAGGACAGATGAAAGCTTTCCTTTGGCTTCCCACCTGCTCTTACATCAGCTCTCTATATATGCAATGGACTTCTTCCTTACTTAGCAGGCTGGATTTGTTATCATACTAAGACCAGAGTGGTGCATAATTTCTGAAGTACTTTTCCCTAATTCTTCATTTTCTTTCATTATCGATGTGGCCCAACTGGAAAATCTGAGATACTCGATTTCATTGTTCAGTCTGAACAAGATCCAAAGCATGTTTAGACACTTGTGCTCAGACTGCCAAGAACAAAATGGAATGGATATTTGTGAAGTAGCTATTTTCAGATTCTGAACACAGCAGATGCCAGTAGATGATGACCAAAAATATGTTTTATGTAACAGCCTTAAAACTGGAAGATGAAACTGCAAAGATAAAACTTGCAGAAAATAATTACCTGGATTTTTTTATCTTCCCTTTTGGAAAGTAGATCTTATAGTCTTTCCAGAAAATAACATTACAGATTATGAGAGGCTTGATGTTCAGGATGTTGCAGCTCTATTTGGAGTAGAAGGCAGAAAGGATTGTCAGACTTTGGAAGAAGTTGCCCAGGGAAGTGTTTGAGTCACCATCCTTGAAGGTATTTAAAAGACAGGTAGACGTGGTGCTTAGGGACATGGTTTAGTGGTGTTAGGTTAATGGTTGAACTCTATTATCTTAAGGGTTTTTTCCAACCTAAATAACTCTGTAATTCTATTCTATGATTCTATAACTATTTAGGTGACACCAGCAAAGTTACTCAATTAAAAATTAATATTCCAGGAGGTGGTTCTTAAAGCATATCTACAATTAACTTGGTTTGGTTGAAGGGCCAATTGTGAAGGTAATAAACATTTTATTTCTGAGTACACAGTCTGAAGTACCTATTACACTGGTACTTTAGGTTAGCCTGTCTTTGTTGTGCCTGATACAATAACAGGTAAATAATTTCCTTTAATTGTTTTGCTGGTAGGAGCATCCCCTGATAAATGACATAATTGACAATCCTCTGCTGTGGAAGTTCAGAATCAGGTGGGAACATAAGAACATCATAACATAAGAATGAGAACAACATAAGAACAAAAAAAGCCTGCTGTGTTTTAATTAAAATGTGTTTTAAATTATCCATTTCTTCTTTTTCCACTGGCCTGTAACAACAACAGATCTAATTCTGTATTGACACAAGGCAATATACTCAAAATAGCCTTCCCCAGAGTAAATGCTCCAAGAATAATGACTAATGACACAGGGTCAGACTCACCATTCCGTGTCTAAACAGTAATCTTTGTTCAGAAAGCCCATGTTTTGCAGCCAGAATTCATCCTGTGCAGCAGAGATGATCCGAACTCCTCTGCCCAGTTCCACATCAACCCAGTCCTCAAAATCTTAGCAGTGTTGCTAATTCATAAATAGGTTAGTAGCAATCTCCAAAAGAAAGCCAGATTCTCTCATTTTTTTTTCTGCTTTTCCTTTCTGCTTCAGGAAGACCAGTGACTGATAAGGACTTTTGTGAGTGGGCTTTGTCCCAGGATACATTTGTCTTAACGTCCTAAATAGCAACAACTTCCATGTGTCAGACAAGTGTCTTGCTCTCCAGATGTATTAGCTGGACACTGAACAATTTACATGATACTGGATGTATTCTAATATCTTTTTATGATCAAATTTCTCCTGTTTCCAAAAGTTGGCATTTTAATGCACATTTCCTACATCTGCATTCACATCAGTAAACTCATCTGTTTGCTCAGCTGCTGCTAAAAGTAGGAATTATGACTTGTGGAAGTCACTTTTCCCTCTGTTTTTTAGGACAGTAGGCTTGTGATTAGCTGAGATGTCAAAGGATGTCACACATATTTTGAACAAGTTGCTGTTGCCAGGCTTATGACAATATCAGCCCAATATGTAAGAGGCAGTCATGAAGGAACAAGAATCCAACATATCAGCCTGGCTTCCTTTCCCAAAGAGTCCAACAGCCAAGCAACTTAGAGGCCCTGTAACAATCATCTCCAAACACTTCAGGTGAAAACCATGGCAGCATCAAAAAGGCAACTTTAATAGGAAAAGTATTCCTTAAGAAAAATAATTAATTTCAAAAAGGAATGATAATTTAAAAAAAAATAATAATAATAAACAGACCTCGTCAGATTTGCTATGGTTTTTTGACTTTTTTTTCTTCATTTGAACTGTATTATTATTATTATTATTATTATTATTATTATTATTATTATTACAAACCAAGGAAATGCTCTCTCTCCATTTTGTTCTTAGCTCTCATTTCTTTTTTATATTATCCTGAAATACTGTTCTGTCGTGGACTGACTTTTCCTGATTAATCATTGTACTGTTCAAACTCCCACTGCTGTTGCATTGGTTTCACATACAATGGCATATGCCTGAAAATCCCTACTGCTGCCTATTGGCTGATCATTTCTCTTGTAAGAGGCAAAGTTTCACAGGGAGCTCACAGCTCCTGGATTGGGCAGCATGGAAGCATTAGTGTTCGTATTCCAGGAACTGATTAGCTTGTGGGAAAGCAGTTATAGAAAGAAAAAGGAAAAAATGGAAAATTAAAGTGATCATAGGCAGAAAAGTGCTTTTGTTAGCAAAGGAGTATTAAAAAGTTGTTTAAAAAAAAATAGAAAAAAAAGTTAAAAAAGAGCTGACAAAATAATAAGGCAAAGTTATAGAGTGTTATTTCACCGGTGTTGCTTGGGAGAAAAAAAAAGCTCACCTTATTATATAGATTAAACAACAATTTCTGTAGCTGAACATGGAATTATGCACCAGAGAAATATTCCTGTAGGAAATGAGGTGATATATAGAGAAAACAGGTATAAAATGTCTTTTACAATAAGGTCTACACTTTTATTATAAAAAATTATTCCTATTCTAATTCTAAATTCTAACAAAACTGTTTTTGTAGATCTCTAATTGCTGTTACAATATTACAGTTCATTTCCACAGCACAGATGAAACAGACCATCCCAGTGACTCATGATATTTTTTAGCACATGGTCACAGTGCACTATAGAATAATGAGAATTGGTTTGCAGCCAAGGAAAAGGAAAGCAGAGAATCATTTTAAACACAATGCAGAATCACTATCCTGATTGCAGGACAGGGAAAAAAAAATACTCTCTTTGGGTTGTGTCAGCACCAATTTAAATTGACACTGCAAATCTCAGAATCCATCTGGGAAGATGGAAAAATAAGTGTCAGCAGTCCCTTTGGAAAGGGACAAAAGCATGAGGAGCACTTCAGAGAAAAGGCTGATCATGGCATATCCATTGTGATACTGCTTTATGAAAGGCTGAAAAATCCCACTTTCATGATTAACTTTTTGATATTTTCTTTGGGTGCAGGGACAGCTCTCTATCCTTGCACTAAGATGAGAAAGGAAAGTAAGAATGTGTTTCTCCTGGCAATGAGCAGGTCTAGCCACGCCTGATTTATACTGAAAAACATTAAATAAGAACAACCTCCACTGCAAGAATATTTTGCTGTAGGTATGTTGGGTGTACAAACAAGGTCTATTTATAATCAGCAGGTCACTGATGAACAGAGGTATTTCATTCTGTTTACAGCTCAGAATTAACATTTTATCATTTTCTATCAGCTTCTTATGTTCAAAGGTACTATCATGGGTACATCAAATTCTAAAGTTATTTTGTTATAATCCCTGCTGCCATGAACCATTTTAATTGTTGAGCCATGTGGTCAGTTGAATGATGTGAACAAGAAATCATATGGTGAACCACTGCACCTTAAACAGCTCCTTCCCATACACCACTCTGTACACAGAAGCCCTCCAGATTAGCCTTGTTTAAATAGTATTCACATTTAAATTGCAGGATAGGTTGTGGACTCTGTACGTTAGGAACAAGGCTAAATGCTAAAACCAGCAGCTACATATGCTTTTAAACAGTGAAATTGCACTTTGAATGGACAATTCTAAGCAGACTGCTTGAGTCCAGGGTGTGAGAAGAAAATCTCTTTGGACGTTTGTGAGGTTAGGGACGAGAAGACAGAGTCGAAATACAGTGACTCTGGGGTCTGAATTGTGAAGAAAGGAAAGTGTTTCCATGTTCTGAGTGGTGCCTTTGTAAACACATCTTCATTCAAGCACTGTACAGCCTTAATGGATTTTCTTTATACCAAATTGTTTTGTTATTTTGCAGTTAAACTTCAGAATGTTCTCAGAACTGTAGTATGATAATAGAGTGCTACAATGTCACTTCTATCCATAGCTTAAGTAATGAAGACTCCAACTCTATACTGATGCTAAATGCCATTGTTAGGAAGCCAAATTCTATTTTTTCCATGCTCAGTTTGAGAAAGTGCAGCAGGTCAGTCATTCTGAATAACAAATCAGCTTCTCAGCCTTCCCCTGAAATCATTCATTATTCAAAAAAATCCATTGTTGATTTTCATTTTCCAAAAGGTGCTTGGAAGTTTTATAAAAGGACACTTTTGTTCTCCAGGGGCTTTCAAAATTCAGGACCTACCTATTTAACAGAGTGCCAAGAATCTAAGACACACACTTCCCTTGCAAAAAAAAATTCTCAGGCAAATGGTTATAAAATTGAAAATATAATTAAAATTTCTCTATATGGGTTAAAATCTGTGGATTTTTACCTTGCTGTGCAACAATCTAACAAAATGCCTATTGAAATTTGTTAGAGAAGGGTATGGCAATGTTCTTGGGAGAGTAATAGTATCAAAGACCTCATTTGATATCAAAGGATTCCACCAATTCAGAATATAATAGATTAGAACCTGGAAAAAAACATTGGCTGACAAAGAATCTGGTCCTAATCCAGAAAATAATGAAAGAATGGAATATCTGGGGGGAGGGGGAGAAATCCAGTGGCAAAGGTGATTATTGAAAGACTTCATCAAAAGAGTGAAGCTGTGTCACTGGTTTGCTGGCTGTGACTTTCAGGGCACTGGTAATCAGGAACAGAGCTTGGTAAATCATTCATAATTAATGAAGAGTCCATGTGAGAAATATGAGATTTATTTTTTTCCATGAAGTTAGAGAATCACTTATTTGAAATGTTCAGCTACAACACTGCAGTAACTCGCAAGCAGCTCAGTGGAAGTCCTTGCACTACATCAGACACCTTCAGGGTAGAGACTGGGTTTTATGATGTGTTTGCACAGGTCACTGGGATGCTGCTCCTGGTTACAGCCTCTGAGACAAGCTGCTAAACAGAGGAACGAGGAATAGCAGCAATTACATCTCTTCATGCAACATGCACGGTAGCTCCAGTGGACTGTGGCATGACTAACAGTGAAATATTTTAATGTTCTCATATTTTCCCCCAGTTACTTCTCTACCTGTTAGCTTTCAACTTCTTTAGGGTCTGAACATTTTATTCTTCCCACACCTGATCTTGGTAAGTTTGTGGTCACTGCTGTAATCACATCTAATTCATTCTCATCACCTGGAAAATATGAGGATCAAGCACTGGTCATGGCACACCAAAGAACAGGGAAAGAGAGCAGAGCTGGTTTGGTCACCTGGTGGGAGACTAAGAGCCAGGATGACTGCACTTAAAGCTGTTGTCCCAGCTTCTTCCTGCAGCAGCTGCCCTCACCCCATGTCCCATGCCACTCACTCTGCCTTTTCAGAAGCATGGACAATCTCGAGCAGGCTCTGCTCCCCCAGGCAAGCTGCAGATGTCCAAAGCTGGTGTTGACCTAGCAAAATACGATTATTTATGATTTCCTTTATATGTTTACAGTAGATAGGGGAAATATTTTGAGCAATACATGTGAAATATTTGGATAACTGTTGAGACTCAGTTAGTGATTACTAATTCTGGTGGTAATTCTAAAGTGTCTGCTCTTTATTTGTATCTCAGAACAGCATCCCAAAATAATGGGTTATACATAAAGTCAAGGGCACTGAGTTCACTGATGCACCAGCTGCTCTCCCAAGTGTAATTCTTTCCAAACAGCCAATATTCTGGTCTGCAACAAGAAGTTTACAACACTTTTTTTTTTAAAACCAGAAATGATAGAATTGTATATAAAACATATCTTCTGGTATTTCATTAGGGTTACTGACCTTGTGTCCAGGTGAATAATAAGGTGCCAGAAGGCTGCAAGAAATGCAGATAAAAGTGATACGTTTCTCTGTGACTGTTGCTTGTAATACTACAACATTTTTAATTCTATAATGCTATCACTGGCTTCAGAATAGCAGGCTAAAGCTGAGAGTTACTGACACGTATCCTCAGTCACAATGAGTTCTGTAATGTACTTTTTAACCATTTATCTGTGATCTATAGCAAGACAGTATGGAGTAGACATTCATATTGCCCAAGTTTTTATATAGATACCCGAGTTAAGAAGCTAGAATGTTAAAATACACAAGTCAGTTCCCCACTCTGGTTTACACGGTGGGGAAGCCTGTCTTCCTGCTGCTACTACAGAGAGAACACAGGGTTCCCAAATATTTTAAATTGGAAATAATTTCCTTCTTCTCCTTTTAATTATTTTAAATCTGCAGAACTTTAGATTTCATCTTTTGTACTGTATATTTAAATGGGAATTTCTGTGTGCCTCGAGGAGAGGACCATAGTGGCTGTTTTAGGTTAATTCCAGCACTGCAGGCATTCAGGAGTTGGCCCATTCTGCAGTACTGGCCAGGGAAAACTGATTATTTTAATCCATAGTAATCTGGAATTGCCAAGAGCTTTTGTGGACTCTGCCAGTAGGTAAGAACGAGTGAGATTCCAGAGTTACCTACCACAGTGCATTCTCCTGCCAAATCTTAGTCTTCAAAGGAATCTCTCTCTCTCCTACCAGTGTTCCAGGGATGCCCCAAGACTCCTGCAGGACAGCTGCCTGCTGCATAGAGCACTGTGTAGTCCTTATGTCACACTCAGAGCTCATCTCCAAATGCCAGGTAATCTGAACAGTCAGTATTTTAAAGAAAAAAATATTGTGGACTTGATTTTGAGATTGTAAGATGAAGAAGCAGCAAAAACTTTTCAAATATCTTCTAGGGAGATCTTATAAGCTATAAGTCTATGCAAAGCAAACTTTCTCTTCTTCAACTGTATTCCCATCTCAAGGGAAATGTCATGCTCTTTGTGTTCTTGAGGGTTGTGGTGGTTACAGTAGAGTATATGAACACTGTGCATGAGATCAATTACAAGTACACTAATTATCAGAGAATCACTTCTAAGGTTTTTCAAGTGGGAGATTCTTGTCGTGAAAACTACTTTCACTTTCAAACAGAAATATTATTTTTAACTGGATAAAGGATTCATATAAACAGGATAGAGGAAACTTTAAAGGAAACGCCATAAATCCTCTTCTATATTTTCACAGCATCCACTAGAAATTATTCCTGCCCTAGTATGAGGCCTTCGGACTTCACCATGGTTGAAATATCTAATGATGAGAATGACAACAATAAGGCTTGTAGCCACAGATGTAGGCAATATCTTACTTGATCAAGAGGAAAAATCAAAGAGGAAAATAATATTCTGATGAGTATTAGAACAAAAAAAAGAGAAAGATAATTTCATAAACTACTGAGATGGAGTGCAATTAGCAGAAATGGACTGAAATTGTGATTTTACTTGTAAGTGCCTGAGAATGACAAAGACCTTGAAGATGAAAAAGGCCATTAGGCTGAGAACGAAGGGCAAACCTGTCAGTGAGGGTTGTTTTGTTCTGACAAACTGCTCTATTCACAGTTGCTTTTTTTTTTTTCTCTTTCCTCCAATTAATGGAAAAAACAGACTGCTGCATTGAAAGGCCACTAATAGGCCTCAACAGCCCTGATCAAGACCCACTTGTGCACCCAAAACCCACTCTTGGGCCCAAGACCCCATGTCAGCTCTTCTGGGCTGTCCAGCAATGTCGTTGGTCTCCAGCCCAATCACTGCCCTGCCCTGCCCATGGGTCTTTCTGAGACAGGTTCCAAACAGAATTTGATGTCCTGGCCAGCTGTCCCAGGGCTGTGTCTGAAGTTGACGTCCTGGCCAGCTGTCCCAGGGCTGTGTCTGACCCTGGTACTTCTCACTGAGTCAGATCCTGGTCCCCACCGACATCCCAGCCTGCCCTCAGCTCGTCCCGTTCATAAACACCACCGGGATCTGGACATAAAGCCCCGTTTACTTTGAAAGTTGACAGGCATATTCCCTATTTGGAAACAGTAACCAAACGCTTCACTTGCAGCTATCCCCACGGCCGAGCTGGACAGCAGGCTGTCTGTCCATCTGTGCGCTCCTCGGAGCATCTGTGAGCGTGCAGCACACAAACCTTTCAGAGGCTGCAGATTTCAGTCTCAGCACAGAGTTACAGCACGTTCAGTGAGTTTAACACCAAAAGACATCACTATTTTCCACAGCCAGCTTTTCCTCCCTGCTGCTCTGAGCACCTTCTTTCCAAGGATCTTCGTTACTTCGCTCAGAAATATTTCAGCATATCTACTGCCACAGGTCACTGAGCACCATTAAAACGTGTACACCTCCAGTTGGTTACTGGGACAGTTGGTTTGCACACATGTACACAGGGAAGATCTGTCCAAGGTATGGAAATAGAATTTTTTAGGGATGTGTTTACAGAAATGGTGGGGGAAGGAAAAGTCACATGAACTGGTGTGTAAAACAGAAGATGTGACAGATAGTGGAAAAAAAAGGGGTTGATTGAGAATTCCATCAAATATTTATCTTCATTGTAAACCTTCTAGTTTAGCATAATCCTTTGCATTTCCAATTCATACTGAACTAAATAATAAAAATTTGTGTAGGTGTTTCTAGATTATGTTTGCAAGAACCAACATGTCAAAAATTAGCGTCACTATATAATACCACATATTGTATTATAGACTTATTACATAATATATGTTATTAGATATTATAAAAGGACAAAAATTAAGAGAAAAATGTATTTAACCATCCTGTCCTATAATGGAGAAACCTTCTGAAGGAATCCCTGTAGGAGAGTTCGTCTGGGTTTCATCCTTCCACACATGCCGATGAAACTGATGAAAGGCAAAATGGAGTAGAAAGGATCAAACTCCATTTTAAGAGCCTAAAGAGATAATCAGATGGAAATTTTGTGTTTTGGTGTTAGAATTCACAGTTCACAGAGGGACATGGGAGCATGATAGTTTCAGTAATCTCAATGTGTTTTTCTGATTTTTCTTTTTTACATTTCCTGGTTTATTGGTCCACCTACACAAAAGCAACATACAAGATTCATTTCCCTAAAAGACAACTCATCCCTTCAAAATTTATCATGTCACTTGCTTTTTAAAATGTAGTGTGCTTGCTTTTCTGTTTTAAAACATGTAACAGAAAAAACAAATGCACTATTACGACATTCTGAAGGGATAGACATCAGCAGGCCGTTAATACAAGTTATATAGACTAAAGTGCTTTTAATCTGCAATATGCTTACAAGTAGTGTCAAGTCACACAAAAGAAGTCTTGTTTTATGAGGTCTGTGCTTCCCCCTTTACCCTCTCTTTTCAAATACAGAATAATTTCAAAAAATTTAAGAGGACTTTTTTAGAGACACTTGACCTGCTCCTTTATGATACCCTTCACTGACTGCTCTAATGAGTCCCTAATGAACCTCCTTAGACAGAGAGGACAACATGGTAAAAGAGTATCATTTATTATCATTATCAACTATTATTTCTGAGATAAGGAAAAAATAAGAATTATCAGAATAGTACCAAAAGTTTTTAATTTGTAAGCAGGAAAAAAACCCAAACCAACCAACCAAAAAAAAACCAAACAAACAACAAAACCCACCCAAAC
This sequence comes from Caprimulgus europaeus, assembly GCA_907165065.1. Next base: position 34,521,113 of record OU015534.1, read on the forward strand.
TTACAAGCTAGGGAAAAATTATAATAACAATACTTCACTTTTCCTTCACAAACTAAAAAGAGCAAGAGAATGATTGCTACAGCAACACTGGCACCTCCTCGTTCTGTCTGTATTGTTATCACAGAAGCAAGTACAAGAGCAGACACTGATAATGGCAACGCTCATGTGAGAAGTGAACATATGGCAGGGGCAGTGCGGGCCACGTCTCAGTTTCTCTTTGCCTCCTTTTGTATTTAAAACAGGAGAAGGAGGTAACCAGTTCTTCTCAGTGATATTACACCAGCATATTGCTATCCTCCCACTCCCCAAAATGACAGTATTTAAACTGCTGCTGTACACAAGTGTACTGTGAAAAGGAGAGGATAAAGTGATCAAACCTGCTAAGTCATTCTAATATCTGTAGTCTTTTGCTTGTGAGACCAGCAGTTCATGAGAAAAGGAATGGTACTGATGACAGGCAGAAAGGCAGCAGCAAAGAAGCAAATGCCCAAGATCCCCTGTTATCCTTTTCTACCTTTTTTTAATGACTTTACAGCATTCCTCAGCTTCTCTACGGGCTCGAGGAACTGATGTCACAGAGACCCCTTGACACATCTTGACGTTATCATCTTGGTTGTGTTGGTCAGCATAACTGAGTTTTGGGTCACCTTTAAGTGCTTATGTGACTAAAAAGGGGTGATAAAACACTGGAATAAGCTGCCCAGAGAGGGTGTGGAGTCTCCATCTCTGGAGATCCAGGCCACACTATGCCTGATCCAGGCCAGGATGCCCACCTGGGCACACACGTTCACACACAGTCACATAATTATGAGCCAGTAAATATCTCTAGTACTAGTCCCTGCAGTAAAAGAAGCACCAGTGTGCCAATCCTGGTAATTTGTTATTTCAAGCCATGATTAGAGATCTCATTCCAAGAACAGATCTTGACAAAATGTGTTTTCAGACCAGGCATGGCTGGCAATGTTTCCCTCTCACTGCAGTTTCCAGTTAAAGGTTTATTTGCAGTGACTTTCTCCTTGATACGTCTTGTTTCTACTTGTAAATGTTCTTGCACTGGTGTGATCTTTGCTTTACTGCTGCTGTTCTAGGCCATTATTTTCTCCTGCACAGGCACTGATCTGTCTTTTCTTTTAAATAATCTTTCTTCAGAAGAAATAAGCTCAGTGGGATTGTAGAGCCCTCAGCAAAACCAACACTCAACCGCTGGCAGGGCGATGATTTTTCTGCCTATTTCTGAACAATGTTTCTGCATTTTCCTGGCTCATACAAATCATCAGCGAGGTTTAAGCCATATTTTTTTATTTTTTCATTGCTTTTGAGAATTGAATAGGTTCAAGATTTTAAAAAGTTAAAAAAAAATCTGACCATAACAATTTACAGTGGGAAATTGTTTTACTGCTGTTACCATTCGTGTAGTATTTTTGATCTTACGATTTTGGTTTTTTCACGGGTAGAAGAAAAATCACCATCCGTGTGGATGTTGATTCCTTGTATAGTCTAACAACTTGCAAAATTCTAATATTTGAATATATGGAAAAAATTAGAATTACTACTTTTCTAACCCACTAGGAAAAATGCAATATTTTTATTCCATAATTTCATTATAAGCCGGTCAGTTTTACATACAGTTGTAACTCCCTCATTAAGAAACTAATTTTCCTATATAATTTCTAATCTCACCTAGAAGCCCTGGAAGAGGGAATGGCTCATCAGAAATGAGACAGCATCAGATGTCAGGTTAAGCAGGGTGTAGTTAGCAAACAGTAGTGAGCACATACTTGCACCCTTCCCAATCAATCCAATCCATAAATAAGTAATACAAATAATAAAAGCTACACTAAATAGATATCCATTCCACAAAGTGCTCTGAGTCCTGAATCATCATTTCTGAGCTAGTTATATTTCTATATGACTGGTTAACTGCTTTACTCCTCGCTTGCCCAGTTTATTCCTGTCCTTTACCCACAATATAGTATTTTTTTTCTCAGTGAACCTGACTATTCTCTCTCCCTCACCCTTCCTCTTGTTTTTTGCTCACTGTGATGGGTGCACCTCAGTGACAGGTCTTCAGCACACGTGAGCAGCAGAGATGCCTTTCACAGCAAAGGACTGGCACCGATAACATGAAAAAACTGTTCTCATCTTAAATGGTCCAGATTGCTGCAGCCTTTCACCGGGACCCTGGAGTTTTTTCTTTCTCTCACTAGTTCCACCATGGATAATGGATTCTGTGTGAATAACTATCACAGAAAACAGCTCCATGAAATACTTATTTTACATCTGTTTCTTTCATTTGTTAACATTACTATTCAGCGAACTGTTGCTTTTAATCTAAAAGCGCACACCCATAAAGGGAAGGTCATGACCACCTTTGTTTCAAATCAAAGGAAATCACTGCAGAAGAAGCCTTCTAAAGAGAATCAATCACTTGGAGAATCAAGAACAAATTAGGAGCACGAACTGGAGTCCTGAAATACACAAAGAACTGGTTTGAGCATCTTTGACAAGTGGGGAAATGCTGTAAGACCGTGCCTGGTTCCGTGGTCTCTGGTACCCAAGGGTGAGATGCCCCATCCCCAGCTTCCAGCAGCCACCTCCTCCCTCCCAGCGGCCCCAGGGGCCACTTGCCCAGCAGTCACTCCTCCATTTTGCTGACATTATGCTGCTCTGTGATTGGCTGATGGCCACTTCTTGACTTCATCACGTGTTCTTAGGCAGCCCTGTGATTGGCTGCCCACTTTCTTGGGGCCAGGAAGGGCTCAGATATAAAAATATATACATTTATATACAAGCTGTGCATAAAAAGATTTTTATATGTAGACAGATTTTATTCATACACATAGATTTAAATAGAATATGTGCACACACAGAAATATATATGAGTGTAGCAGTATGTATAAATATATAATATTCAAAATTTAATATGAAATAGTAAATATAAATATTAAATTTAACAACATAATATACACTATTTTATGGATACATAGAAATGCTATTTTATAAAAAGATGTATTTTATATTTGTATATTTTAATATATAAAAAGCTATAGCAATTAAATATATATAACCATAAAAGCACATATATAAAATGGATAAAGCACTCTTTAATAGGAGCTAGTGAAATAATTAAACTTTGAATGTGAACAGAAAGTAATTTTTAAAAAGTAACCATGTTGGTCAGGGTCCCCCACTTTAACAGCCTGTAGCATGAAACAAACTGGTGTCCCCCTGGATTGCAAGCAGAGATGAATGATCATGAGCTGGTGGAGTTCACAGTCCTGGTATGGGTCAGGCAAAGAGTAAAATCAGGATTCTGAATTTTAGGGAAGCAAACTTCCAGCTCTTCAAGGAATTAGTTAGTCAGTAGGACCCCCTGGGAAACTGTCCCTGGGACAAGGAAGCAGAACAGGGCTGGCAGATCTTTAAAGACACTTTCCATAGGTCACTGGAGGTCTCAATCCCTGGGTGTGAGAAAGGAAGGCAAGGATGAGCCAAGACCTGCTAGTCAACCTAGTGAGCACGAAGGAAATGCACAGGCAGTGGAAGTGGAATCATAGGACACAGTGGATCACGTGTGTCCTGTGATTCCAAGTGATTTGATTCAGATAGATTATGAATATTTAGTGAGAGATGGGAAGTGAAATCCAGGAGTATTCCTGGTGTTGTTAGGGTTGGGGTTTTTTTTCCTTTTATTGTCAAAGGAAAATCCTATCCTATTTTCATGTGTATCCCCTTCCTGCTTCTTATTGTATCTTTTTAGTGGAAAGATCTGAGGATATAGATGATTTAAAACTTCCACACTGCCTGGTACAGCACAGGTCTGGTCTAGCAGCATCTTGTAGAAGCACATTTCTAGAAGGTATAGAATAAATCATAGATATCTAAAACAGAATAAAAATGCAATAGAAATAAAGTAACAAATTTCTGTCCAACCAGCTTTCCTAAAGCTGCAAACCTTCCCACTGGGACACATCTTCAGGATCTAAAAAAAGTGTTATTGCTTACAGAGGTGTGGAATCCTGTTGCTGACAGTGTGTGTTCAGCACTCGTTTAAGGAGTTAGCCAAACTACATCATAAATTTCTCAAGGAGACAATGGAAACGTGGAACTTATGATCATTGACTCTTTCTGAGGACTGACCCTGTAGACCTGTATTTGCCATTTCAGCTGCACAGGCAGCTTTCAGGTTTTCAGGGCTGGCTGAAGGGTGAAAGTGCCAATGGAAATATCACCCTGAAATAGCATAAGTCAGAAATATTGCACAAGGAACTGTGAGCTGCTTCAGCAGACCTTGTAAAATATTGCTCCTTCTTATACTGAAACATAGGGGTGAGAGTATTTCTTGTTTGCCTTTTAAGTCAATTGGCACTTTGTCTGAACTGGACCCATAGGCTGAGGCTGTGAGGGAATTCCAGTTTCTGCCAGTGCATGTGAAGGTTTTCTTTAAAGCCAGTGGGCTACTTGCATTGGCTTTTACTGCACAATAAACAAATTGTTTATTTTAAAGTTCCTTGAATAATATAAAAGCATTGAATCACTCCTGTAGCTGTTCCACTGAAAAATATTTAATTCTTGTCATCTGTTGAAGTTATCTAAAGGAGGGTTATTCGTTTTCTTTTCAGATACTCTTTGCTCAGGGAACATTCTCCAGAGCTTTTCTGGCTTGAGCTACTCTTGAAGGTTTTGCCAGCATAAGTATGTCAAACAAAAGTGTAACAATCATTCCTCTGTCAAGTACATCTTTGCTAGAAAATAACAGTGTAGGTAAAGAAAGTGACTGAAAAAAGAATCAAATTTTAATAGTCAACCAGTTTTATGTGGGGAGCCAGTTTGAGCTCTGCTAACAAGTACATCCCTTTGGTGGTCGGGTTTGTTGGTATGGCAGTTACCAATCACTCTCTAGTATAGGTAAGGTGTTGTTTCTACACTCACGTGTCCTAACCAGTTGCTTGCATGTTATTCTGGGTTTTGTTGGGGTTTTTTTGCTTCATTTGTTTTAATAAATTCAACTTGATATTTGTTTTTCATGTCAATGTGAAGAGAGAGGATTGTGTTTATAAGAGAAAGACATTTGTGAAGGGTGCTCTTGGATTTCCTGGCCAGTTTCCTATACTTTATCTGGTAGCTGTAGGTTTGGTTTGGTGCACTTTGGCTGCCTGGAAAAATGAGATATGGATTTCCAGCAGCCTTCCCTGGGTCTGAAGCACCTTGCCAAGCATCTGTTGAATCAATTATGATGCAGACAATATTCAGATAAAAATAAGCAGTATGACATCAGAGGCTGTATTCAAGTTCAAACACAAGCACTGGAGCCAATGGGAAGTGTCTGTGTACTCCAGGAGACCAGGGTGACTTGCTGACTCAGGGACTGAGATACCTGAAATGGAAAAAAAATGTTCCTTCACAGAAGTTATATGAAGCCAAACTACAAGTGTTGAGATCATAGAATCATAGTAGTTGAAAAAGACCTTTAAGATCACCAAGTCCAACCATAAACCCAACACTGCCAATCCCACCTCTAACCCATGTCCCTGAGCACCTCCTCTGCCCGTCTGTTCAATCCCACCAGGGAAGGTGACTCCACCACCTCCCTGGGCAGCCTGTTCTAATGCTTGGCTGCCCTTTGGGTGAAGAAGTTTTTCATCATATCAAATCTAAACCTCCCCTGGCACAAACTGAGGCCATTTCCTCTCATTCTATTGCTTGTTACTTGGGAGAAGAGACCAACACCCACCTCTTTACAACCTCTTTTCAGGGAGTTGGAGAGACTGAGAAGGTCTCCCCTCAGCCTCCTTTTCTCCAGGCTCAGCAACCCCAGTTCCCCCACCCACTCCTCATAAGACTTGTTCTCCAGGCCCATCCCCAGCTTCATTGCTCTTCTCTGGACATGCTCCAGCACCTCCATGTCTTCCCTGTAGTGAGGGGCCCAAAGCTGAACCCAGCACTCGAGGTGTGGCTGAGGTCACAGTGCTGAGTACAGGAGGAGGATCATTTCCCTAGATGTGGTAAGATGTGGAGACACTGTGGCAGAGTCCACACACAAATTCCTGAATGAAGGAGAGACCAAATTTAGGCAGCAGGCTGAGGCATCGCTGATGTTGATACCAGTGATTAAAGCACATATATCCAGCATCCAAAAGGAGAAATGGTCTCTATGGATGGGACCTGGAAATGGCTCCTATTGCAGCCATTGTGGATTATTGGATCTCTTTTTTTCTTAAAAGGAGTCTAATAAAGTCAGAGACTTTCTAGAGTGCTGGTGACTCAGCTTATATGGGTTCTGTTCAATGGAGATGGCATTGAATGGTGTTTAGGTGAAAGATCAATATTCGCCCGTTACTGCATTAGAAAATGCACTTGTCCATACATGTTAAGGAAAGTGCTACCACTGTTGAATGCTCCAGGCAAGCAAATATTCCATATCTTTTTACCTGTAAGATAAATTTGATTTAGAGTTTGTTCAGTATGTATCTGGTAAAGATCCTGATTTGGAGAAAAAAAAACCAAACTGGTAGTACAGTAAGAGAAATTGAGAAGCAGAAATTTAAGTACTATAAAGCCAGGTAACTTCAGGTTCCTCTTTTGCATATCAAGTGTTCATCCATAATTTTGCAAAGACTTTTTGAATTATGATGTAGAATATGAATTATGATGTCGATTCTTAAATGTCACCATAATGCTATGGTATGAGCATTAGCAAAGAAAATTTTTGGTTTGCTTTTTCATTTAGAATTTTATTTGAACACGTTAATAGCAATTCTGTCAAATGCAGCTGAAGAAAACAAAACAATACAAAATATTCTGTTAGGGATGTTGTGCAGCATCCATAATCCTTTCTGTATCCTTAGCAGTGTTCTAAAACAGGGTGTGGAGTTTCCATAAAATGTTGACTTCTTCATTTACTTTACCTTGAGTTACTCAGGAACTATAGAACATTAATTATAAAGGGAAAGAAAATTTTTCAAACTATTTCGAAAAAACACTGAAGTATTCATTAATTTCACCTCCATTCATGTTATGTGCATTTCAACCTGAAAATCCTATTCTCAAGGAAAAACCCAAATGTTTGGTATGTGTCTGATCATTTGTATCTTTAAATTCTGAGCCTTTACAGTGAGCTGTGGTTATTACATGTACCTTTGATATTACTTTGAAAAATCACTACCTCAAGTGAGATATTTATACCAGTGAATGGAATTATAATTTCTTTGTTTTTCTGAAGAGACTATTTTGGTTTCTTTAGAAAGAGAAGAATGAAACAAAATGTTTGAAGCACTAATTAACTGAGACAGAAAAGTGGGAGGCAGGAGATTGTCTCAGGTGAAAGAAGAGTATTTTGAATTATTTTTTAGTTGTTTCTGAGGAGAGATTTTTAAGCTAGAAACATGAAAGTACATTCCATCTTCTTTTCTTTACTGTTAATTTCACCATTTCTAAATGTAATGAGAGTTTCTGCATATGTTATTGGGGAATTTTAAGTGCGTGCCTTGAGGCGAATTAAACACAAATTTGTGTTTAAATAGAAAAACCCTCAAAAAAGCATAAAAAAGGAACATTGCACTGAACAGATTGTGAGGGGAAGGATGGTCTTGAAAAGAAGGTGTAGAGAACCTTGAGGAGAGGCCATAGACCTGAACAAAAGACCATCAGCCTGAACAAAGAGAGAGCTTCGTTGCCAGGAAGGAAGAGGAGGAGGGGGAGGACAGAGAACCTCAGACACCCAGTTCAACTGAGAGGGGTAGGAGAAGACAAAGGAAGTCCCTGCAGCCCATGGAATTCAACAGCAGAGCAGAGGCCCATGTGTGGGTCATGGAAGACTCCACACTGGAGGAGAAAGTCGAGCCCACAGGCAGGTGTGACTGAAATTGCAACCCCAGAGTCGCCCAGCGCCAGAGCAGGGGTGGACCCCCAGAGCTGGGGTGTGAGGAGGTGAGCTGGACAGACAGGCCTCTGATTTTCAAGTCACAAGACACTTTTGTTGCCTGTGAGGCAGCATTCATCATTGTTTCTATATCCTCACCAGTGTGCTGAAAAAAGGAAAGTCAGAGCCCAGCTGGCAAATAAGCACCATGGGAACACTCGCTCACTCCTACCCCTGGTGGGATGGGAAGGAGAAAATACAACAAAATGCTTGTGAGTCAAGACAAGGACAGGCAGGGATCACCCACCAGTTATGGTCATGGGCAAAACAGACTTGATTTGAGGAAAAAATACAATTAATTTGTTACCAATCAAATCAGAGTAGGATAATGAGAAATAATAACTAAATTTTAAAACACTTTCTGCCCACCCCTCCCTTCTTCCTGGGCTCAGTTTTTGCTCCTGCTTCCTCCCTGCAGCGGCACAGGGGGATGGGGAATGGGGGTTGCAGGCAGTTCATCAGGTGTTGCTGCTCCTTCCTCCTCAGAGGTGAGGGCTCCTCACACCATTCCCCTGCTCCATCGTGGGGTCCCTCCCATGGGAGACAGTTCTCCATTAAATTCTCTGCAGCATGGGTTCCTTCTGCAGGGTACAGTCCTTCAGGAGCTGACTGCTCCAGCCTGGGCTTCCCACAGAGCAAGGACCTTCTCCTGGCACAGCTGTGATCACATATTTAGTAAGGGAAAAAAAAAGCTGCAGCACAACAGTTCCCACAGTGGCTGATTGGCTCAGTCTTGGCTGGAGTCGGGTCCACCTTGGAGCTGGTGAAGTTTCTAGCACCTTCTCACAGGAGCCACCCCTGTAGCCCCTTCCCTGCTACTGAAATTCTACCACATAAACCCAACACAGCAGTTTCCACAAAATGCTGTCTTCTTTGGTTATATATTTTCCCTTGTGTTACTCATAAATCATAGGGCGTTAATTATAAAGGAAAATAAAACTTATTCAAACCATTCATAACCTTTCCATCATCAAATCCTATGACTGAAAAAACAAAAAAAAAACCAACCCAAATTGAAAAAAAAAAGCAAAAAAAAAAAAAAGGCAAAAAACCCCCCATGCCAATCATGCATCTGTTCAAGCCTCCAAGAAACCTTGAAGAATGGAAGCCCAACAGAAGAGTTAGGATACAGTTTATAGAACACAAGGAAATGAATAAAAAATGCCTTGTGACTTTATCTTTTCAGCACACATAACTTGAAATATAATAAATGAAAGTTATCTAAAGATATATATATTAAAAAAAAAGGACAAACTGACGATATTGAATTCCAGGTCCATTGATTTTGCCCAGTGTGTGATCCAATCTCACTTAAAGTCAATGAAATTACTCCTAGTGACTTCCAAGCACTTTCCATCAGGCCTAAAGCATAATGCCTGCAAGCCTTGTTAATATGGAAGTGCATGATTTAATGAACTTGAGAGGTTCTCTCTTTATCAGGAAACCTAAAAATTATGAATGCATTTTTACATAGTTCAGGATATGTCCAAACCAAAACATTCAGTGGCAGCTCTGCAAGGCAACACCCTGAGGCACACCGAAAGCTGCCCTGAAAACCCACCAGCTCCTGCCGGTCTCTTGTGCAGGGGAGTGGCAGACACTTCCCAGAATGGTATTTCACTGACATTCTGTCTGGAAAGTTAATGATTTTGGATCAGATGAAAGATCTTGCTAAAATGTCTTTTTGCAACACGAAACCACCACGGTTAGGTCGCTCTGAATAAGCTGTGGTTTAAAATAGGGGCTTTTTAAAGTGTTTTTTAATTTAATTATCTCTTTACATTATGTGATAAAATAGTAATGCTACATACTATAACTTAATGGCATAGTATAATACAACGAGTAAAATATATATATTTAAATAGCAAGGAGCTGCTGTTGTACTGATAGCAACATCTTTTTGTATCATGGTTTGTCTGAAATACATAGTATATTCGATATATTACAGTCTGATTCATGCATTCCAATACTGTTGTTATATTATTCTGATAACATCATTTTTAATACCTTGTTGCTTGCTGAACAATCATGAAAGAATATATCACATATAAGCAAACTCACAATATTTTTTCTAAAAAATTTTCTAAACCCATTGCTTAAATCGGTTGAAAATTAAATTTCAGTGGTTAAAACAACATCTTTTTGCCATGGCAACTTTTAGAAATTTGATAGCACATAAAAAACTACACCTACCTTTCAGTTCTGTGGAAAAATCTTTTAATAGCTCTCATATATCTTTTCATCATGTTCTTCTCAGCAGAAGAGAGAGGTTTTTAGAAAACATACTTTTTTGCAAGCATATTTTTATTTTTATTTTTTAACACAGGCATACTAGAACAGAAATATTTTGCTCAACAAACAGCCTCTCCCCACAAAAGACAGTAATTTATTTCTGTAGTAAACAGGGAATTTCTGTTCACTTGTAACCAGGGAAACTCTGGGACAGAACTGGTAACCAGGGACTTTTAGGGAATTCACAACCTGTTTTAATTTGACATTTAGTTTTACCAAATCTGACAGTGTGTTTCAGATGGAAATAATTCAGAAAGAATTTGAACCATCAAACAGAGGTTTACATAACTGTGTAGTTACTACTTGTAGTTCTTTTACTACCCCTACTCCAATGGCTGAATTGTTTTTAGCATTGGAGACTGCAAACTTGTCCTGTCTTTTTTCATCTGAGTTCTTAATAAACACATTTAACATACAGAGAAAGAGAAAGAATTTGCAGGAAAAAAAAAAAACCAACCAAAAAACCCCCAAACCATGATTACTGATTCTATTTTGTTAAATGACAATGATACTGTTGGATCAAACAATTTGTATGAAGACATGAAACATTTTCTTTGTGGAGGGATGGAATCAGCTCAGTGGGATAGCAGGAAGAGCTTATCTTTGTGCTGATAGTGCTTCTGCAATCCCATGTGCATTCACAAGGGTTTTCTCTAGCTGATATGGGTAGTAAGTCTAAATTGTGATTTATTCAGTCAGAACAATGATCATGAGTATCTAAATTGTAACTGCACCTCGTGTCTTTAGAAGACTTGGGAAACAAGTTCACAAGCTGCAGCTTCTCCCCATGGGAGACTCGAAGGTTTATAATATAAGGAGATGGGATTTCTGGTGCGAATACTTTCAGTCTTTGTCGCTTGAAGACATGGATAATAACCCACAGGAATGATTCAGACGATGCAGTGAAGCCACTGCTGCCTGAGGTTCCCATTCATGGTGTACATGGGGAGACTGGAGTGCCACTGTGAAAGGGTGGCTGCTGAGACAGTGCCGGCTACGGAATGGCTCAGGAATAAAATCACTGCAGAATGTTAGAGCCCTCCGTCAGCAGATATTATATTTTAAGGTAGTATCAGAGAAATTCAAATAAGAAAGTAGACATGTATATTCTGGTGCTTGATTATATTTTTTTTCCAGTTTATTTTTGGCTACTTTATTGCCTTCTCTCATCCAATGATATATATTCCATCACTGGTATTGACCTAACAGATGTCAGTCTCAGACAGCCAGAAAAACTGTAATTCTCTTGGAACTGAAGAAGAAATGTAATTCTTTAACTTGGTGGCTTTTTTTTTTGCTCTCTTATTAGACACCTGTTGTAATGTACTAGAGGAATAATTGCAAAGCTAAAACAACAAAACGAGCTTTTGTCAATTAGTTGTCAGTTACACAAGCACTTTTGAACCAGGTAGCCAAGCTGGCTGTGAATACAGGATAGTTAACATTGTTCTTCATGTAAATTGTTCCTAAATCAGAGTTTTTGCATGTTAGGCATAGACATCTTCCTAAAAAGACAGCATGCCCTTGCAACCTGAATAAATGTGTCTATTGTGGCTACTACAAGGAAACCACCAGATTCAGTTTAATCTGTACCTGTACTTTTAATCTTTTCCTCAATAAGTATGAAGTTAGAAAAGTCAAACACACATCAGTCCTCCCTAAATAAGAATTGTCAACTACCCTTCTACCCTTTAAATACAGGTAATGGCATTCTTTACAGTGTCACAAAACCCAATTTATACCCAATCACACTCAGCTGAAGCCTTCTCTTGATTTCCCAGCGTGTCGATGTTCTACACAGCATTAGTTTAGTAAAAAAAAAGTCTGTCTTCCCTATGAGTTCCTCTACTGCTGAGGACAAGAACACTAGAGTGTGTTATTCTCTCTGCAGCTTAATAGTAAAATCAGTTCTCAAAAATTTGCAACTCCAAAATTTATTCCTTCTTCAAAATCTGTGCAACCAGAATGGTTCTAGTTATAGTTGTACCAGTAATGACCAAATAAATAAATAAAATTTAAAAAAATCCTGCTTGCACCATGGCAGTGCCTGAGGAAGGTGTTGGTTCTATTCCCAGTGCTGTACTGCTCTGGCCTTGTTTAAGGTTGAACAAAATTTGGAGAGTGGATTCCTGCTTTGGTGGGACCTGAGCCTCCACGCTGCCCATAACCTGGAGAGCTCGGCAGCACTGGTTGCAGTTCCAAACCAGCCAGTTGTGCCACACCATCTCTTTTGCAAGTTGAGCTAAAGAAAAGATTTAGCCTCCCCTTTCCCACTCTGCCCCCACCCTTACCTGTTACCTGGCACAGCTGATGCTGACCACGTGCAAAATCAAGAATTCCTTGAGAAACTGTGCTAGGAACAGCACAATCTGAAATGGGGCTGAGAGAAAGCAGGGGTGTCAGCCTGCAGGAGGGGCAAATCACCTGTAGGACTAGCAATGGGGACAATGCACCTTTTTAACCACCAGGGAAGGAAATCTGTCTTGGAATCGCTGAGATCAATAAATATAAGAAATCGCTGTGTTGGATCTGCAGGAAAACTTTATTTTAGCTTTTGTGAGGCCTCATAAGTGTTCATCTAACTTTCCTTTGGTATTCAAACACTGAAGGTGCAAGCACAGTTTTCCATCAGGCATGTCAAGCTTCCCTTCTGTGGTTAGGAAACACTTCTTATGAACAATTTTTAATTAGAGAAAGTTCAATAATTAATTTTGTGAGAGCTACCTAGGTTGTTTCGAAGTCCTCAGAGGGACTATGAGATCATTAATTCTCTGTAACTTTCTTCTGCACATTTACTCTGAAAAGAAAACAATGGTCTTTATAACAAACTTCAAAGAGAAAGGAAATAATCCACTTTTCCTGTCCATTGTGAAGAATGTAGAAACATATGGCTGGAACCATAATCTTTTCTTGCTAAAATTTGATATTAAAAACCATGTTCTTTTAGCTGGTGTGAGGGTTGTGAAGTGCTGGAATAAATTGTATGGGAGGGTTGTGGAGGTGCAGTCACTGAAGTTCTGTGAGAACAAAGTAGACCACCATCTGCCAGGAGCTGCGTTTGAATGGTTCCTGCTGCCTCGCTGCAAGAACAGTGGCTCAATGGAGTTCCAGCCAGCCCCATTTCTGTGATCCTGTGTGTGCCAGGAATTTTTTATGATATTGTATGATGCACCAAAATGTACAAGCAAGGAGATAAATCTTTATAGACAAGATACAAGGAGACAAAAAATAATTGTTTATCCCTTGATGCATTTCATTAAATAGCAAGAAACCCTATGTGCAACCGCAGGCTCAATGGAAGAATTAATCCATGTTCTCTGTCAGACTTTGAATAAACCTTACCCCTCACAAGAGATATGTCTTAATCTTTATGTCAGGGGCAGAGGGGGGAATGTTACACTAGTTTTGATTTAGTGTAGTATGAGGAACTGTGTATATTTAGAGCTTTGATGGACCAAATTGTATTTAAAGCTTTTGAAACACAAAATTTTTATTTCTAACAATCTGATTTTGTATCCTTGGTATTTAATTGTCAATATTTTTGTTCTATTGGGTATTAATGTTTATAAATATATTAAGGGTGTCAGGAGGATGGAGCCAGGCTCTTCACAGTGATGTCCAGTGATAGGACAAGGGGCAATGGGTGTGAGCTGGAACACAGGAGGTTCTGCTTAAACTTGAGAAGGAACTTCTTTGCTGTGAGGGTGCCAGAGCCCTGGGCCAGGCTGCCCAGGGAGGGTGTGGAGTCTCCTTCTCTGGAGACATTCAAGACCACCCTGGACACCTTCCTGTGTGATCTCATCTGGGTGTTCCTGCTCCAGCAGGGGGTTGGACTGGATGAGCTTTCGAGGTCCCTTCCAATCCCTGACACTCTGTGACTCTGTGATTCTGTGTATTTGCATGTGTATGGTGAGATCTGATGAGAGTTTCTGTTCCCATAAAGAGGAGATCACTTGGAAGCTTATTGGTTCTTGGAGGATTTGAGTAACCCAAATTTTTAAGGACTGCACTGTGCTGTATTTGTGCATCCTAATGCTTTCTTGGTTTTCACCCAGCTCTATTGAAACATTTCATTCACTCAGGTTTTTAGACATTATTTTTGCTTTGATTATTGTTAAGATTCATTAGCCTTCCCTCACTGAGCAGTGATAATGTTATTTGTAGGAGTTGGAATTCATAAACAGTTCTGGAGGAGACACTTATTGCCTTGTGGGCTGCAAAGTGCAGTGCAGGTATATAATATCTGAGTTTCCTATATGTGCTTGTGGCCAGATTCTGGTATCAATGACAGCACTGTAAATGTGAAGAAGTGCTACTGGCCTTACCCTAATTCTGAGTGTGAAGCTGGTTTTGGACTGAGCTGAATTCCAGCCTAGGTTGTACATACATGTTGTTATTGAGTGAGGAAAACATAGGCCATTCTCTCCCTCATGTTAAAATGTAATTGTATGAGTTTCAGATGCAAATGGATTGATTTAATTTTCAAAACTTCCATGTGCTGCAGGTGAATTTCAGTAAGTTATTCATTAGACACTTCTATCAGTTGTATATTTTAAAAGAGAGAGAGAATCTGTGACCTGTGAAGACACAGAGAGGTAGTTGCTGGGTGACTATTTAGCATACTGGTAAGTTCTAAATATATTTTTGAACACACTGTAATAAAGTTGATGTCTGCCTTCTATCATTTTTTTTTTCTGTGATGATTTTTAGGTTTAGGATTGCATCTTACCCTGATTAATGGGACTAGCAAAAGGAAATTGTCTGCTGGATGTAGTGTTGCCACTCCCAAAATTTTTTTTTCTATTTATATATTTTGTTAAGAAAAATATATAAGACAATCTTAAAATTGCACACAATGCTCAACCTGGGTCATAAATAATGAGTTATTTTTTCTATATTTTAAATACTATTCTTTATCAATAAGCAAACATCTGAGCCTCTTCCTAACCCTACTCAGATTCCTGTGTTCATAAATGTCAGTGCTTTGAACAGTAGCTGCATGGAGCCTTGGAAAAACACTCACTAAAGTTCCACAGATCTTTTTAAAACAAAAACAACAAAAACAGAAATAAAACAAACCACCCCAAAGAAACCAGCTTTCTTGAACTGAGGTTTCTACAAGGCTCTCTCTACTCTACAAGAATGTTACCAGTTAAAACACAGTTCCTTGCTTCTGACAGAGACCCTGAGATTATCAAGTAGAAAAGATGATGGTCCAGAGTTGTTCCTCTAGAAGTACACTGTCTTGAGAGGAAACCTTGGAAAAGAATTGGTCTTTAATAAAGGCTTCAGTGTCCATGGGAATGCTTCATGCAAAATAATCCTCTTAACAAAAGCCTGTGTGCATTCTGCAAGCTCAACCCCATCAGTGTTAGCATGCCAGACTTTGGCTTCTTTTCCATATGACTTTATAAGGGAAACTAATTTTAAGGAAGAATATTCTGCTGATGTAAGTATTCTTGCAGCTTCAAATGGTAAGATTCTAGCAACTTCTGAAGGCATTTTTTTCATATTATATCAAATATTTTTCCTGCTTTTTGCTTTTTTCTAATATAAATAGCTGAGAAGGGAATAATTTTGCAATGTTTGTGCTGTTTATAGGCCCCCAGCAAAGAGCTGCTGAGAGACTCTAAGGGATGTCTGTACCACTTAAAATTCTTTTTGCCTTCTCCAGAAGTAGACAGGACTTCAAAGAATGAAGCTCTACATATTCTAAGAAATGCACACTTTTCTAATGTTAATGGATAGTTTTCATTACAGATCAATAAGAAATTGCAGAGAAGTTCTTACATTTCAAATCCATTGGCCTCTCCTTTGTGGCAACTTTACAGTGAGTCACACTGAATTACTGAGCTCCAGCAGCCAATGGAACTGAATTACCCAGTAATCATCTTGGTATGATACTTACAGGCTGCATCTGTGTACATTGTGCTCTGACAAGGTGCAAAAGGTGCTGTGCTGGCACAACGTGGCAGTGTGTCTGTCACTCAGCCATTCACTGGAACTCCTGCAGCTGTTTTGTTACTAAACACTGAATGGAGTAACGAGGAGCCCTCCTGCTGGCTGGCCTAGCAGGAGACCAGAGAGACTCAGATATGTTTAACAGGACAGAAAAAAGAGTTAATCAGATACTTTCTTGCTTGTTGGCAACTGAGAGCTACTTATTGATGAAATCACAATCAAGCATCAGGCAAACAATCATTGCCATCCCGTGTTCACAATGGGAGGAATTACCAAGCAATAGCGGCATTATCAGCGGCGCTGTTAGGGCGCTTCCTCGCCGTTGTGTGCAGCCAGACTGTAATGGCTTGGCTGTTATAAAAGAGACTCTGGGAGAGAAAGGCAGCAGGAGCCTGTGCCCTGTGTTTGGAGGAGGGAGCACAAGATGCTCATTCTCCCTGAAGCGAATATAGAGCTCGTACGGACCAGGCTCTTGCAACCACCATGGTGAACTTGGATGTGTCCAGCACTTCTGAGCAACGTTCACTCTTTCCAATTGATTTGGATCTAAATGGCCTCATCAAATACTCCTGGACCTCAAGAGGAGCTCAGTTGGAGATGTCTCTTTGCAATGCTACAAATCCTCCAGTTGCCAGGGACAATGGTTGCTTTCAGGCTGAATTGACAGCACGTTTGTGTGCTCCTGGTGGTAGTACAATGCAGGAACAATACACCTCTTTGTTCTTCTACCTGGCTGCAAAAGAGCATGAAAAGGGACTGCACTTTTCATTGTTTTTTTCTCTCAAAATCAGGCTGGTTCAAGGTGCTGTTCCTCCTACTTAATTCCTCCTGCAGGTCTATAATCCAAACGGGAGAAGCAACATTTGTCTCATAGTATTTTAATAGTGCAAAATGGGTCCATTACGTATGCGTCTGGACTTCCTGGAAATGAAGCAGACATTAATTCAGAAAGATTAATTGAAACATTACCTCTGGCACCATTACAGGCACTTCAGCTCTTTATTGATTGGAGTTTGGCACTGACATCTCGCTTTCCTTGCAGGTGATGATGTAGACCCTTAGAGAGAATAAGAAAGATCTTGTTACTACAAGAACAAGGAGTTACCGAGGTGAATGTACACATGACACATACACTCTCTTAAATCTTCCCATGTAGGAGAGATCTGTCAGAGCACATTCAGCAAGGCTCCTCAGAAAGTTTATCAGGAGAAAATTCCATTGCATTGAAAGCTAAATATTTCACAGAGTTGTGTCGATTCTGACAGCCTTTCTCACTGAAAGTTTTATGAGGTCCTGGTAAAGCCACTGGGTGAGGAGAAGATGAAATGAAAAACAAATCTCTCTGTGCAAAACCTAGATATTTGCAAAATTATGGGTTTTTTACAAGCCTTTAAAGGTTTAACTTTTTCTCCAAATGAAAAAGAATGGAGAAAAAAAAGATTAAAACATCACAACGCTGCATTTCTGGTCTTTTTTAACCGTTATTCACATAGCTGTTGAAGAGAATCTTCTTGCTGTCCTTTGTTTACTGTTAGTTTTCAGATGACAGAGTTAGTACAGATGATTTTATCTCAAGCATTCAGGAAAGAAAAAGATGTCAGGAAGACATGAAGAGGAGAAATAGGACATTTATCTAAAGGAAGAGAAGTAGAACAGCTGCATAAGGCTGAGTTAGATACTGCACCTGAACTAAAAGCTAATGCAGTCTGATTCAAGATTTAACAATGAAGCTGGGGAAATGGAAAAGCTCTAGAGGTGTTTGGAAGTTAATGATGCAGCATTGTAGTAAAACCCAAATTAAATTCTCAGTTCTCATTGCAAAAACACATTAAAACTAAAGTACTGCGGGATGAGGCTGTCTCATGGTGCGTGGTGCATTACTCCACCTGAGTGTTTGGGGGATTTTTGTTCACTGCCAAGGAATGACAAGATGTTGGGTTTTTTGGGTTTTTTTTTTTGTTTTTTTTCCTGCTTGTACTGCTAATTGAAATTTTTTCTTAGGACAAAGACAAGTGGCAGAGTTCTGAGTCACTGAAATTAAGAAGTAAGTGTAGAAACTTTGATGTAAACAGTGAGGAAACTTGAATATAGAAGAATGTGTCAAATGATTTGCTATAATCATGAAATAGGAGACAGGAAAAAAACAAAACAAAACAAAACCCCAAAAACCCTAAAACAGAACCTCACCACCAAAAACCCAAACAACCCACAGTTTCTGAAGCTCCTGTTTTTTGCAACACTCTCTTTAACTTTCAAGACTGTGATTTTTATAGAGTCCATTTAAGTGCTGTAGTTCTGCACAGAAATGCTTTCTTTCCTTTAACCCATCTAATTGAGAGTTCCACCTAGGGTATTTAGAAAACACAAAGATTTGTGATTATTCATTTCAGAAATCAGTTAATTTTATATTTTTCCCCACAAAATCCAGATCAGAAAGTACCTTAAAGTTCGGATTTGTGGTCTTCTCATGAAGAGAGACGCTTACAGCCAACTAATAGTTTATTATTGAATATTGGAAACACTAAAAATTTAAAGTTTTTTCTCCCTTCATACAAGAAGCATTCATGGAAAAATGAAAATTTCCAAAAAGGATTAAAATAAAGCCTTATTACACTTCAACTGATTTGAGTAACACAATGTATTTCTAGTGGCAGTCTTTCAAGATATCCTAAAATACAGCAAGTTTACTTCTATCTCAGGTATTTAATCACATGTTCCTCAGTAAAATAGTGTCTCAAGACAATAGTATCAACTCAAACAAAGAAGAAGGCAGAACAATAAATCTGTTTCCTACCTTCTAGGGAACAACAAAACATGTGAAGAATAAAAATAAATGTCCTAAGTACAAAATATACTTGAGAAAACAGGGAAAAATATTTTACAAGGATTCATAAGATTCTTTGTATAAATATAGTATATAATTCTTTATAACAAATCACTCATTAAAAGTTTTTGTATAGTTACATTTGATATAATAAACCATAAAATAAACCAGTACAAACTAAGGATGAACATGCAATTGATGCTACAATTTGTTTAGTGCTATACTCATTGATGCTGTGAAAAATCTCAGCTGAAATACTTTGTGCTTTTGCAATCATTGAGTTTGTGCTGTACATGGACATTAATATAGGTAAGAATAATGGTAAGAAATTTGTAATACAAAAAACTTCTCTATCTTACAGAAATCTAGTAATAGAGTTCTATTTTAGATAATATTAGTGATGCTATTTACAGTTCTTCTTCAGTTAATGTTGATAGCTTCTTGGAAGTTAATATTTGAAACTTGGAATAGTTAAGATTTTTTATTGAGGAATATGCAGAAAAGGATGGTAAAAAAAGGTATTTTGTTTTATGGATTTACAGGCACTCTTTTTCCAACCTTATTGTACTCAAGAAACAGTAAGCAATTACTGAATAGCATCTCTAGCAGAAAATATTTCCACATTGAGTAGGTTGGTAGAGAAAGTTCTGAACAAACCTTTACAGCACGAAACATTTGTGTGAGGAGTGAAACCACAGTCACAGAAAATTGAGAACCTTTTGACAATCGAATGACAATGGCTATCAAGAGCTTACAGAGAATTGAGGCAGTAATATGTGATGTAAGTCACAGCTCAACACTGACACCAAAATCAAGTGCAGTGTCCCCTACAGGTGACCAGCCAGTGAGATGTTTTAACAACTTCCCTTGCAGCAGGGGCAGATGATCTCTAAAAGCTATGAGCTCTCCTGTGTCTCTGGTTGGTCGTAACCTGTGGTAAATCTGATGGTATTAAACGAGTAACTTGTGTTTCAGGTGTTCAGCAGAGGTAGAGGTATGCCCTGAGCTTCTGTAGAGATTTCTGTTTACCTACTAAAATTAAATACATGGTAGTGTCCCATATGGGGATGAGGTTTGCCTGTGACATAGACATAGCAATCTGTTTTCACCCAAGCCTTGTTTAGATTTGCTCAAAATATAGTGCCTAGTTGTCAGTGGTGTTGCCTCTCCAACTGCCTGGACAGCCTGTAGGAGAAGGCAGGTGGAGATAGCTACAGATATCTCAGGATATTAAAAGTTGACATAATGCAAGAGATCAAAGCAATAGACAATCAAGATCTTTCATTAAGCAAGGCTTAGAACATCCAGGGATTTTAAAAAGACAAATGTTTCAGTTCTAGCAAGGGCTGAATATATCTAACAGGAATAATTGTAAATAAACCCCACTATTGATCTGGAAGGCCTAGCTGAATTTGCATTCTGTCTTCTGCATCATCCAGGAGTTTTGTTTTCAGCAGAATTACTCTTTGTTTTATATCAGCTGAGAAGCAACATATAGCTCCTCTCCTTTGAGCAGCCTAAAATTGTGTATATAACTCCAGACTGGCCCCTCTCTATCAGGATAGAATGTAATTGGCAAGGAAATCAGAATGGAGAATTCACAACTGGAAAGGGGTGGGATAGGAGATTTATTCTTTCCAGCTGGTCACAGATAAAGATCGTTTTCTTATGAATGTGAAAAAAAATCTCCACTTGACAGCAGAGCTGAAAAGGTGGTCACAAAACCAACAGTGCTGCTAACAGGAGCTGTCACCATACTTAAGGCTGATGAGCAGTAATTAATGCAGATTCTTTCAAGCAAGACTTGCAGGCTCAAATGGTGTTTAGTGATTCATAGAGAAAGAAGAAAGTGAGAGAGAGAGAGACTCTCACTTTGAATTGGAATTTACTCCTCTGAGTCTGAAGTGACTGCACACAGGTCTCAGCAGCAAGGAAAGGATGCCGCTGTGCTTGCTCAGACTGCAGGGGCTGTTAAATACAGGAGCATTCCCAGTCAGTTGTGAGCCTAGGATATTTTTAATCCCTCACACATCTTCAGATCTGATGGTATTTTAGAACCTGATGGAAACTCTCAGTTCTTTGCTCATTCCTCAGTATTCATAGTCCTCATATAAAGAGGTTCAGGTTTTTATGAGCTAAAAATGTGTTCCTCTAAGAATGAAAGACTGAGAAAAAATGGAAATGGATGCCAGTGATTGAAAAGTACTAATTTATTACCTTTCCTTTAGCTCACGTGCCGACTGGCTAAGGAAATACATCTTAATAATAAGATCTAAGGCGTACAATATAAGACAGAGGATATGAGACGTATAGATATATATAGATATATATAGATATATATAGATATATATAGATATATATAGATATAAAATGTATGAGAACCATATATCTTCGATCATATGTAAATTGCAGATTATGTAATTCTCAAATTTTAATGGAGGTACACTGCCTAAGGCTGTTCTCATTGTGTTCAAACAATCTGTCCTGCTGTAGAAATCTTCATCAGATTTGTAAGCATAATGCAAAAGACCAGAAACATTTTTACATCCCTGGTTGTAGTGTTAATCTTTTCCACATATGGGTCCTGTAATTTATAACATTCTGGAAATCAAAAGAGAAATATGTTTGACATTACAGGTGGGCTTTACAGTCTTGATACACAAATGTATGTTAAGACATAGTGCCCCTGGTGTCAGGGAGGTAACAGCTGAGCCCTGCCTAGATCCTTATTGAGCTCTGGTCAAGCTATTCCAGCTGTAATTCTCATAACAGTTAAAACCAGTGCACATGCAGTGCTTCACCACCCAGTTCAACCAGGTGGAGAGTGCTCAGGTGTGTCCTGCCTCTTCCATTCTTTGAACTTTTCTCAACCTGGAGGATGAAAAGCATGCCTAGCGAGGAAGTTCTGAATGGGCTGTGGAATTACTTTGCATGATTCACCCTCCACTTTGCTCAGACACGCATCTCCCATTGCAAAATGCTTTCACATTGAGCTGCAATAGATTACAGGAAACAGCAGCCACAGCTGTGCTCTCTGCAGGCTGTGTGTGAGTTGACAGGAAGCTTTAAGGAATGAGTCTTTTTCATCCTGAATTATTCCATGGTTCTATGACAAGGATTAAGTTTTCTGGCAAAGTGACCTACTGGTGAATTATACTTTGATTTAGTAAACACATAGAATCATAGAATCACAAAATGGTGGGGGTTAGAAAGGACCTCTGGAGATCATCCAGTCCAACCCCCCTGCCAAAGCAGGTCCATCTGGAGCAAGTTGCACAGGATGGCATGCAGGTGGGTTTTGTCTCCACAGAAGGAGACTCCACACCCTCTCTGGGCAGCCTGTCCCAGGGCTCTGGCACCCTCACAGTAAGAAGCTTTTCCTCACCTTTCAGTGGAACCTCCTGTGTTCCAGCTTGTGCCAATTGCTCCTTGTCCCATTGCTGGCCACCACTGAGCAGAGTCTGGCCCCATCCTCTCGACACCTGCCCTTTAGATATTTATAGACATGGGCAAGATCCCCTCTTGGTCTTCTCTTCTCCAGGCTAAACAGACCCAGCTCTCTCAGTCTTTCCCAGACCTTTGTTCTCTGTATTGAAGTCAGATTTTGTGATTCTTTGGGAAAAACTCATTATTTATTGTCAATTAAAACTAGAGTTGGATGGTGCAAAACAAAGATAAATTAAAAAAAACAGCTTCCACCCCCCTCTACTCCCTGCTTCTTCCGAGGTTCATCTTCACTCCTCCATGGCCAGCTCCTCTGCCTCCTCCCTGCCAGAGAGGTGAAGGGGGAGTGGGGAATGGGGGGGTTGCAGTCAGTCCATAACAGTTCCCCTCTGCAGCTCTTTCCTCCTCCCACTTTTCCCCTGTTTCAGCAGGGTAAAGCTGGTGTGGGGTCCTCTGCACAGGCTGCAGAGAGGATATCTGCCCCGCTGTCTTCTTTCCATGGGCTGCAGGGGAACCCCTGCTCTGGTGACTGGAGCAGCTCCTCTGTGTCCTTCTTCTCTCACCTGGGTGTTGCAGGGCTGTTTCTCACACTTTCTTCTTCACTCTCAGTTTATTTTCAAAATAGTCATATGGTAGAATTGAATTAACAAATGAAGCAGTTGTTCTGTGTGGTGCAGATGAGGTGCTCCATTGATAGAATAAATAAATTCTATTTAAGGTTCTATTAGCACAAAGGATATCTGACCTAAGGTGAAAATGTTGGATATATTGAATGAAGAGTTTACTCTTCTCCAAAAAACTGTTTGTTCTTCTCAAGGAGCCAAAAACATTGTGGCATGATACAAAAAAAAGAAAAGTTCAGCCAAGGATAGAAATAGCTTTTTGATTAGTAATGAGCTTCCAAGTAAAAAACAAAAACAGTAATCAGAGAGATATATTGGCATAAATTACATATACTTTGCATAACAACAAAAACAACAAGCGTTTGAACCTCAGAATTAGGCTTAAAAAGCAGGAGACTGCATTGGAAATGTGAGGATTTGGACTTGTTTAGTGGTTTGGTTTTGGTTTTTCAGACCAGCCACAGATATCAGTTGTATTCAGAGCAAGGACAGCGAGAAGATTTTGTTATCTGCCACAGAAATGGGAGTTGCTACAAATCAGAAAATTTGATGGCTTTGGCAACCTGAAAAACTTCAGATTTTCCTTTTCTCTTGAGCCTGGTATGGGACGTGACATGTGGAAGGCTATTCCCCACTACATTCCCATTGTATTCCCAATTATTTCTAGCCAAGCTCAAGGACTAGAAACTTTTTGTGTGTGCAGAGTGAAGCCTTACTTGATGACATCTTTCCAAGACCTGGACATGAAAACATAAATCAGGTATCATCAGACTTACGGTAAAATCCTTGACTTGGCAAAACGTCAGCACTTCCTAAGTGAGTCAGCTCAGCCTGGCTGCTAGCAGGGAGAACAGACACTGGCTACAGGGAAATAGTAATTAAAAAAAATAAATATAAAACAGTTAATAAAAATTTTGATTTATTTTATTAGTCTGATCTGTTTGACAAAATGTTAATCCATTCCCTTAAATAAACAGCAAGTAAAACTCGCCCTCCCTCCAGCCACAGATGAGCCAGAGCAGCCATAGATCACTCTCCATAATGGGCTTTTTCCTGGAGTCCATTCCACGCAGTGTGCAAAGTGCACCTCCTTGCTCTCAGCTTAATGCATTTAGTAAAACTTAATGAAACATTTGTAAACTTAATGAAGCACTCTGGAAATGAAAACAAAGGCAACCCAATCTCCTTCGAAATGGGAACGAGGCCATCATACCAGCGCCACTGGATTGTGCTAAGCTTTTAATGTGGCCTGTGGAGTGAAGAGGGGAGACTAGAGTATCACAGAAAATCCTCTTACACTAAATAATTCATTTATTTTTTTTTTAACCTCTCTGAAAGCCTCAGTCAGATGTAGGTAATTACATTGCACTGGGTGTTCTCAGTGATTTTCTAGACAAGTGGAAAGTGTAACTCTGCAATAAGGTATTGCCATCGGTAGTGCTGGGTCACAAACCTCTGACTGAGCTTGCAGAGCCTTAGCACTGAGCCTTAGCAGCCTCTCTCTGCCCAAACTTCTCTGGACTTGCTGGCAGTAGCAGATCTTACTCAGTTTTTTACTTAGTTTACTCAAGTTTGTTTGTTTGTTTTTTCCTAGCAACTTGGTAACTCTGGCTAATTCATTTTTCTTTTTATCATCTTTCTATGGCCCAACCAGAGTATTCCCATAAATAGTATTAAGAAGTCGTTATTTTGTGTTGCAACACACGACTTGAACACAGTGATGTGCATGGAGGACCACAGACTCAGGATGTTAGCAGAAGCTTTGAGACATTTTGACACAGGCTACAGGGCAGAGGAGCACAGCACAGGATAATAAAAGATGGGGCACAGGCTTGGCATTGGACAATTCACCCATAGTCAACTCAAAAATAAAAAAAATAAATAAAAAAGACTTGGAGTTGGAAATAATGAGTTTAGAGGTAACAAAAGAAAAAAAAAACAAACAACAAAACAACAAATACCTAACCTATGCAAAATGCACCATATGCAGTGAATTCACATAGAGCATGAACTTTCACACCAGTGAAGCAAAAACAAGGTGCACAAGCTTGTTAGAAATCATGTGAAATACCGAGCATGTCCCTGGAGGGAGCGGGAGGTGGTGGGAATCACATCCTATTCCTCCCAGCAAAGACCTGGGATGTGAATAACTTGCTGTACCTCCCTCCACATACATTTACCTGAATGCAAATAATAAATGTAGCTGTTGTTATTGGTCTTGTCCTTATTAATTTCTTTCTATATACTAATATTCTACTCTACTTAGTTTTTATAATTCTTATAGGCTGTTTTTTCCTTACCCTTTGCTGTGGAGATGTCTGAGCAATGAAGGATTTATTTGCCTGGAAAAGGTATATTTTTTAGCAAGATTTTCTTCTGGTAGGAGGAGGAAGAAGATAAATTTTTTTGTGCATGTGTTTGTGTCTGTGCCTTTATAACATCAAGGTCTCCTAGGTGTATGTAAAAAGGTGACATGCTGATTCTTCAGAAGACAGATCCAAATCGATGTTTAGAGCATAAAATAGTAAGGTTTTCTACCATCTTGGACACTTTGGGAAGGCTCCACTGACCCAAATAAGTCTATATAAAAGTCGCCTGATATATTTGACTGGGCCAAAGGAAGAGCTTTTATGGAATTACAGGCTTTGTATCATAAGATTTTGAAAGTAAATTCAATAGGGTTTCTGTAAAGGCAGAAAAAATTCAAAAGTTCCTTCCAATTATATGGCTGAATGCCTGTCCTCCTTCTAGGGATAGGTGAGGAGATGACCCATCAGTATGGAAAAGAGATTTGAGCTGCATACACTCATCCAAGCTGCAGATGGAAATGTACCATTAAACTGAAGCTGTTTTGATCCACTGTTGCACACACTGCTGTTGACTCTTCTGCAGTCCAGGTTTGAAGCTATCACTTCATATTAATAAATTGTGGATCGTGACTCTTTCCACTGGTGGCTAAATTGTTGATAAAGTAATGTGTGTCATCTTCTTCTGCACCAGGAGGCCTCAGCTCCTGTCCTTTTGGCATCGCTGCTAGCACCCTCTCAATTTCCTGCTCAGCTTCCCATATGGAGCATAATCTACTGACCTCTACCTGCAGTCTCTTCACCTAACAGGTCAGTGATTGAAGGCATCCCTCCCACAGGCGAGGTCCCCTTCCATCTCAGCTCCTGGGAGAGCACCAGGCACTTGCTGCAGCCTATCACTGGAATGACTGACCACATCTCCCCTCAGCAGCTGTCTGGCTCGATGCCTCTGGCACACCAAGAACAGTCCAGGGGATTGCTACAGGATCAGCATCCTGTGCTGTGCCACCACCATCTGAAATGACCACCAGTTTTCCCAGTACAGACCTATCTCAAAGCAGCTCAAGCAGCATTGGGGGACATTCCACCCTCTCACCCCAAACTGGGATGCAAATTGCTACGTTGCTGTTGGCAGCCCCTGCTTGCAGTGTCCCAGGTCACTGTGCTCCTTAAGTGCCAGTTAAACACTAATTAGGAGTCAGGAGCAGGTGCTTTCCCCCTTTAGTACGTCCTTACATGCAAGACTATGAACCTCCTCACACCTCCCAAGTGAGTGAGGTTCAGTTACCTGGTGAGAGCCATTGCTTCTTTCCTCGCAGGTGGAAACTGGGCACAGATGCCTTCCACTGTGTCTCACTGGTTGTACATGAAGTATTGCACAGTCATACAGTGCAGTTTCACATTGTCAGCTTGTGGGGTTTTTTTAAGGAGCAAGCTGAAGGGGCTTCATTCACAGCACTTTGCCTGTTCTCTAGTTGCCTCCCACCCGCCAGCACAGACACAGGAGAAGAAGCTATCCAGGGCCTGATACTTATTTGAAGAAGCTATCCAGGGCCTGATACTCATTTGAAGAAGCTATCCAGGGCCTGATACTCATTTGAGCATTTTCAGATTCAAATTCTGGAGTAACCTCCAAAGCTGTTGGAGCAGAAAGGTTTCTCATTACTGTGTGCAACAAGCTCTTGAGTAAGATCAACGGGGGCTGTGGCAAAACACTTTGCACATGTGGACACTTCATCCCACACTTTACAAAAACAAGCCTCATTTGCAGTTATCTAAACAAGGTATAAAAAGAGTTTTATCCAGATCTAACAGGTTCAATTTCATGTCATCACATTTATTCTCATTCTTCTTGACTTGGGCGCGCATCACTTGAAGCGTGCCTAGTTCAGACTAGCAATTTATGGGGCAAGCTCAGCGCCTGGAGCTTAATTTGATTTAGGGTAATTTCCCAGAACTTACCAGGGAAAACTCAGTTATAAATCCAAACACCATATTTCATAAGAAGATTTTACATTTTCTCCTGATGTTTCAAAAATACTCCTTTAGGGCCTGATTCTGCAGTATTCTTCACACCAGGCTACATCACACCTTGCTGAATTTCAGGGCATTAATGAAGCATCCTGCATGACTAAGGAGGGGTTAAATGTGGCCCTTAATGACTTCTCAGTGATTTTTTTTTTTAATATTTTTTTTTCTTAATATTTTTTTTTCTTTTTCACTTTTCTTTTTTTTTTTCCATTTTTTCCCCTGGTCTTTTACTTATACTGATGATTTTCCTAGGGAATGACCTAGCATGAATGTTATTCATGCTCAACCGAGTTGGCATGAATAACAGCCTTAAGACTTCTGTCCATTTTTGTGCATGGCTTGATTATTCACACTCTCCAATATTACACATCTAATCATCTAATCTAATCTAATCTAATCTAATCTAATCTAATCTAATCTAATCTAATCTAATCCAATCTAATCTAGGTTAGGAGCCTGGAATCTTTGGGTATTTGATGGACATGTGTAGGCTATTGAGATGTTTGAATTTCCCTTCAGAGTTTTATTGCAGCCTATGCTTCTATCTCGAAACCCTGATTTTAGATGCCTTCAGTTTTACCACATCAGTGCCTCCATGTAAGCATGGATGGCTCCAGTGACCTGAAACATGTGTTAGCTTAGATCAGTGTGACAAAGAGCTTGCTTACAAAGCAACTCCAGCTTCTGGTGAATTGCTCATTCCTGGAGTGCTTTGGTGGAAATGACATCTATTGACCTCCCAGGCAAATATCTGGCCTTGCAGGGTGATTACTGCTCAGGGTATCTGAGCTCTTCATGGAATAGCTTTTCCCAGCTTTATCAAAAACACTAAAAGTTGCCTCTTAAAGGAAAAAAAAAAGTAACTGTGCAAGTTCAATAAGCATGTGTGTGTTTGTGTGTGTGTACAGTCCAGCTTCTTTAAGAAATAATCACATAAAAAAATTCAGATCTATCTGGGGTGAAGTGACAGAATTACTCCAATTTATTCTAATAAGTAAATATGACAGAGATTGCATTGCTTTTGCTGATGAAGGAAAAAACTTGTCATCAATATATTCCACTTAACCTAAGACTTACTAGGAATAACACTGCCATTTTCAATCTAATTCAGTTGCATTTGTTCATTTTGCTCTCTTAAACTGCTAAAGCTGAGAAATAATACATGGAAACAAATGCTTGTTAGTTTTCCATGTTTATTGCTAAATTCTGGTTGTCTAGAGAGTGTCTTGTTTTCAGTAGTCCAGATAAAACTTTTAACTGAGAATTTCCATTTTCTGTTTTGTGTTGACAAGGCAGCATTTCAAAATGCTGAGCAGCTCAGTGCTCTTTAACTTTATACATCTGAATAACAATAAAAAATATAGCTGTGGTGCTGTCTGATGTCCTACTGCCAAACAAGAACTTTCATATCCAAATAGACCCCTCAAGAGATGCTGATTTTGGTAGTGAAATCTTAAGCACTGGACTGCAAAATAGGAATTAAATTCTTAGAAAGTCAGTGGAATGAAACTAGTTTGGGGTTTGGGGGTTTTTTATCATTTTCAATGATTTCTCATTGTCACATTTCAAATCAGTTCTATGTTGCACTGTAGAATTACTGTCAAATCTATGACACCTTTTGAAAACACATTAAATAGGCACTAAAGCAATTTACAGTGTTCCTAAATTATGTGATAAACTTATTACACTTTTAGAACAGAACATGAACTGTTTCCAGCTTCTGCAAACAGAACTGCTTTAATTAATTTTACTCATTGAGCAAATTGTATACATCATATATCACCTATAATCTCCTGTAAATTGTCTTCACTCCATTTGATTAGATTTAGTGAGGTGTTTTACTTAGTGGTGAGGTAGGACTTGGAAAATTTACAATTATATGCAAAACATAGAGTTATTAAAAATGATTTGGAAATCTAACTCTGATGACAAGAGTTTTCTCTCATGTTGTGATGCCTCAATTTAGTAGGCAAAGGTGCGTTCTGGAGCATAACTATACACTGAATAACTGAAGTGGAGTTGGGGTGGCTCGATAGAAAGGACACTTAAAAGAAGATCTACACATTTATAATGTTAATTATCTTTTGTTGGTCTCTTATGCACGTTTAATGCTTAAAGTTTCTTCCCTGCTGAGAGAGAGGGAAAGAACTAAGGCAAAATTTTGTGTGTTCAAAACTAATTATGGACAATTTTTATTGTGTCACATTCATGAGGAGCTACTGTACCTAAACTTTGAATTTCTGGTCTTCTATTGCATTTATCCCTATTGTATCTCAGTGTTCTTAGAGTGAGTTATGCACCTGTGATGAGATCCCAAAGCGACTTCAAAGATTCTTTGTTCTTCTCTCTTTCCCCACAGAAGAATCCTGGAAGGATATGCACACACCTCGCTTTGTTCTAACCTCCTTCTTCTCTTTCCCCTTTCATGTCAGCTGAGAAATGACAAAAAAACTTCTCGTAAAAATCAAAAAATCTCTTGTGTTGTGTTCAAAAGATGGTCACCCTCTGGATTAGGCCCTCTCAGGGGAGTGCTGATTTCAGAGCTAACCCATCTCTGCCTCCCAGCTGGTTTTACCCTCTTTCCATTTGCTGTATGTTGAAGAGGACATCCTACACAGACATACAACTACTAGTGCATCTGTGTCCAGAGAGCAGACAACTCTGTTTCAGCTATTGTTACTAGCACTGTAATTTACCTGTATTTCTCTTTCATATACTCACATGGTGGGCTAAAAAATACCATAAAATAAAGAGTAATGTGTGTGTTGACAAGAGACACTGATATTTTTAGATGCACATTACCACTCAAGAATTAATCCGTGGGGAAGGGAAAATCTGCACCATTTCTGGGAGGTAAAGCTGTTCCCTTATTCCTAATTCACACCTTAATATTGTTGTTTTGGTGAGAAGAGAAAGAAACTGTGACTTCTGCTGCTCCATGTGCACTGCTCCCAAAGCAGTGTGGCCACTCTGCCAAACCTGTGAACCTAGAATGGCTCAGGAAGCCACTCACTGGCTGTCACCTGGATGAGTTGACATTATACACTCTGTGCCCCAGGGTGACAAGTTGCTTTGTAAGTGATATCTGGATGCAGAGGAATATTAGATTGCTGTGCTACATCCAGACTGTATTTCGTGCTTGGGATATGGAGCTGAGTGAACAGACACAGTCAGCCAAGCAGCCCTAGGAACTGCCTGTGCTGTAAGTCTCCACCAGCTGTGTATGGTAGCACAAGATGTAGTTCAGGTTCTGTCACCTACCTGCCAAAGAAGCCATAGCTGGATTGTAGAAGACTGATCCTTTACCACATCACAGTGACCTATTTGCTGCCATAGCTCTATTGCCATGCAGGACTCAAAGGTTAGATGTAGCTCAGTGGAGTAGTGATGTGGGTGTTGATCAGTTTTCTTCCGTCATGCTCTGCCATGTTTTGGTTTGTACCTGCTCCATGTGCTGTATCTTCAAGCAAATGACCTTTTGACAACTGTAGCACCTCACAGAATCATAGAACCACAGAATGTTGTGAGTTGGGAGGGACCCACCAGGATGATGGAGTCCAACTCCTGTCCCTGCACAGGACAATCCCAACATTCACACCATGTCCCTGAGGGCCTTGGCCAAATGCTGCTGGAATCTTGTCAGGCTTGGGGCCATGAGCACCTCCCTGGGGAGCCTGTGCCAGTGCTCCACCACCCTCTGCCTCAAGAACCTTTTCCTCATGGCCAACCTCACCCTCCCCTGCCACATCTTCCTGCCATGGCCTCTGCTCCTGGCGTTGGTGGCCAGAGAGAAGAGCTCAGCGCCTGATCTCCTTCATGTCTTTGTCCTCTCTCCTGCTCAAGCTGCCTGGCTGCTTACTAAGCCTGGGAAAAACTGACTTTTCTTGGCTTTTGCCCCTGTTATTGTCTTGTAGTGTCTGCTGAATAAACATTTTCACAGTAAATGCAATCAGCATATGGATACTTCTAGAAGCAAAGGTGGTTCCTCCCAATATGTGTGCAGGTATTACTGTTCTGTGGCAAAGGAAGAAGCAGTCTGAAATGCAGCTGCACCTCTCCCCACCTTCAACCACTAGAAGTTAAACACATTTTCTTTCTGCCTGTATCTTTTCAGGAAGAAGTGAGAAAAATGAAATTTTATTCATCTTCACGATATTTTCAATATGATTCAGTTCAGGCTGTGTGTTCTGAATTATATCACCCAGAGGTTAAAATTGCTCCAGAAAACCTAATTCTGGTTTCCAAGGTAGTGATAAAGGAGCTCATCCCTATTTCCATTTGTTCCTGCAACAAAACTTTCCAACATTAGTGTGGCTCCCAGCCTGCAGACATGATCTGATCTCTATCTGCTTGTGTGAGGTAACAGCTGCCTTCACTTCAGCAGGAAGATTGTTCTGTTATAATTAATATCTGCCTCATTATTACAGCTATAGTTACTAGAGTTTGTTCTGAACACTGTCTCAGGTTGTCCTGGTACAGTTCCATTCACTGCTATCGTTTCCTTGGAGGTTTTTTCAGTTTATGATGGCAGATAATGACAGCACTGCTCAAGGCAAAGGGGAGTGGGCAGCAACAGAAACAGCCAGGACCAGGATCTGATGTACAGCACGCGCTGAGAGATCATCAGCAACGTCCAGATGGACATGAGCATGCGTAGATGTGGCCATAGCCAGTTCTTCCTTCCCCACAGGTATGTTCATGCCTTACTACAAAATTTTTCTCATGGATTAAGTCCTTGAATGTTTTGACTCATCCTGACATTTCTGTTTTATTTTCTTTATTTTTTTTCCCCACACACCCTAAAGATCTTTTTGAGAACACAGAAAGATTTCAACAGTAAAAATATCAAAAGGGAAACATCGTTGGCTGCTGTTTGTAACCTGAGAACTAGATAAATCCTGTGACTTTTTTTTCAGTATTTACATTTTTTTCAGAATTTACTTTTTTTTCACTATTTACTTTTTTTGTCACTATTTACTTTTTTTTCAGAATTTACTTTTTTTCACTATTTACTTTTTTTGTCACTATTTACTTTTTTTTCACTATTTACTTTCTTTTCACTATTTACTTTTTTTTTTTTCCTTTTCTATTTATCTTTGTGGAATCGAGTTGTGGCAAACTAGAAACCCTCACTATTCCAATGTCCTGCAGGCTGCAAACTCTGAAACTAGTCCCTGATTAGCAGGCTAACAAAGTTGTATCATACTTTTAATTTGGCACAAATATACAGTAATGACAAGGGTTTTCTACTAGTCCAGCCAAATGCACTTAATGTGTTGTACAATAATTAAATTACGTCTGACTGAAGCCTCTTTTGTCCTCTTATTTGTACATTCTGTTGTGGACACATTTGGGCATAGGGAAGAACTTTCCTTCTCAGCAGAGAAACATATTTAAAAACAAACAAAACAAACAAAACACAAAAAACAAACAAACAAAACCCACCACCACAATCCAGAAAGAAAAAACAGTCACTGAGGAACTATTTTAAGAAGGAGCATGAAAGTGTGTGAAAAAAAAATAATCTCAGATAATTTACTGTGAGATATTTGTATTTTTTCCTACAGAAGGGAATAGTACCAGCAAATGCTTTATTTACCATTGCTCCACATTTCTATTGTAACTTTTAATTTCTATGAACAGAGGATGAAGTTTTTGCTTTTTGTGCATTTTATAAAGTATAGTCTTTTGCTTGTTTAAAAAGACTGTACAAGATACTGACCAGTAAAATGAAATTATCTAATTCTACAATTTATTATAGTTCCCAAAGACAAACCAAAGAAAAGACTTGGATCTGAAAACAGGAATAGAAAGAATCTTAATTGAGAAGGTCTTAGCAATGCAAGAACAAGCCAAAATCCTTACACGCAGAAGAGGGCCTGAGATACGTTATCAGCAAAAGAAAGCTGTAAGTAGTAAACTAACAGGAATTCATCTAGGGATTGATTACAAGAGAAAAAAAGAAAGGCTAATTTTGGTTCTTAGAATCATGGAATGGTACAGGCTTGAAGAGACCTTAAAGATCTCCCAGTTCCAACCCTCCTGCCATGAGCAGGGACACCTTCCACTAGTTCTGCTTCCTCCTATGGAAGGTCTGGGGAGTTACCTGAATGTGTGGTGGTGAAATTCCTTGGAAGTATTTGATGGACTCAGGAGAGACAAGAACCACTAAAGAACAGAAAATTCTCCTTGGCAGCAAGAATTGTGAAGTGTTTCTGGCCTTGCATTTTATTTTTCTTTCCTAAAAGCATTGCATTTCTTGTGCTGCTGTGGTCTAGCTAGAAATAGAGTGAGAAGCTTAATTGCAGATTAGGCTACAATTCAGAATTAAATTGTACTATAACTAAATTGAAATTTAAAAAAAAAATAATTTAAGTGAAATTAATTGAAGACTTGTTGAATTAAAACTGTATACTAATTAAATATGGGGTTTTTTTCTTTCCATGCTTTCACATAAAATGGTAGTTTTATATGTAATTCTTTCTTATTTAAAAAACAAGTTGGCTTTTACATCAATGACACAGATTCAGACTAAAAAAAGGAGGTGCCACTAAAAGACTTTGTATCAATTTCCTTCACTCTGCCCTGTATTCACTAACAAGGACTTCTGAGAGCCCAACTATTTGTACTAGTGGTCAGGGGGGTGGAACACCTCTGCTGTGAAGAAAGGCTGAGGGAGTTGGGGTTGTTCAGCCTGGAGAAGAGAAGGCTCTGGGTGACCTTATTGCACCTTTCAATATTTGAAGGGGGCCTGTAAGAAGGGGCCCCCCCATCAGGGCCTGTAGCTGGAACAAGGGGTGATGGTTTTAAAGTAAAAGAGGGGAGATTTAGACCAGATGTAAGGAAGAAATCTTTTACACTGAGGGTGGTGAAACCCTGCCCCAGGCTGCCCAGAGAGGTGGTAGAAGCTCCATCATCCAGGGGGGGTTGGACTAGATGACCTTTAAAGGTCCCTTCCAACCCAAACCATTCTATGATTCCCTTGCAAGAGGCAGCAAAACTTTCTTGAGAGTCCCAAGTTCTGCCATTTTAGATATATTTTTTCTGCTGGAATGTGTAAAATACCAAAGAACCTAATTCTGATCCACAGTCATGCACATTTCATTTCATTAATTGATAATGACATATTTATTTGCATTTTCAGCTTTATAAACTAGATATCAATAGCTGTCAAGTATATTTTTTAAAACTGGAAATATTGCTCTGAAAGGATAATATCTGTACCAATGAAAAAAATATCCACCCAGTAAAGTGTTGTATTGTCAGGGAAATGTTTAAAATTATTTGAATCTCATCAGCATGGATGGTGTTTAGGTAAATAGTTCCAAAGAGAGAACTCTAGATAAATATTAAAGTGTATGTATTTGGGGGAAAATAATGTATACATGTGCTTAATTCTTTCTGTGAATATGCAAAGTGAAGGATTATGGAGACTTTCAGAAAGTGCTTGGCTGGAAAAGGTTGTTTCTTTTCTAACACAGGTAATATCAGTTGCAAAGACAGGCTCTGACCTGTCTGTTGTGGAGCTGATGCAACCTTTCCTTACAGTGCATCCCACAACACAAAGCTCCTGTCCATCCTAAACCACCCAACATTGCCACCCTGAGAGTCTCTATGCCATGGTAAGAACGCTGAAAAGGGCATGCCTTGGGAAAGTCCCAGGGGTACCAAGTGAAACATCACCACAGCCATCACTTCAACCCACTGTGAACATTTAGATCCACATCTTAAGAATAAAATAATCTGACTTTTGTACGTTTTCTGTTCAAAATCTGGAGTGGCTATTTTCCCTCTGCCTGCACCTCCTGTGTTCAACGCACACAAAAGTGTCCCAAGGTTACTACTTTTGTGTAAGAAAAAAGAATCCCACAGCGTTTCTTTTTAATAACTGTTCAGCTACAAAATTTTATTGGTATCCTTCTATGTTCCCTCTAGAGGATGTAATGCACAAAAGCATTGCCACGGAACATATAAAATTACAAATGAAATTTATTGTAAAAAGTAGAATGTCTTCTAGACGGGTGTCAGTATTTATTTCATTCATAAACCAAAACTGCAGGTATAATATATTCATTGTCAGCAAGTCCATGTGTGTAAATTGCCATCCAACAGTATTGACTGATATAAGACAGATATTGAAAAGACAATTTAAATTTACTCTTCCAAACATAAACTGTTCCACAAAAGCACTGTAAAAACTCCTTCAAGGTTTTGTGTTGTGCTTTACATTTATGGTTAACTACATAATTTGGTTGTGTCATAATCCACTGTGTTTGGCAATTTGGCATTGAAGGCCTGCAAAGCAGATTGAATCCTCACCACTTCACTGGTAGACAGTTTGAGTCTATGACGGAGCAAGCAAGAGAAGAGGTCCAGGCGCCGTTGGCCGGGTGGAGAGAGTTTATTTACACGATCCCGTATCTCTAACAACTGCAAAAGTGCTGAGTCCTGTGATCCCTGAGTGTAGGGGTAGTCCAGCTGCAAAATCAAGTCTCGAATTGCTTCTGGGTCGAAGTGCATGCTGTAGCCAAACACTTGGATGTTATTGATTTTCATGTAGCCCAGGTTTCTGGAGGGATCAATGAATTCCAGGGGTTCGTAGTAGACGCTCTCGTTGCCGTTGGGGCCGTTTGACTTTATTCGACTCCTCAAGTAGATGTGCACGGTCTCAAAAAACGTCTTCCACTTGTTGCCCAGAGTCAGCGTCCAGTTATAGCACTGAAGGGGCAAGTCCAGCCTAGTCCGCTCCCAGTCGGGGAAGCTGTTTTCATTCACAGGCATAAACCAGCTCTCGGAGTGGCTGCCCCCGAAAGGGTTGACGTAAACAGCCAGGACAGGCTCTAAGGTGCTGTTTTTAGTCAGGCAAATCTGCAGGGAGAGGCCCAGGATCATATGGACCAGGCTGGACTTGTACTTGTTGCTCTTAAGAGTCAGGAGCATGCGCTTGCGCCAGGAAGGATCAAACCAGCTGTTGAGGCGCATGTCGTTGCTGATGAAAATGGCGTGGACCTCGATTCTCCGGTCTGTCTTCTGCAACAAATACTTCATCTCCAGGTCCTGGAGGTCAGTCTCGAACCCGATGTAGTGCTCTGTCGATTCTGCCACCTCGGGCTTGCAGAGCCCCTGGCTCAGCATGTAGCCGGCGTTGCAGCTCCCACAGCGGGTGCGGTTGTCGGGAGCACAGCTCAGGCACGCAGAGCCGTCTCCAACCGTGCAGGGGAGGAACCCATGGCAGGCAACCTGGTCGTTAGGACAGGTGCAGGTGTGAGTCTCCTCTGAGAAGCTTCCCAGGAGGCCGTTTTCATTGCAGTAGAGGAAGGACTGGATGCGGTTGAGCCAATAGTTGGAAGATCTGCAAGGTTAAAATAACGGATTTTAACACAAAGGGACACCCACTCACAATAAACACAACCTTGTGGTTCTTTAGCAGAAAGGGAAAAACAAAGCTGCTTTCAGTAAGCAGATTAAGGCACTAAAGGCAGGCGACAGCATCTGCTGTCAGATAAATGCATGTATAAATTGCCTTTATAACAATGAAAAATCACAAAAGAAAAGTTTCCTGCTAAACTCACAGGCACAACGGGAACATTTGGTTCAGGTCTTTGCTCTCTCTGTATCTCTATCAAGGTGGCCTGACAAAGAGCTCGTTTTCTGTAATTGTCTTCAGATTAACATCTTTAAATCCTATGCAGTTGAGATTATGTTTCCTTATAATATTTGATCAGGGAAGTGTTTTTATGTGTCCAAGTGTGTATAACTCTGTACCATCTCCCTCACTCTGAAGATCTTTGTAAGCTGGCAAGCTTTCTCGTTACTGGCTGGAGCTGCTTTGATTTATAGACACTGAGCCAAAACGCTCTCCTGGAACAGTAAATTAGACCCTGTACCCCAGTACAACAGACTCAGTCTTAATTCTTCAGATGTCTTCCACCACAACAGCATCCCTACAGGAAGCCATGCATGAGCACGCTGTGTTTACTCTTCATTTTGGGCTATGAAATTAAAAGATCACTTTAAAGAAGTTCTTGTAATCTCATTTTTGTTTCACTAGAAGCAACAGTTAATGTCCTACCTCACACTGGGAAAACAGACACTTGAAGCCAACAGGTTCAGCTGATGATCAGCACCCCCACAAAGAGGAAGGCAGGCAAAAACAGCAGGAGGCCTGCAGGGATGGACAGGAAGAGCCTGAACAAGCTTAGGATCAAGAAGGAAGCCAAGAGAGGGTGGAAGGAAGGACGGGTAACCTGGGAGGAATACAGAGAAATTGCCCCAGTGGCCAGGGGTCAGGCTGGGAAAGCCAAGGCCCTGACAGAATTAAATTTGGCCAGAGATGTCAAGGGCAACAAAAAAAGCTTCTATAGGTACATTGGGGAGAAAAGGAAAACTAGGGAAAATGTGGGCCCTCTCTGGGAGGTGACAGGAGATCTGGTCACTGGGACATCGAGAAGGCTGAGGTGCTCAATGACTTTTCTGCCTCAGCCTTCACCAGCAACGACTTGTGCCACACTGCCCAAGCCCTAGAATGCATAGGAAGGGGTCCAGGAGAATGAAAAGCCACCCACTGTAGGAGAAGACCAGGTTTGGGAGCACCTAAAGGCTACAAGAAAGCTGGGGAGGGACTTTTCATAAGGGCAGTTAATGACAGAACAAGGGGAAATGGCTCTAAACTGGCAGAGGGGAGATGGAGCTGAGATGTGAGGAAGAAATTGTTTGCTGTGAGGGTGGTGAGACCCTGGCCCAGGTTGGCCAGAGAAGCTGTGGCTGCTCCTCCCTGGAAGTGTTCTCGGCCAGGTTGGATGAGGCTTTGAGCAACCTGGTCTAGTGGAAGGTGTCCCTGCTGCTGGCAGGGGGGTTGGGACTGGATGAGCTTTAAGGTCCCTCCCAACCCAAACCATTCCATGATTCTATGAAGCGTGGGCGCTGGAAGAAAGACAATGGGTATGACAGAGTTACATGGAAATAGCCAAGAGAAAAATAGTCTTCTTTTGTCTGTGTTTTTCAATGCTTATTAATCCCAGCAATGCACAGTTTGAAAAGCTTCTTTTGGCTGCTGCAGAGTCAGATCTATTGTTGCCACAAGAATGACAATGGTTTTACACTGTCTTCCCTTTTCAGCACACTGTTTCAAAGAAGAAATGCAAGAGCCTCATTTACTGCTGACTTTCTTTTTAAGTCGCATCTGAATTTGTCTCAAGCTTTGAATAGTTCATAAATCTTAATTTTTTTTTGTTTTTTTCTGACCATAAAAAAATGCTAAAACTAAAAATCTATGGCATCTCAAAATCTGATTCTTTAGAAACGTGAAAATAAAAATCAGTACAATCAGATCACTGTACACTCTGGTGGCTTTGTTTAGTCTTTTTTTAATTATTATTTCTCCTTTTTTTTTTTGGTTGTTGGTGGGAATCTTGCTTCGTCTGGTTTGGTTTTTGTATATACACATAGATTAGCATTCTCTAGAAGTGTAACTGAATATAATAACCTCCATGAGATGAATGCCTAAACCACATTCTTCTTTGTGCTTATTTGAAAGTTACCAATAAGCAGGTAATTATTTTATTCACATAAAATTCAGACAGTGCTGTTTATTACTTGATTTCATCCATTAGGTTTCCTTTTTCTGTTATATTAGGTCTAATTATTCTTTAATTTTCTAAAGTGGCCAAACTAGTTCTTGATTTTCTACGTACTCTATCCAAAATTCTAATGCTTTTCTTTCATTATTCACCATTTGACATATTAAAGATCCACTTCTCAGTCTGATGCCAGAAAGAAACAAGTTTAT
The DNA here is from genome assembly GCA_907165065.1 of Caprimulgus europaeus. The sequence continues at coordinate 34,560,303 of OU015534.1, forward strand.
TGCCTCTATCGTAGGAACTTCATTATATTTTCCCACTATTTTGTACTTTTTCAGAGTTGATATGTGAGGTCTACAGAAGTCACTAGGAAAAACTCCTGTTTACTTTCATAGGGACAGAATCTAAATCTCTGACTTCAAGCTCCCAAGATCCGAGTTAAAGTTGAGAGGCTTTGCTCCAAATTTCACACACTGTTATTCTTCTCTTCAGGTGTAATAAATTCTTGGTATTTCCCCCCATTCCTCACCACATTGTTCTGTACACATTCCCCATGCTCTTTTATCTTTAATGAGATTTATATAATAATTCATATTCTCATTGTGTTAATGAGGGACTAGTGACAAAGGCTGTTTATCTGGAGCAGTTGCTTCTTGTTTATAGAAGTAAATAAATCAATTGAGACAATTAGCTTCTGAAGGAGGGTGGAAGGAGCTCCTCGATTATTATTTAAATGACACTACAAATACTATTATTTTATTTGGAATATTATATTTACTGGCCTGATATGCTAGTTTTATAAACATTGAGATGTAGAACTCCTGACTTCTAAACCTAGTGAAACCAGCAAGGATCTTCCTATTTACCTCAATGAGCTTCAAATCAAAACAGGGTGGCTGAAATATCTGTGCCTCCACTATAATGCAAAATTATGTGCTAAGCTATAATAAAAAGGGGGTTTTTGGCAAATTGTACACTTGAAATCAATACTTCACCTTAGAATAAAGAAATATTCAATTTAATGAAATAAAATACCTGATAAGTATAGGATACATCTTATCAAATTATATAATCCTAGAATCATAGAGTCATAGAAAGGTTTGGGTTGGAAGGGACCTTAAAGCTCATCCAGTTCCACCCCCCCTGCCAGCAGCAGGGACACCTTCCACTAGACCAGGGTGCTCAAAGCCTCATCCAACCTGGCCGAGAACACTTCCAGGAAGGAGCAGCCACAGCTTCTCTGGCCAACCTGGGCCAGGGTCTCACCACCCTCACACCAAAGAATTTCTTCCTAATATCTAATCTAAATCTCCCCTCTTCCAGTTTAGAGCCATTTCCCCTTGTCCTGTCATTAACTGCCCTTATGAAAAGTCCCTCCCCAGCTTTCTTGTAGGCTGTCTTTATCTCAACCCACGAGTTTTCTCACTTTTACTTTCCCAATTCTCTCCCCCATCCCATCAGACAGGAGCGAGCAAGCAGCTGTGTGGTGCTCAGTTGCTGGCTGGGGTTAAACCACAACAAAGGGTGAAGAAAGCCTGACGTGTAATCTCACATTTACACAAGCACAATAAGAAAAAGTTGGATAATTCTGTGGAAGTTAATGTCTCAGTTAACATCAGCCAAGTTTCTGATGAGAATCATCTTAATGAGGAGTATAAATCTTAAGTGTTTTGGTAGGTGAAATAATTCTACATGAAGTTGCACTGCATTACCTCTGATGAAATGCTCTGATTCTTAATTCTAAAGTGGACTTAAAATATTTTTCATTTTAAAATTTTTTTAAATTTTTTTTTTGCTATGAAGTAACTTTCCTTTAAAAAAAAATAATTTATTTGAATAATAGCAGTTGCGAGTTTAATCCAAAACATGTGCTTACTCTTGTTCAACACACTGTACCATTAAATGTAAGAACAAAGCAGTATGGCCACCCTATATAATAGCTGTAGCAAGTGTTTAATCATGTTATGACACTTTTACCTCCTTGTCTGCCTCACTAAGTTCCTAACATCTGTTGTACATCAGATGGCTCAGCAGCAGATGATGAGCACTCAGCGAGGCAGATGCTAAGTAAAAAAATGAAGACAATTTAACAAGTGTAGTGGCAGTAAAATATCCATTACCTATTTTTCCCTTCTTTGGAGGCTGAGTCCAGTATAAATCTGTAAGACAGCACCATCAACACCAAATGCACTTACAGGCATCTCTAAAATGTCCTAGTCTTGATCTTGTGGGATCACATCTTGGGAAGGACAAATAAGACTCCCAAGTACTTTGTTTCTGTGCTGTGATTCACAACAAGAACTTTAATTGCTACTAAATTTGATAATGGTCTTTATGTGAATGCAATTCTCATATGGGAATCAGGGTAAAACTACTGACTGGACAGGCACTAGAAGGCCAGTGAGTTATTAAAAGAATGAATGGAGCAAGGCCAGCAATCAAGGGAAGTTCTGTCCTGGTGAGGCCACATCTGGAGTGTGTCCAGTTCAGGGCTCCCCAGTTCCAGAGGGACAGGGATCTTCTGGAGAGAGTCCAGCGGAGGCCACAGAGATGATGAGGGGCCTGGAGCATCTCCTGTGTGAGGAGAGGCTGAGAGAGCTGGGACTGTTCAGCCTGGAGAAGAGCAGCCTGAGAGGGGATCTGATCAATATCTAAAGGGTGGGTGTCAAGGGGATGGGGCCAGACTCTGCTCAGTGGTGCCCAGTGACAGGACAAGGGGCAATGGGCACAAACTGGAACTCCAGAAGTTTCAGACAAACTGAAGGAAAAACTTCTTTCCTGTGAGGGTGCCAGAGCCCTGGGTCAGGCTGCCCAGAGAGGCTGTGGAGTCTCCATCTCTGGAGATGTTCAAACCCACCTGGACACTTTCCTGTGCAACCTGGTGTAGGGAACCTGCTCTGGCAGGGGGGTTGGACTGGATGATCTCCTGAGGTCCCTTCCAACCCCCACCAGTCTGTGTTTCTATGATTGTTTTTAGTTTATTCAACCTCACAAAATCAAAGCAGTGCTATGACTATCACTCAAATAAACGTGCCTGAAATTACTGCGCTGGGGCTCCTGTCACAGGTGTGTCCATGAGACTCTCGATGACAGCTGCAAATCCTCCTCAAAAGAGATGACAAACAGGAGCAGTGCAGCTGCTCTCATTTCACATCTTACAATTTCACAGCTGGTTCCACTCAAGCTAAACACTTTAAAGCTGATCTGAAGGTCTGAGCGAGCTCCATGGCCCATGCTGAAAGCAAGGTGAGTACACGGTGGAGCAGAGGAGGGATAGGACACTCTTCTGAATGTACAGAAAGGACAGCAAAGCCTCTGCTTAGAGGGATGCCTTTCCTAATAACCCCCTGTTAGCATGCACAGGAAGGATATTAATTAGCTATGGAATTTTAATGGCAATGCTGTTTCCATATGATGAAATGACTTCCAGTGTGGAAGTGGATGGGGGAGCTGAAGAAATCAGGCTTGGTGTGAAGCTGCTCTGTGGTGGCAGTGCTACAGGAAAGAGACTGGGTGAGCCAGGAGGTTGATTCTGGGGTTATGTTGCTGGGATTAATAATAATCTAAATTGAATCTATGCTGATTTATAAATTAAAGCACCTTGTTCTCCTGTTAATCACATTTAAGAGAATCTTTGCAGCTCCTTTAGCCCCTGAGCTGCCATTCTGCAGCTGTTTCCTGCCCCCACCTCCCTTTTTAAGGCTGTTACTCTATATTTTAAAACCAATAATGCATGTTACTTTTAAATTCCACAGTCTTTGTGTTATGAGAAGCAGAGGAATTAAGCCCCTGTATGAAATGACATAAACTGATTGCACATCATAGAACAAAACTGCCATGAGTTACTTGATATTTGAGACTAAACAATATTTTGACATTAATTTTTTTAATATTTCAGAGGATATTTCTAGTTAGTCTCTTATGAATTCATTTACAAAAATTTATTGCTTTAACTATGCTAATGTTTCACCCTTTAAATTCTCATAACAATTTTTTTCTGGTGTGAAACATTTCCACCACCCACAGCAAAGAACTGTTACAGAAAAAGCCTGTAAGAAAAGTTACCTTATGTTTTAAGGTAACATACCCACAATTTTCTGACACAGCTATAATCATAATGACCATTGTGCTATATTGGAAAAGGAATCAAAATGCTTTGTAAAACCAGCTATTTTGTTTTAAAGAGGTTCAAATCAGAGACAAGCTTTGAGAGCTTTTACTAAACAGTGATCCTTAGCACAGCAGGGACAAAGGAACTATCAGTCAAATTAATTAACGTGCCTAAAACGGAATGAAAGGAAGCAGAGGTGATAGGAAAAATAAGATTTTTTTTGTGTGCAGGTGGCAGAAAGATGCCACACACACCCTACACCCCCCCCCCCCACCAACCAAAAAAAAACCACCAAAAAACCCCCAAAACAAAACAAAAAACCCTCACCAAACCACCCCCCCCCCCACACACACAAATCCCAACAAAACACAACCAAACTTGTACTTCTTGAAGCCATTTGTGCTATAGGTCTATCTATGTGTATTAGAGGTGTTTGTAATGCTGGATGAGTGCAAAACTCATCGTGGACCACAGATTATCTGCTAATTCTGTAGAATTTTAGGTGGAGTTTTCTAGATGTATATTAAAGTGTAATTATTAAAAAAAATGAAGTTATAAAAATCTTATCTAGATGTTTCATAGTTAGTCAGCTTAATATGCCCCTTTTAGACATGAGAAAAAAAAGTAACTAAGCTTCCTGTAACATCATCAGCTTTTTTGTGTGTGAAGGAAAAACAAGGTGTTGTAATAAAATGAGACAATTGAAAGTAGACCCTTCCCTCTACTTTTACAGAGACAGGTAAAATAAGGGCCTGATAATGCCATGTACACAACTATACCAAAGCATAGAATCATAGGACAGTTCAGGTTGGAAGGGACTTTTGAAGATCATCCAGTTCTCTGCCATAGCCAGGGACATCTATAAATGAAAACAAACAAACAAAAAACAACAAACCAAAACCTGCTGAAAAAAGCATCCAAAGTTTTAATCATGGTGAAGGGTAAATCTGGATGTGGTTTAGTAACAGAAAAATCAGCCATCAGTTGTATGTTTTTTTGCAATTAAACCTCATTATTACAGGTAAAATCACAGCCTCATTAGCAGCCAGTAGCAGAGAGGCAAGTCCACGATTACATCTGTGAAACTGATACAAGACCATTACAGTTTCCTATCTTCCTACTGGTTTTGGGGCAGGACCTCTATTCCTACTTTAGGCATCCTTATTCCCAGATACAAATAACTGAAATGAAAAAAAAAACCAAAAGCAAAAAAAAAACCAACAAACAAATAAAAATTTTCCTGCAAAACTTGTTACAGCTGGAATTATGGAGGTAGGGAAAAATCTGGATTCTGTTCCTGGCTCCTTCAGAATCTCTCTGTAAGACCATAACCATGGACAGGCCACTTGCTCTTTTCCTTGGATAATGATCTCATTTTTTTCCCCTCTATTTGCCTATGTGGATTATAAATTTGCTTTTTTCTAGACACTACTGTAATACATTGCTGTAATACAGCAATAATCTGTCCTTTTCCTCCATTGTGTAGAATCAGAAGTATTACACCAAACCAAGAGTCTTACAGTAAAGAATAATGGTTTTAATTAAAGAACAACAAAACTCAGATCTGTATTCATACCTCACTTATCATGACATTAAAAAAAAAATAATCTGAGCTCAGTGTGCTTTTCCCCTCTCCTATTGTAACAATTGAAAATAACTTAAAATGACTACAATTTTGGGCAAACCCTCCAAGTTTTAATATAAATACAAAATACTTTGCAGGAGAAAAGTTGTTTGTTTTTCTGCCATGATATGTTTGAATAAGTTGAAAGGACACCCTTAAATTTCTGAAGGAAGATTAAAGACTGTCCAGAAAAGTTGTCATGCTGGTTTTTAAAAAAAATAGTATTTCACTTAATAATGTATAATTAGTGTAAAAAAAGTCACTTGTGTAATGGTCATAAATAGGGACAGTAATACAAAATATAAATGGCCAGAAATTGCATGTACATAAGATAAATTAGGAGACAGTATAGTAATAATGCTTATAAGCAAATGTCAAGTAATTGCATTTCTTCTGACATTTTTGTCTTCCTTAAACAAACAAACAAACCCCCAGCCTGAAATGCAATGTATAACTTGATAGGAAGACTGATATTTTCAATAAAAGAACAATTTTCTGCACATTGATCTGCAAAAAAGGAAAATTAGTGTAGATAACTGAGGGTGAGGAACCAAAGTCCCACCTTAGGAATCTGTGCAGATTTCTTTTGGAATATATACAATTAAGTAAAGATGAAGTGATTTACCTTATGGAACTAATCTTACTCCCTTAGCAACTGTTCAGTGACTGCTGAGAAATAAGATCTCCATGCTCAGTTCAGAATAACAGTCCTTGCAGACTGCTGAAACCTTTGTACTTTCCACTCATCGATACAGCCAGCTCACTCTGGCTGGAATAACCCCCAGGAGACACAAGCAATTGTGATGTTGGTGGCAGAAGCCAGGATTGGTGGTTACCAGCACCTCTTGGTAACCCCTCCACATTTCTACCGGCAGAACTGCGTGAAAATATGGAATTATGGTAGGTACCACCACTGAAGTTGTTTAGAGTTCATTAACTCCTGTAGAATAATTTGTAGCTCTGTCAAAAACTCCAAGTTGTTAGGATATCTCAGAGATATCTCATTGAACTTTGTATTTGTTTTTTTCTGCTGGATATTTTATTTGCTTTATTTTTGGGGCAATCTGTTTTGTCCATGGATTTATTTTCTGCATCAGCATGTTCAAGTAAATCACAGATGCTGGCCTGTAGCAGTGGGATTGTGTGAACACCCCCTCCCCCTGAGAAGAGTGCATGAAGGGTAACCAACCACAAATCAAACCTTGAGGAAGGGAAAACTTTAGTGGTAAAGCAGGAACACGTGACTTCTGATGCACTATTTATCTAGATATTCAACCTCATTCTGTTGAGTTGGAATTCTCCTCCCTATTACATGTTTTTATGTAACTTAATACTAAAAGATGGAAAGAAAATCTTGTGCAGAACAGCTCCCTTAATGCCTTGCAGTTTTTATTTAAGGGTTTTTGTTGTTTTGGGTTTTTTGTTTTGTTTTAAAAAATATCCACCAACATATTGGTCCCTTTTAAATTCCTCCTTAGTGAAACTAAAGTGCTGCTACTGGCAGGAATTAATTTAAGGAGTTTATCTTTCACAAAGAATTGCTAAAAGTTAATGTTACTCCATCAACACTGGATTGGAGCAGACAAGATTTCCTTGTAGAAAAAAAAAAAACAAACCAGAGATCTGTTCAATAATATATTCTTCTGACAAGTGACATGTAACATTTCAGAGCCTACAACAGCATGTGTTTTAAGACATATTTAACATTCTTCATATAATTATTTTAAATATTTGTAATTATAAACACTATGGGATACAAAAGATCCTGGAAGAATTCATTAACACACTCTCTAGTAAGATTTCTACAAAAATAACTTGTGTGTGTGTCTCCTCCTTAATACCCTGGGCACTCTCTTACAGATTTACCTGTCCCTTCCAGAAAGGTCAGATGCTCCCACCTAAAAAACCACAAACAAACAAAAAATACCCTAAAAAATTCCTCCCAAACCCAGTCTCAGGGGCTGCAACTGAACCAAGGGAACAAGAATGGTGATGGTTAGGGGAACGATGATGATTTTTATGAATGGAAATCAATGGTAAAGTGAGATAAATGGGAATTTTTTAGTGAGGACAGAGAATTGATACGTTTCCCACGCACAAGGAGCAGCACAAGAATGATTTTTGGTTTTTATTATTATTATTTTTTTAAGAGAGATATGCTGAATCATTGCAGTGTAACTTGCTGGTCACAACCCAAACCATGTGAACTGTAGTTTCTGCCTAGCTGTTAAAATGTGCTTCTGTTAAATGGGGTTTCTGGTATGACACTTGCATTGACATGTAAGCAGCTTGCTTATTTCTGGAGAGATACCTGAAGGGAGATTGATGCACAAGCTGCAGAAATGTGCAGTGCCATCCTCAGTGATTGCAGAATGAAATGCTGTCTTTTGCTTGGTGTATTTGGATGTCACATATACTCCTCCTAGAGCCTATACTCCGAGTAAATAGCTCATTTTTTTACCTTGTACAAAACTAAACAACTCCTGTCAATATCTGCACTTTTAACTAGTTTACTCAAAGGATGATTAACCTTTAAGATAGTGAATCAGGCCATGAAACATGAAGAATTTCATAGTGATAGTTTTTAAATAGTTAATTTCTAGGGTAACAGCACTACCAAGACTGGGGGACTACCAAGTCCCAAAAAGGATTCATTCCATCCATTCTTCTCAGTACTCTACAGAAGTTATTGTATTTTTTGTTGTATTTATAACAAAAGTGACAACAGCAAAAGCCTGAAGACAAGATCCATATGGAAAGTGCCAATCTGCCTCAAGAGTGTCTGCCTTGAGGAGTTTCCAATCTAAGAGTAAAAGAGACCAAAGGAATGAGAGGTAGGATGTGCTCGCAGAGGTTTTAGAGAGGCATTGAGGGGATGATGAGGACTGGAGGTAGATAACTGCTGAGCCACCAGCTAAAGTAGAAGCCTGGATCCTTAATATTCCCTCTGCCCTGCAGAGGATTTCCTACTGTGCACAGTGAATGCCACTGAGTAACAAGAAATAACCACAAAAATAGCCTTAATGACCTTAATAGCAAATGCATCACCCACTATTTCTCGTGTTTAGCCCATACACAGTCCATCTGCACAGGTTTTGGAGGCATCTTTTGCATGGGTTTTGGAGGATAAGGTGACTGAGTATTTCTGTTAAAGGAGCATTTACAGGGGCAGAGAGATCTGTGGTGGGATCTTGTTCAGCCTGCTTGCTGTGGCACTTTCACTGAGTGCATTAATGCCTTTTCCCTCACCTTTGTGGTGCTCTGACTGACAGCAAAGGCAAGGGGGCTTGTCGCTGGGAAAGGAAGTAGGGCTCCAACACAAACACCCTCACCTTGATGAGTAATTGCATTGCCTCTGCAACACAACCAGTCTCTGCTGGCAAAAGGGCCGAGAAGCCCAAACCCACACAGAAGCCAGAGTTTTCCACGGGGCTGCTTACAGCTGGGATTGACATGACCAGAAAGTCCAAGAAAAACTGACCCTGCTCAAATGTTGCTTGTGGGTTTGATTTTTGATGTTAACTCTTCACAGCCAAAGGCTCACTCACAGAAAGCTAACCTACATGTGACATAAGGTGTGCTCATTAACGTTAGCTTCACCTCTGGCACAAGTTTTACAATCAGTGCTGCTTATCTCAATGTAGTTCTGTCAAACACTGCTGTTATCTGAATTCTTATTACTTTCTTAATCTGTTTAATTTACCTCTGTTTAATTAACTGCTGCACAGACTACATGTCCTCATATAGATACTTGAACTCTTAAATGAAATATCTATACCCTCAGAAATAGAGGATTTGTTGTGTACTATGAGGCCATTTAATTTCCCAGGATCAAATAATTGAGATGAGTGAGAAAACTTGAAACCTGAAATGCCATAGCATCATCTCAGCTGCATTCTGCTATATCCTGCAGGGTGAGGATCACAATAATTCCCCAACTGCTATATGAACAAGATATTAGGGTAAAAATAACCATTATAAAGAGAGGAGGAAAGGGTTATTCATCTCAGTTGCTCTGGGAGAAAGTATTGTTTGCTTGCCAAGGGGGTTATTGCTTTTGGTACATACTGATCTGCATTTTGATTGATTCTATCTGCTGATGTTACTTAAAATTTCCTGCTGAAGTTGAGCATGGTTGTCAAGGAGGTTGTTTTGTGAGCCTTTCAAATTTTGAACTGTTTAACATAGTTTGTATTTTGGTCTTTTACGATGTTCACCATGAAAAAAATGACTATGCTTTTTACCCAGCTTGTATTCAGCTAACACTGTTAAGCATGTACAGCATAAACCCACTAGAATGAGTTTAAAAGCCACTTCTGTAATGCCAAGACATAATCTCCCAACCCCAAATCAAGGTCCTTATCCTCCAGGTAATCCTGAAGTCAAGTGCAGTTCTCAAGCACATGAACAGAAGGCAGAAGGCAGTAAGAGAGACTGAATTCTGCCTTGGGTAGTTAATTCCCATGCCCTTTGCTGAAGCACGAATCGTGACTTAGAGTCAGGGAACTTCATCTGAGGAACAGAGCCACTGGGCTTCAGACAAAATGGAATCGAGGTGAAGAAGAGATGAGCAAAAAAAAGCAAACCCTCTCTGCAGAAACCTTTTGCAGTGTTGCACCAAAAAGAAAAATCCTATTTTCTCAACTCTCATACTGTTCTGCAGAAAATGACCATCTTGGTTATGTTGGAAAACATTTTTTTTTTATTTTTTTCCTGACTACTTTTTAATTTCTGTTTGGTTTTCATTTATATATCATTCCTTTGGAATACAGAGTTACAATATCCTCTATAAATACAGTGCTAATTATGAATACCTTACACATAATGGTGACCAGGTTCTCCTCTATATCTAATATCACTGGGACATTTATTACTAATTAACAAATGATGGCCCAGAATTTATTTTTTTTCTAGGGAAAAATGACAAATATTGAGGAAAACAGAAGACTTGCATCGTGCTGAGAAATACCTTATTCTAGTTCTAGGCCCAGAGCAATTGTGGAATAACTTTCTTATTTGGGAGGAGGGTGGAAGCAGCATGTTGTCTTCACATCAGAGAGAAAGAGGGTGGATAAAGGATTAGTTTTTATTCTTTTCCCACTGTCTAGTTCAGACATTGGACATAGCTGCAATTCTTTTTCTCCTTTTGTGGAGATCTTTCTCAGAAATGATTGACAGATAAGACTTTCTGCTCACAAAGTATACTTTACCAAGGGCAAAGAGACCCAAAGCTACTTGTGAGGGTCAGATGAGGTCACACCACAGTGAACCCAAAACTATCACTGCGTTACATCTTTCATCCCTTTTCCTTTGCTCTTCAAATACCAACCTTAAAACAAAACAGCAAAAAAAAAGAAAAAACAAACAAGAAAATAAATCATCCAAAGTTGAAAAGTGCAAATATTTGGGGTAGACCCTAAATCTAGGATTTCCCTGTACTGGATGCATCCACTGGGAGTCATCTTTTATTTATTTGTCTTTTCCTGCAGCCAGTCCTTCATTCATTCCCACTCAAAATGGCTCATGAATTTCCCATATCTGACTGTTTTGGAGTGAATTTCAGACCATTCCAGTCTCTGCTGAGCCCTGTTGGGTACATCAGTCGTCTGCAGAATAAGTTTTCAGAGCCTTTGGTACAACAGTGATTGAGCCCAGCTGCAGAAATATCCAGCCTCTCTCCTCAGAAGCCACTAGAAGGTAAGTGATGTGTTAAGGTGTTGTTTCAGACACCACTCATGAGTCTCCTGGTTTGCTGCTGAGCAGGGACTCTAATCCAGTGCCTGAGCAGCACCTGTTATCTTCAGCATGACAATAGCTTGCAAATACTTTTTTAGATGGGCACACATACTACATTTATAGGCTTAGGAAGCCCTTTCCAATTAAAACCAGATTGTCCTTAATAGAACCTATAAATGTGAACTAGACTATCTGCTCTATTTTCTTTTGCAAGTTGGTTTGGTTTTTTTTTTCCTTTGTAACACATTTACCCCAACTGTTTTCTGCTTTATTGTCCTGATAAGACAGTAAATTCCATTTCCTGCCATCTGTTGCTACATTTGCAATTTTCCACAAGATCACTATGTATATATAGTTGGGTTTTTTCTGTTTGCCAGTTTAGAGAACTTACTACAGACAGGAGAAATGATTGTTCCATTTTTGACTTAGAAAGCCCTACCCTGATGGTTTGACTGAAAAAAGGAAAGACTAATATTCTGCTCCTACATTATCCACAGTGTGAGGGGATTTGTTGGTTAGGTAAAAAAAAATATTCTTAATTTCATCTGTCCCTTCAAACTTGCAGTCTATTTCTTTTGAGATGTTATCTAAACCTTAAGCTGATTCTAAAGCTTGGTTTTTATTCAACTTAAAAGTTCTCTGCTGCGTTCCCTATGAAATGCTTTTGTGTTTGTTTTCAGTGGTCCATTTTTTTAAATATCCAAGAATCTGTAGAGACAAAAGTGATTTTGCTGCATCTCTGTTATATTTCCTATGTACCTATGTGGAGGTATGTTTGCTGTTCCTGGTTTTTTCTGTTCCTAAATCTCCACATAAATGCTTCTCAACCTTAAACCTCCTTGATGGTCTTTGAATGCTGACAAAAATCATATGAAAATGTGTCTGTGAGGATGGCACTGATAATTAACAGAGGTCTCAAAGGAAAAGGAAGAAGCAATGAATAGATGTTTTGCTTCACAAACAATTCAAAATCAAGGGAGTTTTAGGAAAAAATCGTGGTCATACATGAACATCGAGAAGTTTTCAAATATGGATGTATAAATCTAATTAGGAGATGTGATACTCATTAAGGATAAATCCTCATAGTTTTGGTTCTGGTGCTGGGATTTCCTATAACCTCATTGCCATTTAAGTTTTCTCCCTTGGGACTCTAGAGGAACCAGTCTGGTTTCATTTGTTTCCAGTTTGCATGTTTTCCCACTTGGATTATGAAGAAAACAAAGCCTGTTTGGCAGCATTGTCTATCATCAGTCCTGTTTACCATTCCTTCATTATTTCTGCCAACAAGTTTTGGAATTGTTCAGCTGATATCTACAAAAGTGGGCACAGGGGCAGAAAACATTGAGTTCCTACATGTTTCTTAAAGCAAGATAGTCCATAGGATGGAGATCCCATTAAGTTGCAGTGTGAGCCCAAATATTCCATAAATTCACACGGGAATTCAACGAGAGGATAATTTGTAGGGGAATAAGACTTTCTACTTTCAGCACTTACAGATCTATTTTCTTTTTGTATCATCTTTTTTTTTTAGGCAACAACTGCTTAATAAATACAAAGATTCCTTAAAAAAAAAAGGAGAAAAAAAGAAAAAAGGAAATAGTTTTGTAGAAGCCTGATGTATTTTTGTAAAAGTCACATATTTCACAGATCTTCTGTGAGCACTGAAGTCAGTCAAAAGCCCAAACCAGTCTCTCTGAAGTCATTAAGATATATCACCTTTCTCCTGGGTTAATGTGTTTATGACAAATGAAAAATTACCCCAGGAAAGCAGTACTCATTGCTCATGCCATTAGTTTCCTTGTTCTTCCATACAGCACAACCAGCTCTTGGGGTGTTCAGAAACCCCCCAGGACTGTGCACCTCTATTTATCACAGGGTGCCAAGGAGTGACAGCCAAAGTCACTGCAGTCAGTTTGCACAGCTGACCAGTGTCGCGGGGGCACACCCTCCCTTTAAGGACAATCTTGTTTTCACAGCCAAAGACAGTTCTCTACAGCAGTGTGTCAGGGTTTGAGCAACTGCACTGAAAGCCATTATTCAGACATGTATTTTAAAGCATAAAGAACAAGGATATTTTTTAACCATAGAACACCATTTGTTAATATGTGTTTGCATTGTTTATCACACAGATGGGTTCACTCGGGTTAGGATATCTGTGTTATTCCTGCACGTCAGGTGAAGCCATACATCACTTATTGTTCATTTCCTTCTGGTCTGCTAAAGTGCTTCTTATGAAACTTAACTCCTCCTGGCAGGATCTATCCTTGTAAGATCTTGAGGAACACAAAAGTGGCACTGCAGTGCCACACATCAAAATTCTAACGGTCCTCATTGTTTAGTTTTAGTTTAAGTACACAGCCATTGCCTTACAATACCATACACTTGAAAATAAATAGCTGGATAAAGTTAATTTGCTGTAGAAAATTATGGGGTTTAAAATACATTTAACATTTTATTGTATTCGTTCCCTGAAAGCTTAACATATCCATGAGAAATTAAAGATTATTACAGGAAAGTGGTATCTGAGCCCACGTCAATAGTTTGTTTGGTCCTTGACATAGATAATGAAGAACAGGGAGTTCAGAAGTGTGCATTTAATTAATATTATTCTTCTATTTAAAAGGAAAAAAAAAAGAGCCAAAATGCTACTCAGGAAATTTTATTTCTGTAAAAGCACCTCAGAAAATTGTTGTTAATGTTCTTTGTACTTATATCTGATACCTGCCAGACTGAGAGCAAGTTGTTCCATAAATCAATATGCTTGCTGCTACAGAAATCAAACTGAATCCTTTGTACTACAGATACAGTTAAATTTAATGGATGTAAAGTTTTAATGTTTTATTAACGGTAAATTTATATTGTCTTACAAACAACAGAAAAAAAGGAATAGGAGAGAACTTAAGCAATAAGAAATTTCTCTTCTCGTGATTCAAATGGTCATAAAAAATAAAATCTTTGATAAAAAATTATTAACCAAGGAAAATTTCACTTGTTATAAAAAGTATCTTAATTTGGATAGTCATTGGAAAGTATAACTTTTATTCTTATGTCGTGAGATCAGTGGATATCTTCCAGCTGATGCCAGCAGGCCATTAAATGAACTTCCCTTGTGAGTGAGATTTGATGTGCCACACAGTAGCAACTCGAATTCCACCTGAATTCCATCAGAATGTAGCTGGTTGCAAACTTGTCTCTTGTAATTAGTGACTGGTAACAGCCACAAGTCACATGTCCTTCCTTCGGAGTCCTTAGTGCACTATCACCTCCCTACTGCCCTTCGGGGTATTCAGGTCCTTGGGCACAGGTCCCACCATGGGTGCTGCCACCAGCACCAGTGACATCCTGGGGCCTCTCTCCAGGCTCAGACACGACACTGACAGAGTGGGGCAGCTTTCTTCCCACTATAGCCTTGGGTTTGTGGTGAACCCCTTCACCATGAAGTACAGTAACAACGATGATGCTGGGCATCGGCACCAGTGCCCAGCAGTCAGCTGCCCCGTGAGAGACTGGTCAAAAAGTCATAATACACCAGAACCTTGTTAAAAATATCCCTCAACCAACTCCAAAGGCATGCAAGCAAACAGAGGGAGGCTCTGGTACCCCGCTAATGAGCAGGGGGATTGATAGGAAGAATGAAAAGGGAGACCAAGGGGGAAGGGGAGTTGCTGGTAAGCAGCAAGTTCTGCCAGAGGGTATTGCCCTGTCTCCAAACTCCAGTCTCCGCTCTGATGACCAGTGATGGTGATGGCCTGAAGATGACTAAGCGTCTAATAAATGAAAAGGAGAATTTCTATAGGGTCTGTCGATCACCAGGGACCCCCAAGCCTATTTCCAGAACCTTGTGGACTTGGCCCATTTCCAGAACCATCTGGAAAGACTGACTAGTCGTGCATGCCCATCACCTCTGCCCACTGGGAAGGCCCTGAAGAACTGGACCAAATAAAAAGCAACGGTTTTGGCCATCAAGTGGGGGGCCCTCACTATCCTGGATCCACAATGCAGAAGAAAAGAAGACAACTCCATCACCAGCAGGAAAGAATAACAGAAGAATCTTTGGTGGTCATCACCTGAACCCAGGGTGGTGAGACTTTCTTCTCTCTCCTCTCTTTCTAGCTCTCCTCTTTTCTTCAACCTTCTCTTGCTCACTTAAACGTTCCAACACACACAACCTCGTCCCTTCACATATCTGATTGCTTGGGGTGGATGCACCTTTATTTGCCTCTTGGGAATCCAGACCCTGTGTCAAACCAGCCTTGAACCCAAGGTTCTCAAACTGGTCCCTGAGATGCCCTCAGTCCCAAGTGTGCCGTTAACCTCTCCCCAGTCCACGTGAGCCACACGAGATAAGCAAATATTCTGTTCATGTACCCCCATGCTCAACCAAATATTTACATCTCTTCCAATATTTGTACAGTGCCCCCAATGTCCCCTAAATGCCCTCCCAGCCTTTTCTATTCCTCATCCTCCCTGCGGGGTGGCTTGCACAGAGGAAGCCTGAATTTCTATGCAGTCTATTTCCTTGTGTAAGAACATGGGAGCTGTTAAGACTCCAATCATCATGTAACTGTTCAGAAGTGCTGTGCTACAATAATCTACTTTTATGGGAGTTTGGAAGATGAATATAAAATACCATAATCCCCAGCTGTGCTGTTATGTGTAAAGCCATCCCATTAATCATACTCACTTTTACTTTACAGCTTAAAAGTATGCAAAGTGTTACTGCCTTTCAGGTGCCCTAACACTGGCAGTTGCACACCTTAACTGCATTTTAAAAGTTATCTTCCCAAGAAACTAAGCACTCAGTTTTTTTTCCTTTCCTCCAGTGGAAATGTTAATTCAACCCCTTCTGATGTCAACAGCAGATGCAGAACAGCCCAGAAACCAGGCACACAAATGGAACCTCCTAAATGTACCAGTTTCCATATTTGAATACAAAGTGTTAACCCCATCTAAAAAAAAATAAAATTAAAAATTCTGTTTATTTACAGATTATCTGAACTAATTTAGCATCTCTATTATTCCCTAAGGATACTGGGCACAGATAACAGTAAGTGGTTGACCCACATCATTGTGGGGAGAGGGGTTTAGATTATTTGGGATTCAGAAGAATGAATCCATGCCAGACTGGTGTTGCCAGTACAGAAATGGAAATCTCATTAATGTCTGGGGGAGTTTTTAGACATAAGAGTGTGAACAAGTGAATACTTGGAAGTGCTCACTTCCTTCCTGAAGCTGGTAGCATGGATGTGATGTTGGACTAGAATTGTGATCAAGCAACTGGTTCAGATCTGAAAACAACTATGAAATAAGATCAGGAAGAGAGGAAATCCCTGTAACTCGTTCCTGTTCTTTACCTGATAGTCACAAACTTCTGTTTTCTACTTGATCCTCAAGGCACTACAACAAATCAGAACCAAGGGAATGTTGTGAACTAGAGCCTTTTCTTCCCGAGCGTGGGAAGTTATACAGGGCAGTGGGATTAATCTGGGACGTACCCTCCCGAAACAAAGCTTCACAGAGTCTGAAAGCAGAACCCACAGGTCAGGACAGTTTTATAAAACTCGTGGGGGAGGATTTCAGAAATCTTTTTTTTTTTTTTTTTTTTTTAAGAGGCAGTTTTGTGAATTTTAACTTGTATGCACAAGAAATTTCTCTGACAATTTTGAAGGAAGTTGTACAGTTTTGCTGTAGACGTTCCTAATCTGATTCATTTCTCTAACCAGGTGAATATGATTTTGTGTGTGCAGAGCCATATATTTTATATCAATTATTGTGGGTGATGATTGAAAACATTGCAAGTTATTTCTACTTATGTTTACTATCAAGGCTAGACACTTAAACTAGGAATTATACAAAAATTATGTGAATTTCACACATGCAGAATACTGATTCCATCTCACTATTGCCTTCACAAAAAGGTTGGAGAGGATATAGTGAAAGCTCTTGCAAACTTCAAAGGCAAAATAGATTGAAATAGGGTTTTTTGTACATATATTTGCAAGTTTGGGTGAGATGTGTGATCCCACAGACCGTGAGACTTGCCATGTCATCAACTTCACAACTACATGGCACCATTCATCCAAATTTGTCTATAGAGCTCTGTAAGCAGATGACTGTCTGCTATTCAGCGAGAAGAAGAAACAGGCTCTGAGATCATTATTTGCCAAGATTCACAGGTGCCTCCTGGAGGAAACTTCTTTATGAAGCTTGGCTCCTCTCTGTCAGGACACTAGAGTCTATTCAGTGCAGAGAAATTTTGCCTTTCATAGACAGAGCAGCTATTTTTGTCTTTGAAGTTAATCCAACCCCAAGTTGCAGCAACACTTGGAAGCACAGATGCAGATATTCTATATAGACTTCCTTTTAAATATTCATGCCTGGAAACCTGTTTCTCTCCTTCTATCACTCAGAGCTTAGCATTCTGGCTTTTATGAACTTTTGCTCATCTCTGAATCCTCAAGTCAAATGTTTCACCTCCAACACAGTTGTCATTATACCCAAATGTGGATATACATAGATAAGGAGTCGACATAAGCAACAGATGGTCAGCCAAAGAAATAAAAAATCACTTAATTTTGAGCAAGCTCATACCAGTGGCATGATCCATTAAACTGTGGACTGGGCTCAGCACGATAAAAAATGCTGCTCAAGTGTTCTGCAATGTATTGAGGGCTAAGCTGATGAGACAGAAAGCCTGCATGCTGCCTGGGGATTTGCTGCACTGCTCTCTGCTCAGAGCTTGTTTAACTCAAGTTTTGTAGGGAAACATTAGGGACAACACGGTCAGCAGCTCAGCTGTCCATTTCCCAGTGCCTTGCTCACAGCTCGGACCCAGTTGCCAACCATCTCATTCCTATTGATACTGACTCTTAGCCATCACTCCAGGAATTATCTAACCAGTAGTGCTTTCTGCAGATAGCACACTGCTGAAGCAATCCACACAGATGGTAAGCTTTCAACTTGCATTAAAAAAAGCATCAGTTATTGTTCCCATTTTTTTATTTTCAAAGTTTAGGCAACTCTGTCAAAAAATGTGTGGAGTAATATATGCACAATTTCAAGGGCATGATGTCTTTGGGTTCTTTCGAGGTCAATTAAAGATATTTTTTTAGATTTCTTCTTAATTATCAACCAGAAGCTTCTGAAATTCGGAGGACTAAAAACCAATAAAAGTTTAAGATCATGATCCTGATTTCAGATTCTGTTGGAAATCTCACTGTTTAACATAAGGAAGGAGAGTCTTAGGAAATACAATGAAGGCAGCCTAAGCAATGCTGAGAGAGATTTCTAATCACTCTTTTTTTAGAATGATATGCATTTTGAAAAGTTAATTTCTTTCAAGACTTATTTTTTAATACAAAGATTTACAGATTAATTTTAACTGGTGCAACAAATCCTGACACTTGCTGCACTTTTAGGTAACAATGAGAGGTTTGAATGCATATTGAAGTCATTTCTATCATATGGGTAGAACAGGAACTATTTATCTAAGAATCTGAATGACCAAAAAGCCACATAATCAAAGGAAAAAAGAAATAAATAGTGTTTTTTTTTCTTTTTTAACTAAAACCTGGAGAAAATCAGCTTTGTGGTAGATATGGCAGCAGCTTCACATCAGAGAAAAAGGCTTGACTCTTGGAGAGATAGCATTCATTTTTTTCACTTCTTGGGTTTTGAACAAATGCATTCATTTGTTGTTGAAAAGTAGCAAAGAAAAGGTGATTCTGGGTAGAATTCAGGGAAGGTTTTAGTTTGGTTTGGGTCATCTTGTTACTCTGAAGCCTTGAGAATTGAGACAAGTCAATCATTCAAGATAAAATAAAACTACATTAGAAAATTAGCAAGTGTCAACTTCTGTCTGTAATGCCAACAACTTTTATTACTTCTTGCATTCCAGAAGTCTTTTATTTTATACTTTTCACCTGTGGTTCCATATATGGATTTCTAGAAAACTGATAATACTATGACTGGGATAATTTCCTGACAAATTAATTGGAATTAATGTCTTCTGCAGCTGTGTCTTCTGCTACTTGAGGGATCTTTTTAATGATCTGTGGTCATCAATTTTGTACTGTACTGCTGATTGTATCTCTTTAATATGCCTTAGAGTCCAAAAAAGCATGCAGGTGACAGGTAAATATGGGTTACATGTTCTGAATCAGTATTTGCCTTCCAGCTGTGTGGGACAGATCACTTGGGACCCCAGGAAGTGATTTCTGTTATTTCCTCCTGTAAATTCTGACACTTCCCTGTGGAAAAAAAAAAAAAATCCTGCCATTCCCTTCAGTGAGGTGTGGGTTGAAGCCATGGGACACAAGTCACAGAACCACAGAATGTTGTGAGCTGGAAGGGACCCACCAGGACCATGGAGTCCAACTGCTGTCCCTGCACAGGACAATCCCAGCATTCACACCATGTCCCTGAGGGCCTTGGCCAGATGCTGCTGGGATCTTGTCAGCCTTGGTGCCATGAGCACCTCTCTGGGGAGCCTGTGCCAGTGCTCCACCACCCTCTGCCTCAAGAACCTTTTCCTCATGGCCAACCTCCCCCTCCCCTGCCACATCTTCCTGCCATGGCCTCTGCTCCTGGTGTTGGTGGCCAGAGAGAAGAGCTCAGCGCCTGCCCCTCCTCTTCCCCTTGGGAGGAAGTTCCAGACCGCCAGGAGATCTCCTCTCAGTCTCCTCTTCTCCAGGCTGAACACACCAAGTGCCTTCAGCCTCTCCTCACTCCCTTCCCCTCTAAACCCTTCCCCAGTGTTGTGTCCCTCCTCTGGACACTCTCCAGCAGCTTTAGATCCTTTTTCTCCCGTGGTGCCCAAGCTGCCCCCAGTGCTGGAGCTGAGGCCGCCCCAGTGCAGAGCAGAGCGGGACGATCCCCTCCCTGGCCCGGCTCGCAGTGCAGGGCTGGGTGCCCCCAGGACACGGGGGTCCCTCTGGGCTGCCAGGACACACTGCTGGCTCATGTTCAACTTGCCATGGACTAGAAGCCCCAGGTCCCTCCCTGCAGATGTCTTGGGCATTTTTCTTTGTCTTTCTTATTGGTTTTTATGCAGTTGCTTTGTATTCATTCTCCGTGATACAGTTATGGCACTTTTGCAAAATAATATAAATATCTGGAAATATCTTGAAAAAAAAATCAGAAATATAGGTCTATGCCTTTTGTACACTAACATCTTATGGAATGTCTCAATAATTTATGGGTTTTTTTCTTTCCAGAATCATACAAAACATATGACCTAAGTTTCCATGTCAATAAGGTAATGAGTTCTTCGCAGACTATAAATTTACATGGCAGTTAATGACTGCATTGAAAATTAACATTTCCAATGGGCAACTTCTGTCTTATTTTTTCTACTCTCGTTTGGTGAGTAGCCTGAAAGCAAATGATACTGTTCCAGGTACAAGAAACTTGGTCAACCAGAGTCAGCATAGCAGACCCCCACTCTGGAAATTGTTCTAACTCTTCTATTACCCAGACTTAGAGACGATAATGTACTGGTCATTAAATGCTTGGAATATCTTTTGAGATACAAAAAATATCCAAGTTGTACATAGTCATATCAGAATCAAGGTTACACCTTGCTAGACATTGCCACGCACCAGACATAAGCTGAACTGAAAAAGATCGAGTTGGTTTGTGTCAGCTGAGGTCTCTGAGTGTGGCCCTTGAGCTGCTTTCAGCGTAGAAGAAAGCTGTCAGGAATGTAAATGTTCTGACAACACAAAGTATGAGGTGAATAACTCAACAATGAAGCTTTTCCCTGGGTGACATCTGTCCACACAGCACACGTCACCACCGCAACTGGCACCCTGGCCGGTGCTCTCAGCTGAGAAGCCAAGGAATAAAACACTCTGGAGTTTATTATTTATCATGGTCTTGCTTTCACGCCCTCCAGCTGTGTTCACTCCCAGTGAGAGCTGAGACAGGTTGGCAAGACAGTGCAGGCCCGGACCTGCTACCGCTCGCGTCTCTCTGGGAGCTCATCAGAGGGCTGGATGCTCCTGAGCTGGCTGCCTGGCACCTCTCTGGGGTGCTAAATCCACACAGAAACTGGGGGAGGCAGGAATGGAGAAAGAGAAGGGAGGGGGCCAAGAGAGTTTCTAGCTCATGTCATACCATTGCTGTCAGTAGAGATGTTGAATTTGCTTCCTGGTATTTGGTGGGGTAAATGAACTGCACATTGTCTTGACCTGTCTGCATATGGCTACGTGCATAAGGCACTAGTATTGGATTTTTTTTTTCTAATTTTTCAGAGCTTTTTCCAGTGTTTCCAAGAATTAACTACTGTTGTATATGTATTTTATCCCTCCTGTTTCTGTCCATAAATTACTCTACCCTTGACAGTATCTACAGCAATTATACAAAACCTGGACTCTTACCTAGCAATTTGATTTCAGAAAAATTAAATGTCTCCCTAGGCTTTACCCTTCAAAATGCACCTTATTCTCTTAATTTATTATGATCTTATGTGCTCTTATTTTGCACATAAGGAAACACAGAGAACATATTATACCAAAAATAATAAACTGTAAGTGAAAAAGAATTACTAACTCTGAGTAACCTGGAAGCTGATGCATTAGAATTATTTCTTGCTCTGTCTTGCAAATGGAAGAATGGCATAGGATGAAACAAACAGCCATAGTATGAAACAGCCATGAAACTCTGAATAAGTCTTTTCATGATCATAGCTGTACATACTGGCCAGATAGGAAACTGATTCCCAGAACTATATCATTTGGAGGCACTTAAAGACACAAGAGGATTGGTGCATTTTGCATGTTGGAAGGAAAGGTTAGTGGGTTTTGTTGGTTTTTTTTTTTAAATAACCTAAGAGTAGACATGAGACAACATGAACAATTCAGACGCAGGCTTGCAGGACTTTTCAAAGCATTTTTAAAAATCAAAAGCTGGAAAATTCACCATCCTCAAGATCCAAACTATCCAATCTTCAGATTTATCTAAAGACAAAGCTATTATATGTCTTTAGTTAAGATGACCCGAGGTACAACCCTGAAGGTTAAAGTCTGGCATTTGATGTCCCACTGGAGAGCTGGTACCTCACCTTCTGAGTGAGCTACCAGAATAAATTGCACATGACTTGGCACAGGGGAGAAATATCAGACAATTGCTTGTGTGTGCCCATTTCTATGTCAGCGCACAGCTCACGGTTCTTTGACTTCTTTCATTGAGAAGTTTTTTCCTGATTTGGAGCCTGAGAAGCTTGTTTTCAGACAGCTGACAGACATGACCTGACAAGCAGAGACCCCTCTGTCAAAGCAAGGCATCAGAGTAATTAAGGGTTTTGCCTGAAATACAGATACACGAGGCAATATTCCCCCCCCCAACCCTCCGCCCGGCCAAAGTCCAGCCTGCATCCTCCCTGTTATTCTGCACTCATGCCAGAGCTTTCTGGTGCTTTGCATTAATGCCACCTTCCCACAGAGGAGACACGTTTTGCTTTAAATAGCACAGACCAGAAAAGCATTCCTGTTACCTCAGTTCATCCCAGCCTGAGTGGGACCTGGGGCCCCACGGTGACACGTGCTGTACAGACACACAGCGAGAGGCAGTCTGTGTGTCACCCCAAAGGAACACAAGAGACAAGAGAGAGCAAGGGAGATGGGATATTGTCAGCCTATTGTCAGCCTATTGTCAGCCTATTGTCAGGCTATTGTCAGCCCTGCTGTATGTGGTGGGCACAGACAGAGGGACTTTGATGATTCTGCAGAGGAAGACTGATGTTGGAGCCTGAATATCAAAGATCACTCTTATTTTTCTTCTGTCTTACTTAATAATTGGAGGGCACAAAACTGGTGAAGGGTTTAGAGGGGAAGGGTATGAGGAGAGGCTGAAGGCACTTGGGTTGTTCAGCCTGGAGAAGAGGAGGCTGAGAGGAGATCTCCTGGCGGTCTGGAACTTCCTCCCAAGGGGCAGAGAGGGGGCAGGCGCTGAGCTCTTCTCTCTGGCCACCAATGCCAGGAGCAGAGGCCATGGCAGGAAGATGTGCCAGGGGAGGGGGAGGTTGGCTATGAGGAAAAGGTTCTTGAGGCAGAGGGCGGTGGAGCACTGGCACAGGCTCCCCAGGGAGGTGCTCATGGCCCCAAGCCTGACAAGATTCCAGCAGCATTTGGCCAAGGACCCCAGGGACATGGTGTGAATGTTGGGATTGTCCTGTGCAGGGACAGGAGTTGGACTCCATCATCCTTGTGGGTCCCTTTCAGCTCACAACATTCGATGATTCTATGATTTTATGAATTCATAGCCAATAAAAGGCATGCCCTTATGCTACATTTTATGCTTTTCTGGATTAGATAAAGCAATGCTCAAATATGCTCTTATTATACAGATGAAATCTGGAAGGTACTGCAACTTTCTGAACTCAGAGATACCCTGGAGCCCAGTGTGCTCCAAGATCCAATATCCCATGTTTGTGTTCTTGCCTGACCTCTGGCTGCATTTGTGCTGCACATTATCATGATCCTTGAAGGTAGGGGGTGCTATCTAGAGAGGATCATGACCATCACATCCCATGTCATGAGTACAAAGACAGATGGTCATCAGGCTAGGAGCAAACAGAAGCTGCCAAGCCCACAAATGTGTGCCAGAATCTATCCACATGTCAAGTAATTATTTTAAAGTGTAGGATTGCAAGCCTTGTGAGTCACCATGGTGTTGGCTCTGATGCTGTTCCTACAAACGATTCATGCTGATGGATGATTAAGATATCTCTTAAATTTGGCCTGAGGGAACGTCTTTTACAGCAGTTTGGTCACCAAAAAAAACAAAAGGCCAAAAGCAAACCCCTCAGTACTGTAGATCTACACTGGGGATTAAATGTGCTGAATATCTTTATAGCTGAAACTCTGCAACAGCTTTTCCTTAATCTGCACTTTTCTTTTTTTAATACCACGTGTCTGTAAAATAAAATGCTATTTTAAGCTGCTTATGTTTTATTGTCTTCAAATTTTCAGGCTCCAGTATTGATAACACCAACTGCATTACAAAATTTGCCTGGAAATAAAAATGCAGTTTGGACATTTGAGTTGGAAAGAAGGGGCTTTGGTAGGTGGAAGGGACAGGGGCAATTTGTAGTGGAATGAGTGTTAGCAGGTCTGAATAAAATGGATAGTGTAGAGACTGCTGCGTGAGGCAGAAGGGGAAACTGAGCTTAACTTTCCACTTATCAGGACTGGACTTTATAGAGGAAATTGGTCTTTCAAAGGCATGTGGGATTTCTGTCTCTATCACCTTGTTACTCTTTGAAGAGAGCCCACAAGAAAGAGATAGATGCTCAAGTAGTAATTCTTGAGGGAAATTATTTCCTCAAGTCACCTTCTGCTGTTCCACTTCAGAATACTCTCTCCTTTTAGGTGTTGTCTGCATATTCAGTAGTGTTATATAACATAGGGGCAATCCATGGAATGATGTCACATCCCTTATTGTCCTTCCAGTTATCGTGTTTTAGCATTACAAGTGTCAGAATAACAACATCTTGCAATATTATTTTAATATCATATCATATTTTATTAGTAGAGCTCCCTTCATGTAAGATGATTCCCACTATGATTTTTTTTTTTTTTAAATAAACATTTTGCATCATGCAATAAAATATAAAATATGATTGCCAAAGCACTACTGTTAGGGTACTGTTGCACTGGTAAGCAGTCCATACTTTAAAAGAACAAAACTTTGGCATGAGAGATGTGACTCAATTCCACACATTGCAGGGATGCAATTCCCAGAGCATGGAAGCAGGCGTGCTGTTGCTCTGTGAACTGAATATAAACTGTCTCCTGGTTTCACAGCACTTTATCATATAGTGAAATTGCTTCATTCTAATGTTTCCATCCATCAAAAAAATCACAAGTGGAGTTGTGGGGAGTCTGGAAAAGATTTCATGTATAACATGTGGTCAAGAACAGCTTCTGTGAGTATGTAATGAGGTGCTGCAACATTAGAAAACCAGATCTCCTTGAGAGAAAATGTGTTGCAAGGACAGATGCTCAGAGCAGGCTGCCTCTGTGCACACACAGCTATTAAAGTACGTGTGAAAACACACAGACACACCAGAGTTTGTCTCAGCTTGTCATTGTTATCAGACCTATTATTCACAGGCCTGTACATCACATTTTTATGTCTGTCACGTTAGTTTTAAACAGCTCTAATCCCCAACCCAATTAAAGGTCTCATCTCAGAGCGGATCACTGCATTTCCTTCGAGAAAAAGATGCAGACATTATTCGGTTTAGTAAGGCAACCATTGCCAAACTGACCTTCATTTTATCTCAGATAGCTTCATCTTATCACCTCCTTTCTCTATGGCATGCGACTTTCAGGTGTGCACCTGGTGTGTTAGATCAAATCAAAGTTTCCACTGGAGAGGCATTCCTTTACACTGAAACTTGCAAATCCACCTTTAAATCCCACATGCAACATGTTAATCAAAGCATATTAAAAAAAAAAATTAAAAATCTGGCATTTTTTATCATACAAAATGATGTGCAATCTAAGTACATTTTCCTTTGTTCTTCTGGAAACTATTGCTTAGAAATATCTGTACAATACCTTGCACTCTATTAAAAGGTGAAGATGTTCTAAAACCAGACAGAATATTGTTTGTTTAGCACCTATTGTGCAGAAGCATCACGTACACGAGTCTTAGCACACTCAGCTGAGCTTCTGCTGTCTTTTCTCTTCCAGTCACACCATTTTCATCTACACTTGCTGTTCCCCTTCACTCGAGCACTCTGCTAAGTGATGCATAATTCGATTTCTTCCCTTACATCCAATGCCACAAATGTGCTTTGAGAAATCTCTGTGTGATGTGCTGTGAAACTTCACGTGTTGAATTTTGTGGCTTCCTTGGTGGAAGATTTTATTCCTTAGTCCTTTTGTGCCCACGAATCAACCACAGCAAAGCAATCTACAGTGGCTGCTGACCAGCTTTGGGATGTAAGGAGCTAATCCTGTGTAACATCCTGAGAGCATAGCGTCAATCTGCACTATCTTATTTTGTGTTCTTCATTCTGAAGAAAAAGGTTTCAAGGCCTCAATATTCTGATAGATTCTGTTATAAATACTATAAAAAAGCCAGATGTCTTAAATCTTTTCTCTGCATATGGACTGAAGAGAACTCTAAGAAACAAGTCCCTTCCCTGAAGAGTTTTTACAGTAATCAGGTCCCCTTGTGCTCTTTGGGCATGTGGGGTTTTTTTTTGCTCTGTGAAATTCAAAAAGAAAAGAAAAATGAGAAAATGCAAATTCATAGCTCTTCCTCCTTTTATAGCTGCCTGTGGTGCATTCAATGGGAAATTCCAGAATAAATTCTGGGTTTGAAAACCAGAAACCTTTCTGGAATTTTTCTCCTTGATGCAGCCATTCACTGCCTTTGGTGATGAGCTCCTCCTACATCTGCATTAATTTCAGAGTGTGTTATCTTTTATCAAGGTAAGGACACACTTCAAACATAGGGCTGATGAGAATGGCTTTCCTTTGAGAAACAAGGATTTTTAGATGATAATTAAAATATTTTTTAAAAGCTTTGTCTATATTTGCCTTCAGTTTGCATTGCCAGAATAAGATCCTTTTAAAAACTGGCTAGACTATTGCTATAACCAGTATCTTCTCTGTAAATTATATGGTAAAGTTGAGTATCCAGTCTTTTCAAGAATTCAAACATGGACATTTTATTCCAGATTATATGCTTTTGTGTGCAAGCATTGAACCTCGGTCCTTTAAAATAAAAATTTTTATTTACTTGAGTTGCTCATAATCTTCCCTTGCAGCTCATCACAGCAGATTTCCATTTTGTTTTTATGCCAAGGAAGATGTGATTTTTTCCACTGGCTTATTGTTGTATTTACATTACATTTCTCCTTTTAATATTTTTGTTTGTGTCTTTTTGAAATCACAAATTCTGATGGTTAAATTTGGCCTCGAGTGATGTTTTTTCATTACAAAGTGATTTAAACTGCATAGGAAGAAGGTTCGTGCATATAGCAATATATTACCCTGAGTGCATTCACTCAAAGGGATAACATTAGCCAAGGAATCAGCTTGAGTGACACAGAAAAAAAATGAAATCAAATGCTAAACTGGCACTTCTGAAGGAAGAAATGAAAGCTTTTCTCTATCTTCAATGACTTTCAGTGGTGTTTGGATATTAAATCAAATCACAAGAAATCATTGCCATTTTTATTAAAAAATATTTGGGAAAGTGAAGATTCTCCTGCTCCATCACGTTGTGTGTTTATTTTATGCTCTTAAACATAGATATTCCCATTGTCTCATTTTAGTGCCATGATCTGGGTGGCTGTTAGTGCCTGCTTACCCTTGGCTCTGGCTCACGTCAGGTGAACGGACAGCAATTCAGAGGTAGGATCAGCTCTTCTGTTCCTGTGGTTTTCAGCTTCTCAACATGTAATCATTATGATTGAAAATAAATCTTACTGTAACTTTACCCAAAATGGAAATTGAAGTCAACCTTCCCTCTCCCTAATACAGTGACAAATGTATAACCACTGCTTTGCTTTCTGCTTTATTCTTCCCACTGCCATGTGTGAGCTACAGGTTCCTATATGGACATCCCTATGGAGTCAAACTGATATTTCTTTATTCCTTACAGTTATTTTGTCTTTGAAAAGTGAGAAGATTCAACCCAAAGATGATGCTGACATGAGATTACAGATCACATCTTTCAGTGTGGGTGTGTCACAAGACCCAGCCTAAGCTCTGAAGGAAGCCTGCCCTTTGCTGCTCTAACAGGGCAGCATTTTCTCACCTGCTGCTGGAATCAAGAGCTTGGACTAACTTAATGACTGTGTCAGTCCTTTTCTCAGAGTAGATACACCAGACCACAGATACCATATGCAAACTGCTGATGATGATTAACAAGTGTTCCTTCACCTCACGGTCCTGATACACAAATCTGGATGATGAGCTTGGGGCAGACATAGAATCCCAGAGTGGTTTGGGTGGGAAGGGACCTTAAAGTTCATCCAGTGCCAACCCCCTGCCAGCAGCAGGGACACCTTCCACTAGACCAGGTTGCTCAAAGCCTCATCCAACCTGGCTAAGAACGCTTCCAGGGAGGAGCAGCCACAGCTTCTCTGGCCAACCAGTAAAGAATTTCTTCCTAATGTCTAATCTAAACCAGCCCCCTTCCAGTTTAAAGCCATTTCCCCCTGTTCTATCACTACCTGCCTTTGTAAAAAGTCACTCCCCAGCTTTCTTGTAGGTCCCTTCAGGTACTGGAAGGCAGATATAAAGTCTTCCCAAAGCCTTCTGTTCTCCAGGAACGTGGTTTTACCTCTCACCATGATGCCTACAAAGCAAAATACTTCTAGCACTGGTTCAACAACTGTCCTGTATTTTACAACATCGACTGATGCCTGCAGAGCAAATTGTTTTGTGCCACTAGTGGTGTTTCAACAACCTTCCTGTATCCAAACTGCAGCAAGAGCTGGCCATCTAGTGGAACAACAATTGCTGCATGCGGGGGACTCTGGCCAAGCAAGCACAATGAAGGAGCATGTGACACTGTCAGTTCTTAAGGCTGATGTGTTAATGCAATGAGAACATATTAGCAATAATCACTTGAGGCTTGTGGAGCAGCAGAACCTCAAGTTCATGGAGGCAGTAGCTCACCTGGCAGCATTATTCTACATAAAATCACGTTTCATCTTCAGAGTGCATTTTTTTAATCTTGTTTTTCTCTTTATCTCCTCAAATTAAATGTTTTCTCACTCCACCCCTATATACAACGTGGGGGCAGATTATCTACCTAGCAATTGCTGTGCTACTTGTTGGTTTCAGGTTTTCAGTTGGTATTTTCATTTGAACTCAGAGCACCAGTAAATACTGCACTGATTACAGTGTATTGATTAATGCAGG
Organism: Caprimulgus europaeus; assembly: GCA_907165065.1. The sequence continues at coordinate 34,589,381 of OU015534.1, forward strand.
TGAATTTGAACAGTCACACTCAGCAGGACCATAACGGGTTTATAACGGGAATCCGCGGAGTTTTGGTGTATCTTGGCATGGTTGGACTTTCAGGAAAAGGAACAATGCTCTGTTTCATGTTAATGAAAGAAAGCTTAAAATCTGGGAAGAACATCTGGAACTTGAAAAGATTTCCAATGAACAGAATAAAATCAAAATCGTAATCCTGTTGCCATCCCCAGTATGCACCAAAGTGCTGCAGTAAATAAGACATTGTTCTGATCGCTAGTGCAGGCTGAAAGGAAACTATTTATACATTATTACAGCTGAAGAATGTAAACTGTGTTTAAAAAGGAGACACAGGAATGTAGTTTCTTTAACTTGCAAGTTAATTAACTCTTTTCTACTGTGAACAATGATGTTATGAGAGGATTAAACAGTATTTCTGTTCAAAAATTAGAAAATATAAATGTATTTTAGCCTTATGATTATTAAATGACTTGGTTCTTCAGGAAATATAGAAAAAGTTGCAAGCAAATCTGTCTAACTGATTAACTGAATCCCATTTAAAAGCAATCAAACAACATTTTTTTTTTCATGTTCAGTAACAAAATTCCGAGGCCAGATAAGAGACAGGTATTTTCAGTAGTGAATTATAACCTTGACCATAAGTAGGAGCTCCATCAAGTGTGACAAAATGAATACCAAGATAAATCTCTATAAAACTCAGCCTCATAGAAAGTTTTCTTGAATTATATTAAACTTTTAGGACATACCTCCCAGGTTCATGAAAGAGAAAACCAACTCCCACTTTCAACATATTCCTTTAGAATTCCTTTGCATGTATCTTCTATTGACTTGTGAAATACAGTGTAAAATTAAAAAATAGCACAGTTACTTTGTTTTTACTCACTGCCACTATCATGACCTTAATAAGAAACTAAAGCATTGACTCTTTAGTCTGTATCTGAAAAGACAAGTGCCCATAAAGTGCAATTTAAAATAGCATTTATATCTCTATTATCTCTGTCTAATTTCTCTTTCCATAATAAAATTCACCTTTAACTCCCAATAGCAGAGCCCAAACACTGATCTGAAGGATCTTTGGAAAGCCTTTGGAAAGGGTTACATCTCATTCCAGTTCCCCCTTCTTGTTTCTTTGGAGACTGGAATATCACTGGCACTTTATAAAGCTGTGATTTTTGCTTTTATTTCTGTCTTCCCTTAAACACAAGGAATTGTTGTACTGGGTTTAGGTTCTGTTATTCCACTGACTTTCTGCTGAAATGTCTGTTTTTACAGGCTGAGCAATAATTTGTGTCTCTCCATTGCTTTAGCTTCTATTTGTTTGTGTGCTTCTCTGAGAGCAGTTCTGCATCGAAAACCCCAGGCCCTTGTTTGGGTTGGGTGTGCTTTCCTCACGAGAAGCACCTGAGTACTGTGCTATCAACACCTCTGTTTTCTTCCTCCTCACTATCTCTCTTCTCACCACTGATATTCCTTTATCCATTCTTCTATCTTCGCCTATTAGGTTCTTTTTTAGCCAGGATTGGAAATTAAACCAGTTTCCTTTGACCTTTCCCCCTCACTTCGCAGTTTAAAGCTCTTCTTATCAGCCACAAAAGCCTCGATGTCAGACAGCAATTTTCCCAGACAGGCAGGTGGAATCCAGCCTTGGGAAATGTGCTCTTTTAGCAAATGTATCCCCCTGGCTAAGGATTCCCAAACCTGCCTTGAGCACGGATCTTTGAGTTATCTATTGATCATCATTATGTCATCACATGTTCAATCTCCCTCTGTACTGACTGCAAAACATTTAGGCTAGTCACTAAAACAGGACCTAAGTTATGATATTCCTAAGTTAAAGATGCATTGCAAAATCAAACTGTTATGAAAGTTTAGTACAACTCTCTGTAAAACAGGCAAACTGATTGCTAGGGGGAAAAAAAATATATTATTAATAAATAAACCATGAACTGACAAGGATTTGGAAAAAAAAATAAATCCTTCATATAATGAGAGGTGTGTTTTAATCAATCATTTCAATTGATCTTTCCTTTTATAAGTCAAATCATCTGTACTCAAATATTGCCATTACCAATGACAACCGGTGATTGCCCCAAAACGCTGTGGTGGTTAATTTGGAAGACCCAATTATTTAAAATTTAAATGGATTAAAAAAACCCCCAAAACAAACAAAAAAAAACCCCAAACCCCAACAATTTCATGTTGAATCATCTCTTTGGCAGAACACTCACTCAGGTCATGCCCAAGTGTGGTGGTTTCACTCCTTTGTCTTGCAGCTAAACATAGTTGCTCTTTCACTCTCCCTGCCCCTATCCTGGGAGTAAGGGAGAGAATTGGAAGAAAAAGGGCAAGGCGACTCAGGAGTTGAGATAAAAACAATTAACTAATTGAAATAAAATAATAATGATAATACTGATAATAACAGACTATACCAATGAGTGATGCCCAGTGCCGTTGCTCACCACCCGCCGACCAATGCCCAGCCTGTCCCAGCCAGCGATCCCGGAGCACAGACAGTCCCCAAACCCAAACCAGATTCCTGGAAGAGCAAGAGCCTGAGCAATCCCTGAGAGAATCTCCCCAGTTTCTGGTCAACCTTGGTTCATGTCCTGCCCATGAGGGACAGGAGATGGAATATCTCATTGGCAGAGCCCAGTGCCAGTTTGGGGTTTGCTATTCACTGCACTTCCCCCTCCCAGTCCTAATGCAGCTGTGACCCAGCCCAACACAGTGACCTTGGGCTCCAGCAGCCACTGAGAACATCAGCACCTTATCAACATTCTTCTCATGGCAAATCCCTCATTGAACCTAAACCACAGCTATTGCAGCTCCTGAGAAGATAATTAACTCTATCCCAGCGAAACCAGGACACCAAAAAAACACAGGAGATGATGTCAAAGCACTGCAGTGACTACAGACCCTTAGTGGAACCATTTCTAATTTTGAAATGACCGCATAAGTGAGAAATAAGTGTTCTGTTTCAATTAGCAGATCACAAAGCTAAGCACAATAGGTAGAAAAAGGGGAGCAAGGGAGCCGTACCAGTTGTCTCCTTCTGAAAGGAAAAGCAGAAGGATTAGCTAACTGCCACCAAAAGGCAAAACATGGATTGATGAAGCCTTGGTTTGCAATGGGAGAGCTGAAAGCAGGGGAGAGTAAAGTACCCCTGGCAGTTCTGGAGCACTGAACCTAAACTAGATTTCTTTAAAAGCAACAGATAGGTGCTAAATGCAGGAGTCCCTGGGCCAGGCCCAGGATGCGTGTGCTCAGAAGAACGAACTCATTAAGAGCTCATTCGTTCCAGATTGACTCTAGTGTCATTCCACTAATTTCAATAGAACAATTTTTGATCAGCAGTGGACTCTAACCATGTTATGTTAACCCAGATGTGACAAGCTAGCTTGCAGGGTCTCTCTGGTTCTAGGAAGGACTAAAACACGACCATTTGCTTTCCTTAGGCACCCTTTCAAATCTAATTCATATCTGACAAACGAGAAAAGGAATCGATGGTGTGTGGTATATACTGTATAATGACCTGGAAAGTTCTTAAAATAGCTGTGCCTGCTTCAGGATAGGTGTGCAGGATTTGGTACACAATTATGTGGCACTGTCACACTTGGCCAAGTTCCACTGAAAAGATGGTCCTGTAAAACAGCCCCAGCCTAAACGGGACGCGTCTGTGCACTTGCGTTATTTTTAAGTTGCCTCACATAATGCACATTCATACACAAATCAGGTTTTATTTTGATCCTTCTCATCACATTTAGGAGAGCAGGAACGGAGCAATGTTGAAAGCTGGGATTGTTAAACTCCTACAAACATAAAGGCTGTGTGCTGTACATACACCATATGCTGTAGGCGCTCCCACACGGGCGCCTGGAGGAGATTGTCATGTCAAGAGAGAAGGTGGAGTAAGGTTCTCATGGGCTTCCTTACCTCTGCCTCGGCATGCGGATGAGGGGCTGCTTATGGCATCTCTTGCTAAGGCCAAAGAGCTTGTGAACAGTTTTCTGTGCCTTGAGGAAGAGCTGCTTCATGCTGTTTTCCAGTTGCTCATAACGACGTTGGAAATTAGAATCCATTGTCCACAAATGCATCACAGTTGATGTGTTCAGGAAATAATTCATGGGCAGCCTTTTCATAAATAATTTGAATTCATCTGAAAAATAAAAATTAATAGGCTTTAATTATGTACTTATGGCTATTGTTGCAGAAAAAAAAAGAATTCTAATTTGGTTTTTCTTTGACTTCTAATTATTTCAAACTTAGTGGTAATATTAGACAAAAAGCCAGCAAAGGCTATATTTATATATTTATCAGATTGTTGTTAAGAGGCAATACAAGCACTGTTATTATTTCTCAAGCTGGATAATATAAAGACTAAATAAGAATCAGAGTTTCTTACCTTCAATCTAGGATCTGAAAGTAAATACACACTTAGAGATCAATGTATATTAACTCATTTGGAGAAGATAGGAAACTGTCTTAAAAGAAGTATATTCCAATAGTTAGGAAATGTGAGTGAATATGACTTTATGTGCCAGCTCTTTCAGACATGTTATTTCACCTGAGACAAGCCATTAAAGCTCAGACTTTCAGAAGTATTTAGAATTGAAATGGAGCCTTTCAAAGCATTTTACGGTACTTTGACACTTCAGAAATGTCTCCCATTACTTCTTTTTGACTCATACTCCCATCCCTATAGTGGAGAAAAGGAGATCTTATATCACAAAATCACTGTAATAGTGAAAATTCTGTGTTTTGTGATTTGTCCTGGTAGCTCAGTCCACACAGACTGAATCTTATTAACAGAAGTTTATTAATCAGTGAGTCTTTCCTAAGTAGGGTGATTTACAAGTTGATTTATAACTTTTGAACCTCAATAAACTTCCATTTAACAGGGCCCTAATTACTGGGGGGAAAAAAAAAAGAGAAAATGAGTAGCACACTTGAATGCCCATGTTTATCCTTTTTCTTTCTTGTTTCCATCTATCAGCATGTTCTCCTGCCTGCCCTCCTGCCCACTGCTAACCTCCCACCCTTCACAGCCCATTTTTCCTTGCAGCCTGTTCCTGCAGTGAGGTTCCTTATCCCACAGCCTGGTTTGCACCCTGCCAGCTGCTCCTTTTGGGGACTTTGCAGTTAGTTCAGCAGACTCTGGGAATGCAAGGATCCAGCAGCCTGAGGAGCCTCCCGCTTCAAACCTGAGTCAGTCATGATATCTAACACGGCTGTAATTTTAGGTTGCTTGTGGGAGAAGGTTGATTGAGGAAAATGTCTGCTCCCAGGAAAGAATATTCCATCACCAGCATTGTTTGTAAGTCCTTTAGCTTTAGTTTAGGGGTTTTTTTTACAGCACTTTATTAAAAAAAAAAAAGGGGTAAAATATTCTCTTTTTTATAGGCAGAGAAGAAAGATCTTTTCTAAATGAGCCAGGGTGACCCTTGTCCACATCCTGAGGGACACAGGACCACGATGAAATCGAACAGCCATATTTTGGTGCAGTATTTGCTGTGATTAATTAAGATTAGTCAGAAGACAAAAGGCACTGAAAGGTCTTCTGGAAGGTAAAAAATGAAAAGTAAGGGGCAAAGATGATGCTTTTATATTAAATAAAGTGATTTTAATAGTTTGTCTGGGAGCTCCTTGGCAATGTGTTACTCATTTTCTTCTCATGCCTTCCTCTTTGGGTATTAGTTGTCCACTATTCCCCCCTTGAGGAGAGCACTGCTGCCCATCTGCTGTCCCTGGGTACACATTAAAGGACTGAGGAAAGGAACTGTTTATTTTATCAACTATTCAAAGCCTCTTATTCTTTGCTTTTCCCCTTCCCTAATTTTGTCTGGAAGTTGGTTCTTATCCTCTGTCCCAAAAGAGTAAATATCTGTTCCTGGGTTTGTAGTTGAATAATATAACTCTTAATTAATAGGAGTATTTGATGAATTCTACATGAACAGATGAGCATCTCTGTGAGTCCTAGTGTGGTTTTGAGAAAACCAGTTCCCAGTTTGCCCCTTCCCAGTGACAATTACACCCTGGTCTCCTGACACTACACTTCTCTGTCCTTGCTTCCCTTCAAGGCTTGCACAGATGTTGTGGGAGAGGGTTACACCTGGCCTGTCTAAAGAGGACACGGTCTCATTGGCTTGCTAAAGTCTTCCAAGCCTAAAGAGTGTGCTTTCACATACAAGAAACTGGTAGTAAAAACAATATTTTTTTTTTTTATAAAAAAAAGAAAAAAGAAAATAAAATAATAGGAAATAAGGTTATCTGGACTCCTACAAAGTATGCCCTTTGGTGAAGCACAAATCTGCAGTTTGTATAAATCCACCAAAGTCTCCTGACTTCAGAGGAATGTTCCAAAACACCTAGGGAGGATCAGATCCAAAAGCCACATTCCTGACTCCCTGTTTTAATCTCTAACATCTCATTTCCCTTCTCTTCCTCTGAGACACTGGTGTATTTGCTTAAACTCAGTTTCATGAAGCCAAAACCCAACCCAGATCCCTGAGGAGGGAATACAGTCAGAAGATGCCTTCTCAGTTTCCGTACTGCTGCAATACCTGGTGTAAGAAGCACTGTCAGTCCTTCCCACAGTGCCAATGAGCTCTACAGCTCACAACTCATCGGGTGCAGTGTTTAGAAGTGATGAGCAGGTTTTACACTCCCTAACTTGCAATGCAGAAGCATTTCCAGTAAGAAAATTCTTTTTCTCCCGCTAATAAACATCATCTTTGACTACCCCTGTGCCCTGTATGATCATGCTAACGAGCACCACAAGGCAGGTAAAAGAGAGACAGAGATAAAGTGAGCGCGGTTACACAGTGCTTTCTGCAAAACAGAGGAGAAAAGATAATGTGCTCGTATCTTAAACAGACACATTTCATGATCTGTGAAACTCCAACACCAACTCCCATCGCTGAGCGACGATTAAACTATTACACTCTAATCAACACATTGTTCCTGAGGATCAGCAGCCAGGATGAGTGCTGGGGGCCGTAGAAATGGATCCTTTTAAAACATGATACTTAGAATCATAGAGAGTTGTGAGTTGGGATGGACCCTCCAGGATGATGGAGTCCAGCTCCTGTCCCTGCACAGGACAATCCCAACATTCACACCATGTCCCTGAGGGCCTTGGCCAAATGCTGCTGGAATCTTGTCAGCCTTGGGGCCATCAGCACCTCCCTGGGGAGCCCGTGCCAGTGCTCCACCACCCTCTGCCTCAAGAACCTATGATAAGATCACAACACTCACTTATTTTCACACAGGTAGCACATAAAATACAATTTTTTTCATGTCATTAACTAATTGCAAATAACAGGGAAAACCATAAAATATTATATGCAGTGGCTGATCAAGCAAGTTTATTTCACTTGCATTTTATAGCTGGCCATATCTGGTTTTCACTTCCTTCTTTCTGCAAGGTAAATCTTCCTTGTGTTAGCGGTGTCTGGGGATTGAAATGACATATCATATTTCAGCAGCAAAGAATAAATGGAAAATATCACAATGGGAGCAAACATTATTGCTAGAATCAGATGAATATCAGATATATTTAGGCTGTGGGAAATACCTAGATCTACTTAGCCTGTAAGTTGGATTCTCAGTGATATTCAGCACAGGGCTCAGTGCTGAATACAGCGATTAGCATTCTGCATACAGAGCTAGCAAAGACCCAAAAAATGCAGTGAGCCTCATCAAAGGATTTGACAGTGCTCTGCTAAAAGGAAAACAGGGGCCTGCTTTGTGTTGGAGGAGAACAGGATCCCTGATTTCTCTGCTATGACTATTTTGCATACCCCTGATATTTCGAATTACCAGATCTGTACTACACTACCGCACCTACAAGACCAGGACACACTTCTGTTCTCCTTCCAGCTGAGGCTGAGGGGTTTTTTGGAACATTTCCAGGCTATCAAAATGTCTTTTTTTCCTAAAGATCCCTTTTGGAGGATCTTTGGAAGCATCCTGGAAGTGGCCAGATTTATGCCATCCTGGGAATTCAGAGCAGCAGGGTGATAACGGTTCCAGCCTCGACTGCCCGGTGTCATGCGGGCGATATCAACGTGCCGCGTCATAGCACTGCACTGTCCTTTCCTGTTTCCATTACACAGAGCAAGCCAGTGACTGAGCTCTCAAACTGTCATTCCTAAAGTTTCCTTTTAAATTATAGAGCCACTGTTTCCCTGATCAGTGTCACAGGAATTATTTCTACTCCGTGGGGGTCAGAAACAGAGCAGTTTTCTCCTCACAGCCCAAGACACAGCCTGGGCAAAGGCAGAGAGCAAGCTCAGCCTCTGCAGCCAGGACAAGGCAAGCAGGAGGATAACAACAGCTCCTTTAAGCCACAGCTGTGTCTAGGGAGGTCTTAGTAATTCGCTTTATGGAAGATCAAAATTCCTGAGTCCCCTGGTAAGCAGGAAAATTCAAATTTTATGTGGATTTTTAGCAAAGAAAAAAGGTGAACACTTCTTTTCTTTTTCTTTTTCTTTTCCTTTTCCTTTTTCTTTGTTTTTTACTGTTGGCTCTGTATGATGGCTGAAAGGACTGACAGCATTCACATACATGTGAAGAAACCCAGGGCACGATCTGTATGCCATTTAGGAGAATGTAAAGAAAAACACAGTTGAAAATAACCTGAATTTGCTGATATATTCAGAAAGAAATCGTTTCACAACAAAGAAAACTAAAAGACGTATCAACCATCTTCTCTCAGCCTCTACAGATGACTGTTTCTGGGGAGCCGACCTTCCAGCAAGTTTTATTCTGTCATTTAATTTAATGTCATATTCTGATGAGCCTTTTTGCCTAAAAGTAAATGATTTAACCTTATGGCATCAAAACCTTCAGTAGTGCAAATTAGAATATAATGATTCAGTAAATATATAGCCCTGTCTAATTGTGGATTACATAGTCTAACCTAAACTTAATTTTTTTTTTTTTTACCAATATCCAAATGTGGAAAAAACAACGATGTTTTCTGAGCAAAAACAACCTGACAACAACTGAAAAAGTATTTTACCTGGCCAGTCTAAAAATCCTTTCTCAACTGAAACATACTATTGACAACAGGTTTATATATTGCCTATGTATTTTCTGAAATGAATCAGAACTTAGACTGTGGCAGTTTTTTTCACTTAATGAAGCTCAGTAAAACCATGTCTGCAGGACAAACCCACTCTTTACATCGTATTATCATGTCAAAATCTGCCATTAGACAGCAATCAGAAGGGATTATTTTGTCATTTCTCTAAGTGATTATTTAATGAAATATTTTTCTCCCTTATTTATCTAAGAATAACAATAAAAAAATCTTTGGGGAACTCTGCAGTGGATACAGTGGTGCATATTCACTCACTGACTGACAGCGTTTGGGACACTCCAGCACTGTCTGTAAAATCTGCTCCTCTGACATTTTCACACACGTTCTCCTTTTCTAGCAAGCTCCTTAACTTGCTCTAAATATATTCAAATCCTGCTGTGACAGTTTAGAAGTGAATAATGCCTCATGTAAAAAACTGGTCTGCTTTGGCTCAAACAAAACGTTCCAGTGGGGTTAAGGCAAATTAAAAACCAGAATCAATTAGTCTTTAACCAGTAAGGTGTGGTGGTCCGTGTCTGACCAGTGAATCCTGTACCTGGCATGCTCAGCAGCCAAACAGTTAACGCAGTTTCAAAGTCAGCTGAAGTTAATTCATGTTCCACCTCGTATTTCATCTCTGCATATTCCTAGAATAAGAATTACTTATAAATGACCACTGCTCTTTATAGCCCACCAGTACCTTGGGAAGCATCTCCCTCCTTCAACCACACCGACTGGATCAGAGGTCAATTCAGGCTTGGTGTGACCTTGGGTCCATGCAGGTCTTCTCTCACATCAGACCAGGTTGCTCAGAGTTTGGTTCAGCTGGGTCTTGGAAATTGCCATGAGTGAAGGCAGCACAGCCTTTCTGGGTCACCAAGACTCCACTGCTCTCAGGAAGAAAAAGTTTCTCCTTACCTCAGGTAAGGTTCAGGTGCTTGGCTCTGCAGGGTCTCTGTGAGGGTCCTATCTCTCTTTTTCATCTTCCCCAGCGCTCTGCAGAAGGAACACTGTTCCTCCTCTGAGGTGTGACTCATGAGATGATGTTCCAAAGGCAGGTGCCTGCAATAATGCCTTTCCAGATTCCCACCTGTCAGAGTTAAAACTCCTCCAGGAACTTCAGACTTTGTGTTAAATGAGAAATTCCAGCTGTGGTTTTAGTTCAGTTGGGTTGTGAATTTCCTCCAAAATAACCTGTCTCCTTGTCTGTGCTAATCCTCTGCCTACACCTGGTTTTGATATGGCTCCACCCTTCCTTTGGCACAATGCTTTCTAACAGCAAGCCAAAATAAACAGAGAGTGTTGGATAAGAAAAGTGAGCAACAGTCAGAGCCAACAAGAAATATTCAGCTTTCATTGAAAAACACTGAGGAGATATCTCCAGTAACTCCAGCAACCTACTTACCCACAGAGAAGGTGACCCACAGCAGCAAAGCAAGCCATCCCAGCCTGCTCTGCCAGTCTGGTTAACCTCTGTGCCCGTTTCAGAGCTGACCCTATTTGTGGACGCTGTGAATGAGCCTACGATTGAATGTGAATATTGGTTTATTTTTGTTACAGGTGAGAAGCTGGAAAGAAGACGAGGGACTGGTTTCATAGGAAACCTGCTGAAGCTGTTCATCTCACAACAAAGGTGGCTCCCTAGTGGAACTGTGCAGAGCACAGAAAATCCATTATGAGAAAGGATTTTTTAGCATTCCAAAATTAGAATGCAACCTAAACCTTTTAAAATTCTCTAAAATTCTCCAAATGCTTTTTCAAAATGATTTTTCTGAAGTCCTCTAAAAGGAGCATTACCAGGCTTTCTTGCTTTACTTTGCTTTGAACAAGTCAAAATACTTCACCCTGACAGAAATTTTACATTTTTATGTCAATCTTTAATTATGTATTATAACACAAAAGTTATAAAGTCAGAAATGACAGAATGAATAATAATTTCAAAATGAAGGTCAAAGAGCTTTACTGTACTCTGTCAAAAACCATCATTTTGCAGTTATTGAAAGATTATTACTGGGGTTTTTTTTCAAAGCAGCTGCCTCAATATTTTGTAATATTTCATAGACAAACTTTCCTCTCTGCCACTCTTCCACAGTCCCTTCTATTTAGCCTGCGTGTTCTTCAGAGCAGAGCCTGTCTCCTATTATATCTTTATAGGGCAGTTAGCACATGAGACCTCAAATGTAATTGTTGCTATGTATCACAAATAATAATAAAAAATGTGCTTATGGCTCCAGGCAGCTGCATCGTCCTTGGAGCCTCCATGGAAGCTGCAATTAGCGTGAGGAGCAAGAGTTCTGGTAGAAAAGATCTCATAATCCCCAAGAGTTTGTCACACTTTTTACATGACAATAGTATATGGGAAAAACCTTCCACTTTAATAATGGGACCATGGAATTATCACTCCTTTCCCATGACAATGCTTTTAATTGTAATCAGGACAATAAATGTGGCAGCAAGTCAAGTATCAATGTCAGCTGTAAATTGAAACCTCAAACCACAGAGCTGGTAGTCTGAGTGGAAGAAAAAAAAGCAATAGGACCTACATTTCAGCTGGTTGGATACAGTTGCTGTTCAATAAAGAGCTGCCTCAATATTGTGTAGATATTATTGAAGAGATTTATAAAAGATATATTTTTTTAAAAATACCCCACCATGATTCAAAAGCCTGGAGAAAACAAAGTCCTAAAATGAACATATATTTGTTTTTATGTTGCAGTGAATTTTGGTGGTTCATGATGCATTACTTAGCTTGTCAAAGAAGCAGCAGCTGTGTTCCAAGAAATACATGTTTGAAAATAACCCAATTCAAGGAATCATAAGACTGCAGCTCAAAACAACATTATTTCTCCACGGAAAAGATAGTAAAGCTGAATTTGCCTTCCCTGCTCCCCGCCTCCCATGTCAGCTAAAATATTCAGCTCTCCCTATGACTAAAACATTGTCTTATCCAAAGCAACTGAACTCTCTTTTAAGCATTCTGAAGGACAAGGAGAAGGAAGGAAATGTGCTTTGGGAGATAGGGACTGCCCATGAAGGAGGAGAGGAGTCCAACACAACCTGGACAGGCTACTGGAACTGCTGCCACCCAGCTGCTTTGTCAGCCTCGGGGGAAAGCAAACTTCTATAATTCTTGCAGTGGGATAAGTTTGGTGGGGTTTGTTTGTTTGTTTTCTGTTGGCTTTCTCCTCTGAAGCAAGGAATGCTACAGGTACAGCTCCCCTAAACCCTAGGCTTTGCAAGGAGGAAAGAACCAGGCTAAGTATCAGTGCAGGTAAAGGTGAGTTTGGTGGGGAACAGAGCTGCTCTGAGCTTTCATTACCACACGGTTTCTGAGAAACCTTGTGTCAGTGTTACAATACAGCTGGTTTTACACATACCTTATGTATGGGGCATTGGTGAGGCCACAGCTCGAGTGCTGGGGTCAGGTTTGGGCCCCTCACTCCAAGAAGGACCTGGAGGTGCTGGAGCGTGTCCAGAGAAGGGAACGGAGCTGGGGAAGGGTCTGGAGCACAAGTGTGCTGAGTTCCCGGCTGAGGGAACTGGGGGTGCTGAGCCTGGAGAAAAGGAGGCTGAGGGGAGACCTTCTGGCTCTGTCCAAGTCCCTTGGAGGAGGGTGCAGAGAGGTGGGGGTGGGTCTGTTCAACCAAGGGACAAGGGACAGGACAAGAGGAAATGGGCTCCAGTTGCACCACTGGATTAGACTGGATATTAGGGAAAACTTCTTCACCAAAAGGGCAGTCAAGCATTGGAAGGGGCTGCCCAGGGAGGTGGTGGAGTCACCTTCCCTGGTGGGATTTAGATGAGGTGCTCAGGGACATGGTTTACAGGTGGAATTGGTGGTGTTTGGTTTATGATTGGACTCAATGATCAAAGGTCTCTCCCGCCACTACGATTCTGTGATTCTGTGATATATGTTTTTATGTATGTCTGTTATATACAAATAGTTAATGCAAGTAATGTCAACCTGTTAGAGGAACAGGAAACCACAGATACTCCCTTCACAAGCCTCAGGACTCTCTTGGTGCCCAGATTAAAAGGAAAAAAAAAAGCAGTCAAAATTGGTAGAAACAGTAGAATATCATCTTGGAGATCATGGGTTAATTCTGCAGTTTGAGCAGGCAGGAGATAACAACCTTCCCTAGACTCTGGTGCAAGCTGAAAGAACTCACTTGGGTTTTTTTCTCAATCTAAATATGACCTTGACAGCAAGTTCTCTTTTCAGAACTCACAAAATGAGACTCCAACAACTGTCTCTGTAAATCCCAACATCTGAAGGACATTCCCTTCATCCTGTCAGCTTTTCTTTTGGATGTGACATTGGTTCATTACTCTTAAAAATATTCATATCACTACCCTTCAAAAGGATATCTTTTGGAATTCATTGTAAACATTAAATAAAAATTTCTCAAAAAAATTATCTATGGATTATTTTGGATTTTTTTTGTAAACATTTGGATAATTTTAACACGGTTTACAAGTTTTCCTGCAGCACACATGTCCTACTTTTTATCTAGTGCTAGCTATTACCTTTCTACAGCACAAGAAATGCACATAATGCACAGGGTATAATTCTTATGCACAGATTTAGGCATAAATTCTGTCACCCCAAAAGTTACCTTACTTGTTCTTGGTCATGCCAATAGTTCCTGCAGTTTTAAAGCTGGGTGAGGTAAATAAACAAGGAATGTGTCACAGAAAGATAGTTCAGGGAAGAGAAGGAGTGGAACTGAAAAGTGGTTTTGGAAAACACATTGACGTAAATAAGCAGTGTTAAGCTGTTACAAGAGAAGATTTAAGGAGCTATGAATCAGAACAGACAACACTGCCCTAGAAGAAAAGAGAGGCCACAGAGTGACATCCTTCTTAATAAAGACAGTCCAAAGCTGCCAAGGCAGATTGGAATTCCACCAAGAATGAGGTTTTTTGTCACTAGCTTTGAAGGGAATTACATTATGTCCCGTACATGGTGGACATAAGTAGAATTATATTAGATCAAGCCTTCTGCTCCTCCTCTTATTACAATGTCATCACAGTGTTTAAAGTCTCTGGGAGTGCAGTGCCATGTAACACTTCAATAAGTTGATTTGCCAGGTGCTGCTTTAGCAGGAGTCACATAATGCTTTTAGTTTGGGAACAGGGGTGATTATATTGACGGAACCTGCCTAGCTGTACTTTCTTTTTTGGAGTAGGAGATGAGCAATTCAGCCATTGACTCTCTGAAGAAATCCTGCACATCCCACCTGCTCATTTTATTAAAACAGTGACACCTCCACAGGGGTGGGAGAGGTGGGAGGGGAGCACTGGTCACAGAAGGAATGACAGCTTGGTGTATCTGTTCATGCTATTGATTAAACTTCCTGACAACCACATAGGGAAGTTAATTACTGGGAGGCAAATTAACACCCTTGCAAGATAATAGAGAAAACAATAATTATATTAAGAACTCAGGGGGCTAAGTTTTCTTGGCCTTGAGCCTGAAGCTGTAAGCATGGTTTTAAAGAAAACCGCCTCTCTACTGCTCGGGGGCAAATAGTTTGAACCATATTGATTGAAGTCTTTATCCTCAGTGATTAAAAAGCACCTTCAACTGCCACTGAGCCTGTTCAGGCTTTTCACAAGGAGTCTTTCAATTAAGATTTCAAATGAGACTCATTTTGTCTTGTAATTGGTCTATTCTGGTCAACAGAGAGACAAACCATGCTACCTGGATGACCTGTGCAAGCACAAGGAGCTTGCCAGGGCCCTCAAAGTTGTGTTCTCTCATTCTTCTGAATAAATGAAAATAAAGCTTATTAGAGAACAAGGTTAAATTTGGTGATTTTGTAAGTAGAAGAGATCCTCCAGTATTCAGTTTTAATTCCAGATTTCATTTGTAAGCTTATGCTACCTGCAGTGGAATTGAAGCACAGTAACTGGAAAAGCACTGACGTGTCACTGGATTGTGGGAAGAGAGAACGTCTAGTGGAAACTGCCTACTGCAAATACCAGTGTGGGACTCTAAATTTAGTCTGTCTGTGATGCCAAATCCAATCTAGTCATCAGTTATTTAAGACTTAGAATCTCAGCATAGAGTCTGAAAGTCAGTCTGGACACTTTTCTGCCATGATAATTTCAAGAAGTTTCTTCCAGTCAGAGCGCACATATAAAAACATCTATGTTTAAACTGACATTTACACATTAAACCTGCAGCTCCTTTCTATCCTTTTACTCACTTTTAGTAATTTGCAACAGGTGTAAATGAGACATTTGGTGCATTAACTGTATTTTAAAATGTCTATCTTAGAATGCAGATTCTCTCTTTTTCCTTCCCCCCCCTTTTTTTTTAGAAGGATCATAAGGAACCCTACAAGCACCAAGATAATTTTTACCTTGTGATTTAAAGACAGCCTGAAAATTTTTAAAACAACATCACTGTTGTTAAATAACAGTTTACACAGGTGTTTTTGAGGACAGTGATTAGATCTTAGGCTTGTCATTACTGCTGGCAATAAGGGAGAAAGCCAGAACCCAGGTTGACATCTACACGATGCAGTCTACCTGCTGGCTTGGCAGCTGGAAAAATTACCTTTTTACTTGTCAGCTGGATGACTTTGATTTGAAGACAATGAGAGGCAATAAAAAGGAAGCCCATGATACCCACCTCTGCTAAAGAAGATTTTAGAAAGAAGCCATGCCAGAGGAAGCACAAAGATCTGTGACTCATTGGGATGGCAAAGATGAATTAGATTTTTCTGCCTAAATAGAGGCATTGTTGAGGTTAAACATCACACACTAAATTCAGGCTTGCTCTAGTTTTGCTGCACTCATCCATCAGAAAGAACCTGACACAACATAATCACAGTAGTATTTTAAAATCCTTGTCTGATGGAGAGGAGGAGAAAGAATGAAGCACATGAGGGACACTGGTTGCATTCCTTAACGCACCGCCGGGAGATATCAATATAATTCATAATTAGGAAGATTCCAGAACTTCAGCTGACCCCAGTGTATGAAATGATGAAAAAGCTAGTACTTATCTGGTGATGCAAGCTTCTTTCCCCCAGGTTTCCAGTGTCTTTATGCTGTGATTCACATCTGATCTTGAAGATTTGGATTTGTCATTGGCTTTCATCATAACACATTCTTTCAACCAGACGTCTAAGATTTCTGTCTTCAGCACTGGACAATCTATTTAAATTTATTTATATTATTTTTTTTTTTATTTTAACTTTACATAAAATCTATTTAAATCTAAGTTAAAGATTTAACTTTACATTTTGCTTAACTGATCGGTTTTGTGTCTGATTTATTTAAGAATAATTTATTTTTTTTTTAGCAAATTAAATGTCTGATTACTCTGACTTTATTTACTATTTTTTAATAGTTACTCAAACTGACTGAAATAAAAAAAAAAAACAACAACTCAACAGATGTATTACTACGTGCTCAGCACCTGAAAGTCTCTACATGCAAGAATAACGACTGTAAAATTCTCTTTCCTGAGAGAGAGTAAGAGATTCACGTAGATTTTGAGATCAAATAGAATCCCTTGCTATGGATATACATACTGACTGACTGTCATACTCAGTCTCTGACTTTGGAACAATCTTAGAATTCATCCTTTATAGCTTCTTTACAGCCTCAATAATCATAAAGGCAACGCTGCCCATCTGTAGGCTAGCAGAGGGTGTAAAGAGTTCTCCCCTGAGCAGCTGCACTTCCACGTCAGCGCCAATCGGAATTTCCAGTCCCGATTTTACTGCATTTTGCCATGGTTTGTAGCTTGGGTATTGGAAACTGCCTTCCCTGTGAGAAGAGGGATCCTCATCATTCACAAGAAGCAGTAAATCAGTTTGGAAGCCTGGAGTCGGGGTACGGTGCTGTGTCACCAAAGCACGGAGCAGAACCACGAACGGTTGGTCAGCCTTTTGAGACGTTTGAGACTCACTGCTCAGGTGTCTCTGCAGCAAGACCACCACCAATCCCAAAATGCCAGGAGTAAATTGAAATATATTGTGTCTTTTAGTAGTATTCAATGGTAAAAATATGGGCCAAGTTTGCATATAAGCTTCAATTGATTCATGTCTGTGCTAACTTCAACAGTGAGAGAACACAAAGTGTTTCACTTTCCCAAGACCAGCGTTGGGCTTCTGCTGTGTTTGGTTTTAATGAAACATATTTCAGACCTGGGAAGTAGATGTGCCTACTGAAAAGAGCCTTTCTTGTTTCCAAGCTGACATTTTACAGCATGCTCATATTTCATATGGGAAAATGTGAACTGGAGAGGAGGCAGCCCTGAAAGCGCATCACCAAAATGCGGCGGGTTTCCACTCCTGCGGCACTTTGCAATTTGGCAGATGAAGATATAAATGCATGGCACTATTAAATGCATAATTCTCTAAATCTCACTGAAGATTATGGAATGGTGGAAATGATCTCTCCTATTACTATCTGTAGTTTTTTACAAAAGCACTTATATAAGATGCAAATGCCACCCCCTCAAAAAAGAATGGGATGCCTGAACTTCCTCATCTTCAGTATTACTGATGCTTAATTCAGTAATAAGCTTATCATCTCCTCTATTAGAACCAGCTTGCTTCAACCCCCTAAATCCAATTCTTTTCTACAAGGGATTTTTGAAACATCATTAATTCAATCATTAGAAAGAAATGGAAAAATATAATTGAACTGAGGAAGCAGGACTCTCAGGTCTCAAAAGCAATCTATGCCATGATGCAAACTTTGGTAACTGTCTATGCAGTGCTATACATTAGCTCAGGTCTTAGATCTAATTTTTAGGTGAGCCTTTAAAGACTGTAAATATTTTTGAGATCATTTTGAACCTGTTCATGTAAAAGCTAACCAGTGCTCAATGGCCAGACATCCTGGAGTTATTAGGGAATTATGAAATGCATTAGACATGAAATCCAAATCCAGTGAATCCAGGGATTTAAGAAGAAATAGGTTGCAACAGCAATTCACTTCAGCTAGCACTTTGATGGAAGATGCATGCACAGTGAAAAATAGTTCCAGAAATATTAATGTGTACGTTAATATCAATTTACTTGGGCTGTATTTATACAACTTTCACTTTCTGTGATACTGAAATTGACCTTTTGAAATATCTCTAGAAGACAGACACAGACGTGACTGAAAAAATCCACCTCCAGGTTTTGAGAACAGAAGTTTGTGTTTTGAAGGGGTAAAAGTATACATTTCAAAATATTTACAGGAGGACTTCTGATGTTTAATTATGCCTGTGAAGCCATATGTACGGTAGCATAAACAGCTTTTGTGTTCAGCAGGCCAAGTTCTTCAAGGTCCTGGATGGTTCTGCATCCGATATATTTAAGCAGATGCTGAACATTTAAGCACACAAGTCAAATCTGTTAAGTCAATGGACTACAAATGATTAAAATAAGCATGTATTTCAGAGCTCCACTTAATCATCTTTAAGCCCAGCTGTAACAGTAAAATTTTTGTCCAGTTTCTTGTAAGCATGCTCTTTCCTTACATAGTATTTTTTATTTAAACTAAATATTTAAAAGAATAAGTTCAGTTTCAAGACTACTTTGAAAATATACTTTGTAATATTTATGCACACCTTCTTATCCCATGCCTTTCATGGAAATATTCCAAAAAACATTAGGTTGCCTTTAAGGGAAAAAAAAAATCAACTGCTCAGCACTAGGGAAATCTGCAAAGACAAGGCAGCAAGCAGCCACTGTGGGCAAGCTGCGTGGAAATAAAGGCTTGGACAGAAGATTTTGTTTTCATGTTTCCAGGAGGTCACATAAATGCTAGTGATAAAAAAAGAAATTGTGAAAATGCACTTTTACCATCATCTATTGTTTGAGCAACCATGTCCTTATTTATTTTAATAGCCTTTTTTAATTTAAAAAAAAATAAATTAAGTTGCAATATAGAAACTGCTACAGATTTCTTTTAGATGTCACTGAGCAGACCACCTTGAAAGACAATGGCTGGCATTTAAATTCCTTAAGTGAAATGGCCACATTCCCAAAGGCACTCAGCAGCCAACTACACCAGGATTATGGCACAGACAATGCCTGACCATAGACTTACCCTCGCTGTCAGAGTCCAGAGCCTGTGGATGTTTTTATGGGTCTTTGTGCTTTCCATGTGTTTTAGAGCAGTGGATCATAATCAAATAAATTTGCTTCTTTGTTTATTGTCTTGCCAAGAGACCCCCAAAAACTTCCAGAATCAGTGATGTGTAACAAGACAACAGAATCCCAGCATGGTGGGGTTGGAAGGGACCTCAGGAGATCTCCAGTCCAACCCCCCTGCCAGAGCAGGGTCCCTACACCAGGTTGCACAGGAAAGTGTCCAGGTGGGTTTGAACATCTCCAGAGATGGAGACTCCACACCCTTTCTGGGCAGCCTGTCCCAGGGCTCTGGCACCCTCACAGCAAAGAAGTTTTTCCTTCAGTTTGTCTGGAACTTCTGGTGTCCCAGTTTGTGCCCATTGCCCCTTGTCCTGTCACTGGGCACCACCGAGAAGAGCCCGGCCCCATCCATTTGGCCCCCACACTTCAGATATTGACAGACATTGATCAGATCCCCTCTCAGGCTGCTCTGCTCCAGGCTGAACAGTCCCAGCTCTCTCAGCCTCTCCTCACACAGGAGATGCTCCAGGCCCCTCATCTTTGTGCCCCTAACACACGAACACCATCTTCAACACTACTGCAACCATAAATGAAAGTCCTACATACTTCAAAAATTTGGGAATTTTTCCAAGGAATCTTTTGATGCTCTTTACTGTGTGAGAGTAACTACCACTTGAGTGCTTGGGCCAAAGCTCTTCCCTGAAATGGAAAGATAAAGTTTACTGAGAGGATGAGGTAGGAGGAGGAACTGGACATGTACATACTCCCAGTATTAGGGACAGAAGGGGTACAGGAAAATTGGCTTGGAAAAGATGGGGCAGGCTACAGGCATAGGAGCAAAGATTGCAGTGCCTTCAGCTAACTAATGTAGGTGAACTCCATGTTCTGGAACCTCAGTGATAACAGTAGGTCAACTAGATTATCTAGTGATCCTTTTAGGCTACAAATTCCTGTGAAAGGCTAGTTTTACATGCATAAAAAAGAGTAAATGAAACACTGCTTCATTCCTTTAGAGGGGATATTTTCAGGCATTGTGTTAGGTAACAGGAACACAGCTCCTAGGAATGAGGTTCTCAGGAAGAACTTTGCTTACACATTAATTCAGCCAAAGGCATCAAGAAACTAATGAAGTTTGTTAATAAAGGTTGAACAGCTTTAGTATGGATATTTGACAGGGAAACAGCTGCTCATTTGCAAGGGTAGGAGCTGAGTCTAAAGGCCACACGATAAGATAACGAATAAGCAGATGGTTCAGAGTAAACAAGTTAAAGTAGCTCTTGTAATTTCTTTGAGAACTTAGTACATACCCAAGTATTAAGCTGTTATATGTTCATCAGGCTAATAGTGATCAAGTGTGTATTGCTGGAGGGTGGCTGGAGAGAGACCAAAAACACAGCCAAATTTACCGTGAGATAAATAACGTACTGCTCCACGTCCTCCAAAATGAGATTCAAGAAGTTAAAAGGTGCCAGAAGAGCCTGAGTGAAATAAAATCTGCACATAACAGACACATTCTGAACTGGAATGTGTTTGCTGAACTGATCTATAATAATTATAGTTGCTCAAAAAAGAATTGTCAGTACCAGCAAACCCAGACTGCAGAGCAGAGTCACCCTACGTGGAAACCAGGACAATGCTTTGATTACAGAGTAACAGAACGGCTGAGGTGGAAAAGGACCTCTGGTCCAAAGCCCTGCTTGGCCAGGGACACCTAGACCCAGCTGCCCAGGACGATGGTTAGTCAGCTTTTGAATACCTCCAAGGAGGGAGACTCCACAGCCTCTCTGGGCAACCTGTGCCAGTGCTCGGTCACCCTCACAAGGAAAAAGTGTTTCCTGATGTTCAGAGGGAACCTCCCGTGTTTCATTTTGTGCCCATTGCCTCTTGTCCTGTCACTGCTGAAAAGAGCTTGGCTCCATCCTCTTTGCACTCTCCTTTCAGGTATTTATCTATGTTGCTAAGAGCCCCTTGAGCCTTCTCCAGGCTAAACAGTCTCACCTCTCTCCGTTTTTCCTCATTAGAGAGATGCTCCAGATCGTTCGTCATCTTCATGGCCCTTCACTGGGCACTCTCCAATATGTCCATATCTTTGATGTACTGGGGAGCCCAGACCTGGACCCAGCACTCCAGGTGTGGCCTCACCAGTGCTGAGGAGAAGAGAAGGACCCCCTCCCTCGACCTCCTGGCAATATTCCTCCTAATGCAGTCCAACATAGCATCAGCCTTCTTTGCTGCTATCACTGCTGGCTCATGTTCAATCTGGTGTCCACCAGGACCCCCAAGTCCATTTCTGCCAAGCTGCTTTCCAGCTGGGGGGCCCCCAGCACATAGTTCTTCCTGGGGCTGTTCCTCCCCAGATGCAGCACTTTGGGCTTTCCCTTGTTGAACTTTATGAGGTTCCTGACGTGGTCCATGCCTTCAGTTCACCCAACATGACACTCATCTAACACAATTACTGGCTGCAGTTGGCCATACAAAATCATCACCTTTTGGCAGTTGTAATTGTGGTGTACAGGACCTCTGACTTTTAAGTAGGTATGCAAATTTTTCTCTTACATCTTGTAATTTAAAAGGTAATGCAATAATGTCAAGTGCTTAATTTGGAACAGAGAAGTAGGCTGTAGAGAAAGTAGTCTTGTTGCCTTTTTTTTTTTTTTTTTTTACTTTATTTCTGGAAATTCAGATGAAGGGTTTCAAAAACACACCAAATTTAGCTACTCTTTGATTTCAAATAGGATTCAGGCACTGAAGAACTGCCTCCTTTTTTTTTTTTCCTGTTAAAAAAATCTATTCCTCAGTTGTTTTATCTTGAACAGACAGAAGGAGAGATAACAGCAACAGTAAACAAACCAACTTAAATAGAATATTTACTTCTTCTTCTTTACCCTAAACTCTGTCTACAAATAATGTGCACGACCTTAAAAGAACTCAGTACGTTTTACAGACCTGTATCTAGGGAAAAAAATTGTTTCTGGATTCAGAGGATTATTTTGTTGTATGTATGGTAAGGAAGGGTTTGGAAGGCAGAAAAGTCAGAAAATGAATACAACTGAACTTTACTTGGACCTGGAGTTCATAGTGTCACAGAACAGAACTCATTCATTCCTTCCTCTGCAGCTAGGAGTAGACTATGGGCCAGTAGTTAATGCTCTGGATTATTCTGGCTCTTATCTACTCAGACTCTAAATTACAAAATAACCTGGCCTTCTTTCACCCTACTCTTGTCTAGATAATTTATTTGTATTATAAATTGATTAGAATAACACAGCACACTCTTATCTCCAAAGCTGGCTCCCGCTGATTGAGACCAAGCCTGAAGGATGTGAATCCCACGTCAAAGTTGCCCAATATCTACTTCACACACTAGATTTGCTGAATGCAGGGCACATTACTCAGAACATGTTATTGACATGAATCAGGTCATGCTGGTACTCGTTAATAGTGTTTTTCATAGTCTAAACCTTCCACAAGCTCTAAATTCTTCAGCATATGTCTCAGGAATCACTGTGGCTAGGAATGCTTACAGACCCTGCGTGGCAGTACTGGCAGGGCTTTTCAGAGGGTAAGGTATGATTTATCTAGGGAGGCTGGGTGGGCAGTGACTAAGCTGTCTATCACAGTTCACACGCCACCTTTTCTCAAAGTACAGACCCGTGCACACACCAGGTCACCTACCCCATCTTTCCCTTAACATCCTTATGCAAAACAACTTATAATTAAAAAGCAGAGATTTTCTAAGCTACCTACGAGATATGGAAATCATACATTGTATATTTATTAGATTAAAAAATAATTGTAAAAATTCAAGGACTAAAAAGCAGGTATGGCACATGTCTTAATGATGTCAAAAATCTACATTTCATGCTTCTCAGTAAGCACATCTGCTAACAATTACGTAATTGCCAGATATTGACATTTTTAGTGACTCACACAGGGTAGCTGGAGAGCCTTTCTGTAAAGCACAGAATGTAATTGTTACCCATTTTTCCCACAACATTCATGTCTCTGCCCTGTACATATATATGTAACTGACAGCCATTCACACGCAGGAGTTTGATGTCCCCGCACAGCTTGCTATAAGAATCCCCCAGAT
Organism: Caprimulgus europaeus; assembly: GCA_907165065.1. The sequence continues at coordinate 34,612,674 of OU015534.1, forward strand.
TCAGATAGTTAAGCTCTTTCAGCTTAACTAAAGTTGCTGTTTAAGTAGATGCCATCAAATGACATGCCTCAGTCACTGAACAGTGCCACATCCCCTTCAAATAAGACCAAATATGTTAAAGAAAACTATGCCCTTTGGTAGATTTAATATGTTTATCCAAGTTTGGAAAGTAGTAACTGATAGCATGACTCCAGAAATGCTTAAAGGTATCAAAATAGTCACTGGGAAAACACATTTTTACATACACAAAACCAAAACATGAATTTGTGCTTTTATAATCAGAGAAGTCTATGATTCTCCAAGGAGAAATGTTGAAAGTTCTGATATCTTCATGCTAAGAGTGAGACCAGGGCTGGGAAAGGGACCTGAGACCTTCAAAACAGATTCAAATTTAGGCATCAGGTCTCATTCAGAGTTACAACAACTGATATTTTAACTGATATAGGGTTGAGGTTGGCCATGAGAGAAAGGTTCTTGAGGCAGAGGGTGGTGGAGCACTGGAACAGGCTCCCCAGGGAGGTGCTGATGGCCCCAAGCCTGACAAGATTCCAGCAGCATTTGGCCAAGGCCCTCAGGGACATGGTGTGAATGTTGGGCTTGTCCTGTGCAGGGACAGCAGTTGGACTCCACAATCCTTGTGTGTCCCTCCCAACTCACAACATTCTGTGGTTCTATGATTCTATGATTTTGAAATTCTCAGCCTTGAATTGAGAAATCAATCTTTAACAATAAAAAAACCAATATAAAATGGATGTACACAGTGTGCTGTTCATGGTGAGGTACTGTACCACTGTTTCTTCTTTTTTCCCACTCATAATCACTGAATAGTCAGTCTTCTTCCTCCCCTCTTCAGCTGACTCATTCTCTTTTTCCAACACAACTCATTAAAAACTGTAATTTCTGATTTTTTCTACTTTTTCCTTATCTCCCTCATTTCTTTTTCTCAGTGATTTTCCCAGGTCTGCTGAGCTCTCCTTACTTGCTCCCACCATCTGGCTAGACAACTGTTACTGATATCACTGAGTGAAAACAGTTGTTCAGAGGCTGATCTTACCTGCAATTCCCATTCTCTATGGACTGGAAGTTCTGATGCTCAGGATAAGTGAAATAATGTATGAAACAAACCTCGATGCTTTAGAGAAAACCACTATGGCACAAAAGCAGCCAAAGGTGGAGACAACTCAGATAGGTCCAGTTTACACAGAAATCGTACAAAGAAGCAAGCTGCCAGCTATGATGGGATGAACTATTAAGTACTTGGTAAATGGAGGGCCAGCTCTGCTTTCCATGTCTGCCTCATGGTATCTCTAGATGGACAGGATAAAAGGGAAGTACAGGAGAAACTTTGTCCCAACACTGAAAAATGGGTGTGAAATGAAGCAGCTGTTTCAGCTGCACTGCAGAACA